>LR738714.1:628034507-628073351 GCA_902687465.1 Secale cereale
CCCCCCCCCCCCCCCGCAATTCTAACGGCCGAGGCTCCGGTCCGTGACAAGGGGTTTGGCCTTTGAGAGAAAACACACAGTAATTAGGCATTCGAAACATTGAGCGCGAGCGAGACGCCCACTGGGCCGGCTGGCGGCGATCCGGCGGAGCTGGTTGGTCGAGCAGTCGGCCGTGTGGTGACTTAACTATTTGTGGCGTGGCCGGGCTAGGTGACCCGGCGGTCCTTGGCTTAGTTTTTGTGGCGTGCTAGTGCTCTGGCCCTTGTGCGCTTGTCGACCGATGGCCGAAGCCGATCTGTGGCTTAAGGCAGAGAGGGTGACCGCGGTGATCCCAACGCATCAGGAAACACTAAGCAAGGTGACGGGTAGTGACCAAGCCGGCCAGCCCCCGAGCTCCCGGGTCGAGCGAGTTGGACCGGTGGCCAGGTTTGGACAAAGAGATAGGTAAAGCATAAGATGCTGGAGACACAAATAACTTGGTCGGAAAGGGCGGCCCCGAGCATCGTTCGGGGACCCCATAGTTTTGAACTGCATACAAAAGGCAACGATACATACACGCACACGGCTAACTGTAAAACGGATGGATGAGTTCCGCGTTCCAGGGCCAAGTTGTTTCTTCTCCAGCTGTGTCCCTCTTGTGCTTGTTCGATTTGCGGGTGTCAATGAGGTAGTAAGCGTTGCGGTCGCACAAGGCCTTGCTGATGATGAAGGGGCCCTCCCATGGGGAGTGTCGTGGAAGTGTCACGGTAGATGTCCTAAGGTAAGGACTTGATTGCGGAGCCATAGCGACGTGGTTAGCTTAAAGGGGTTAACAACAAGACAAAGGACATAGGGAGTTTATACTGGTTCAGCCCCTGCGATGAGGGTAAAACCTAATCTAGTTTGAGGTGGAATTGCTGGGGTGACGATTGCTAGGATGCGGATGCGCTCGCCTAGCCCTTGATCTCTTGCTTCTTTTTCTAAGCAGCTGTCGGGTCGTCCCCTTATATACACGGGTTGACGCCCTGTGGCCTACGGAGTCCCGGCCGGCTCATACAATCGTGTCCTGCCCGGTGACTCTTATTACATGCCATACAACACAAGTCACATATATGGCGGTTGATACTTACAGGCTTTAAGCCGCCAGAGGCCCTGGGCCCTTAACTAAACAACCGTATTTAATGTGCTTCTAGGCTGGGCCCATGATTCGTCGTTGGGTAACCCGGCCCCTCCTGGGCGTATTTAATGTACTTATATCCCCAACATTAGGCCCCAGGTTGATCTTGAACTTGTTCATGTCAATCTTTCTTCATCTTCTTGCGAGAGACTGTAAACCACTGTAACCTTTGCTTTTGAAACGATAGTGATCCGCCATGACGTCAGTTTTTGAAATAACGGTAATCTGCCATGATGTCACTTACTTGCAAATGGCCCATATCTTAACAAATCTTCCAAATTTATAGCGATTCCGAGAATCGAGGCACCTGCACAGTTACTGACCTATTTTTCCACCTCCTCGATTCTCGCGTTTGACCTTTATCCACTTAGCTTATAAATAGGGCCGAAGGTTCCCTTCCATTCTCTCCTTCGTCTCTTTCTCTTCATCTCCTTCCTCGCGACGTCCCTGCAACCCAGCTCCACCGGAGCCGACGCCCTCTACTTCGTCTTCAACAGCACTCGTCGCGTCAACCAAACGCGACCAGGTCTCTTCCGCGTGCCGCCGCCGTCTTACTCGCTCAGGTGTATTCTTGCTCTTCTCCTCTTAGATCCATTAGGGTTCCCGTGAAGTTCGCCAAAGTTCATCCTCTTTTTCCTCTGCAACTATGGTTTTTCTTATGGACCTGATGTTCCTTAATATGCTGATGTTGATAGTATCCCTTTAGTCAATAATGTAATATTCCATCTCTACAAAAAACTAGATTCATCTCCAAGAACAGTATCATCTTAATCTTAGGTTTTGCCTGTTCGTCATTTTAAGCTTGATTTTCGAACAGCTGTAGATCCAAAATTACCGCCGCAACCTGTGAAAACTGTTTTTCCCATACTTAGTAAAATTTACTTTTCTGAACACTCGCATCTGTCATGACGGCTTAATTTTCCAACTTATTATTATTCTTCTGCCATTAGGCCCCAATTAAGCCGCCACGTTGAACTTGGAGTAATAATTTATTTCCGGCTTTAATGAATTGATTCTGAACCAGCAATAATCTTTCATTCGTTAGGTCTGTTTGTTCACAATACTGCCGAAAACAGTCACCACATGCAACTGGGTCCCTTCAATTGTTACTGAAGCCACACTGGCCGACTTTGTCAAAGTCGGATATATGCCTAATGCTCCAGTTATGCCTTATCGTGCTCCTAACCCAGGCGAAGAAAGACCTGCACCCACAGATGATCAAGTGATTGTTTTTACTGACCACATGAACTGGGGTTTCTCACCGTCCGGCTCTAAATTCTTCAGATATGTTCGGCACTTCTTCTAGCTCCATCCCGAAGACACCGGACCCAATTCCGTGTCAAATACTGCAACTTTCAGGTTTTTTGTGAAGTATATCTTCAAGAGGAACCTAGCATCTTGCTTTTTAGGGAGTTCTTTTACTTAAACCGCCAGAATGAATTTACCAATGGCCCTAGCTTGGAGCTTGGGGCTATCTCTATCCAGAGAAGGAGAGACTCTATTTTTCCTTATGCCTGTCTGCCGAGTCATCCAAAAGATTGGAACGAAACTTGGTTTTATTGTAAAGATACTTCTCCGGCTGATGGACATCCATTGTCGGGACTCCGTGTTCAATGTTTAGACACCAATCATCCTCTTGCTGAAAAGCTCACTGCTGCAGAACGCAAGTCAATTGCCCCTACTATTTCAAAGGTGAAGGCCCTTCTGGGAAACGGTTTAACCGGAATTGACTTAGCCTGGTGCTGGCTCGGTTGGCGAATTATCCTTTAAGCCGCATGTCCGGTTTAATGTGTGAGTATACTGGAGAAAAGAATGACCCTTTGCGTCATAGCTCTGAGGATCTGGAGGAGAAGGTCATCGCAGATATGACAAAAACCATTTTAAATGAATCCTTGTCTGACTGTAGCAAAGTGGGCTTGTTGCCTTTCTGCAAATCAAACCCGGCACCGGAGGTAAATCTTACCCTTAATTGTTGCCATTTTATAATTCAGTTCCCTTGCCAATCTTGAATTCACCGCCACTCACAGGCTAAGTCGGCCTTTTGGAAGAAATCTTATGATCATGAAGCTGCCAAGAGAGCTAGAGCTGCCAAGAAAGCCGGCAAAAAAGCTGTTAAGAAGACCAGGAAGAAAACCAGTGCTTCTAAACTGTTTGAACTAAACTACGGCACTGAGTCGGAGGTAGTCCTTGACTATCTTGGTCTTTACTTCAACAATCTTATTAACACTGATTATTGCCAGGATGACACGGAGGCCAGTCAGGCCGCAGATGAAGAGGTAATTACTATTTCCTCCGGCTCAGAATCCTTGCCAAGACAAAAAGTTCAACGGGTTATCCGGAAAGTAAGATTTTCACACCCTTCAGCTCATTTAGATCCTCGCTTTCTTTTGAAGCAACAGCAACACGATAGTCGGCATCAGACTCGAAACTCCGGATAAGAGGAATTGTCCTCCGGCTTACCCAATACTCCGCATCGACGAAAACGCCGGAATGAGTTATTTCCATTCATAAACTCTCATTATCTGCTAACGAGTCTTATACATCAATCATTGAACTCGTCTGGTTCAAATTAACAGGAAACTTCTCGTTCATCCTCCGGCGATTCATCTCAGAGTCAACTTCCGGCGTTCAAGACCGCTCCTGGGTAAATGATTTGTTCGTTGTTTCAACTTATCCTTAAATCTTTATAACCTTGCAGCGACTTACTATAATTCATGCAGAGGTCAAGCCAAACCTGTCAAGAGGGCCAGGGCAAATAAGTCGGTAGCTAACCCCAAGGTCATTGAGCCGACGCTGCATGAGTCGGTAACCGATGTTCATAGGCCAACTGAGGAAAACACCCATGACGCTCCTCCTGAAATACCTGATGCCGCCACTCCTCCTGCCACGGTTAACTCTGCCCCTACTAAACCGCCTGCCCCATCTAAGCTGGTAGACGACCGGCCTAAAGACGTTACCTTTATTCGTACTAGTTTCATAGAGCCGGGCAACCCAGATGTGTTAGCCAAACAGACCACCAAGCAAGAACTTGTTGAAAAACGACAAGTGAGGTTTGACGCATCTCAGTATGCACAGCTGAGTACTGGTGAAGTCTGGTTTTCTCAGTCAGGTCCACATCAATTGTGATCTTGAAATTGATACGGTGAAGCAGATGCACCAGAAATTTGAGGTAACCGTCTTGACCAAATTTCTAATTGTCCTTCCAGCCCCCAAGTCTAGTGGATATGATAAAACTGAATATACTGTAGACTTTAGAACAACTACCACCTTTTAACTCAGCATGCCACTTAACAAAAAAATACATCCTTGAGGAACATTACATGTGTAGCCCCCAAGGGCCGGCTTAATCAGGTTGAATGAGCCAGGCGTTATTATTATTGCATAGAATTTGCCTGCACACCATCCATGAGCCGGTGGTAATGACCATGTTGCCGTTGGGCTAAATAGAATTAACTGATAATACATAAGTGATGTACATTAGCCCCCAAGTGCAAAGTGCTTGGGACTTTTATGTTCATGAACCATTAATTTCAGAAAACAATGCCACATCCATTAGCCCCCAAGGGTCAAGTACTCTTGCTTGCAATGTGCTTGAGACTTTAATAACATTAATCTGGTTTATAAAAGAACAACTTTAGCCTCCATTAGCCCCCAAGGGTCAAGTGCTCTTGCTTGCAAAGTGCTTGAGACTTTAATAATATGAATCCGACTCAGAAAAGAACAACTTCAGCCTCCATTAGCCCCCAAGGGTCAAGTGCTCTTGCTAGCAAAGTGCTTGGGACTTCAATCTTTGTTAAACCGGTAATCAATCCGTCTTATGCTCACTTTGCATGCTCAGGAAACCACTGTTGAATTACAAACACAGTTGAAGGATGCCAGGGAGCGGCTTAAACACCAAGAATCGGAAACTCGGAAAGTCGAATCAAATTTTTAGTTTACCATGTATGAAGCAAATGATTTGAAGGCTAAACTTAAGTCCGAGGAATCTGCATGGGCTAAAGAAAAGGCTGCCTTAGAGCAACGAGTTGAACAAACCGAAGCGTCTCTTGAAGCGGTGACAACTGAGCTAACCGGCTTAAAACATCGTGTCTCAGAAATGACTGTAGCCATCTTTGGTAAGCCGCCATGTTACAACTTTTAAAATCTTAGGAGAACTTAACCCATTACTGATCAACTTAATGGTCATGTAAGTAAGAGAAGCAATATTCTTGGTAGAGATCCACTTGTAAAGTGATACGTCTCCAACGTATCTACTTTTTCAAACCCTTTTGCCCTTGTTTTGGACTCTGACTTGCATGATTTGAATGGAACTAACCCGGACTGACGCTGTTTTCAGCAGAACTACCATGGTGTTGTTTTTGTGGAGAATAAAAAGTTCTCGGAATCGCCTAAAAATCAACGTAGATTTATTTCAGAAAATATAAAAAATACCTGCAAGAAGATCCACACCAGGGGGCCTTGGGCCAGCCCACGAGGGTGGGGGGAGCGCCCCCTACCTCGTGGCTCCCTAGTGCTCCACCAACGTACCCCCAGATCCTATATCTTCACTTTCGGGGAGAAAAAAATCAGGGAGAAGGAATTATCGCATTTCACGAGACGGAACCGCTGCCAAGCCATAATCTCTCTCGGGAGGGCTGATCTGGAGTCCGTTCGGGCTCCGGAGAGTGGAGATCATCGCCATCGTCATCATCAACCTTTCTCCATCACCAATTCCATGATGCTAACCGCCGTGTGTGAGTAATTCCATCGTAGGCTTGCTGGACGATAATGGGTTGGATGGGATCTATCATGTAATCGAGTTAGTTTTGTTAGGGTTTGATCTCTAGTATCCACTATGTTATGAGATTGATCTTGCTATGACTTTGCTATGCTTAACTCTTGTCACTAGGGCCCAAGTGCCATGATTTCAGATCTGAACCTATTATCTTTCCATGAATATATGTGTGTTCTTGAACCTATATTGCAAGTCTATAGTCACCTACTATGTGTTATGATCCGGCAACCCCGAAGTGACAATAGTCGGGACCACTCCCGGTGATGACCATAGTTTGAGGAGTTCATGTATTCACTATGTGTTAATGCTTTGGTCCGGTACTCTATTAAAAGGAGGCCTTAATATCCCTTAGTTTCCAATAGGATCCCACTGCCATGGGAGGGTAGGACCAAAGATGTCATGGAAATTCTTTTTCATAAGCACGTATGACTATATTCGGAATACATGCCTACATTGCATTGATGAACTGGAGCTAGTTCTGTGTCACCCTAGGTTATAACTTCTACATGATAAATTGCATCTGACGTAATTTCCCATCACCGATCCAATGCCTACGAGCTTTACCTATATTTCTAGTTGCTTATTTATTTTTCCGTTGCTATTATCACAAAAACTACAAAAACACTATCGTAACTTTTATTGCCGCTACCGCCACTATCATATTACTTTGCTACTAAACTATCTTGCTGCAGATACTAAGTTTCCAGGTGTGGTTGAATTGACAACTCAGCTGCTAATACTTAAGAGTATTCTTTGGCTCCCCTTGTGTTGAATCAACAAATTTGGGTTGAATACTTTACCCTCGAAAACTGTTGCGATCCCCTACACTTGTGGGTTATCAAGACTATTTTCTAGCGCCGTTGCCGGGGAGCATAGCTCTATTCTTTAAGTCACTTGGGATTTATATCTGTTGATCACTATGAAGAATTTGAAGGACTCAAAAACCAAGATCTTACCCTCAACTACGAAGGGAGGTAAGGAACTGCCATCTAGCTCTACACTAGATTCTCCTTCTGTTATGAGTAAACTTGCGACACCTACTCCTGCTATTGGATCTGATATGTCGTATGTACTTGACGATGCTACTTCTGCTATGTATGATGAAACTACCTCTATGCCTGATAATGTGCCACTGGGTGAATTTCTAGATGAACAAATTGCTAAGGTTAGCGAGAGTGCAAATGTTGAAACTGATGATATTTATGAAAGTGATGATGAAACTACTCCCAATAGATATGAATTGCCTGTTGTTACTGAGGGTTATTTTATAGATGAAGAAACTGCTAGAGACTTTCTTGCTTGCAATGATAGATATGATCTTAAGAAGTTATTTGCTTTTTCTACTTCACCTATTTGTGTCACTGATAAGGATTATGAATTCTCTGTTGATCCTAAGTTAATTACTTTGGCTGAATCTGATCCTTTCCATGGCTATGAGTCTGAACTGTTGTGGCACATCTTACTAAGTGGAATGATATAGACACCCTGTTTACCAACAATGAAAAGATTCGTTACTACTATATCCTTAAGCTATTTCCATTTTCGTTAAAGGGTGATGCTAAGACTTGGTTTAATTCTCTTGATCCTGGTTGTGTGCGTAGTCCCCAGGATATGATGTATTACTTCTCTGTTAAATATTTCCCGCTCATAAGAAAAAAGCTGCCTTACGGGAAATATATAACTTTGCTCAAACTGAAGAAGAGAGTCTCCCACAGGCTTGGGGGAGGCTTCTCCAGTTACTTAGTGCTTTGCCTGATCATCCTCTTGAAATTCATGATATACTTGATGTCTTTTATAATGGACTAACCGATGCTTCCAGAGACCACCTGGATAGTTGTGCTGGTTCTGTTTTTAAGGAAAGAACAGTTGAACAGGCTGAATTACTATTGAATAATATGCTGGCAAATGAAAATAATTGGACACTTCCTGAACCAGCCCCTAAGCCAACTCCGAAGAAAATAGGTGTTCTGTCTCTCTGTCCTAAAGACATCCAAGAGGCAAAGAAATCTATGAAAGAAAAAGGTATTAAAGCTGAAGACATTAAGAATTTACCACCTATTGAAAAAATACATGGTCTTAATAACCCGACACAGGTAGTAAAGGTAAATTCTCTTTATAGATTTGATGAAGGTGATATTCCTTGTTATAAGTCTGCTAGCCAATGCTTACATGAGTTTGACAATTTTATTGTGAAACAAGAAAACTTCAATGCTTATGTTGGTAGACAATTGCAACACAATGCTTATATGATTGAACGCTTGAGTGATTATCTGTCTAGAGCTAAAAGTGAGCTGAAACTTATTAGTAAACATGCTTCTATGGTCACAACTCAAGTAGAACAAGTACTTGCTCAATGAATTAAATAGTAAGAATAATGATAATGCCATTAGAGTTGTGACCAGAGGTGGTAGAATAACTCAGGATCCTCTGTATCCTGAAGGCCACCCTAAAAGAATTGAGAAAGATTCTCAGAGAGCTGATTTAGATGCACCTAGTTCTTCTAAGAAGAAGAAAAAGAAAAATGATAGAACTTTGCATGCTTCTAGTGAACCTATAGCTCACACACTTGAGAATCCCAATGATATATCTGTATCTGATGGTGAGACACAATCTAGTAATGAACATGAACCTAGTGATAATGTTAATGATGATGTTCATGATGATGCTCAACCTAGCAATGATAATGATGTAGAGATTGAACCTGCTGTTGATCTTAATAACCCACAATCAAAGAACCAACGTTATGATAAGAGAGACTTTGTTGCTAGGAAGCACGGTAGGGAAAGAAAACATGGGTTCGGAAACCCATGCCTTTCCCTCCTAAACCATCCAAGAAAAAGGATGATGAGGATTTTGAGCGCTTTGCTGAAATGATTAGACCTATATTTTTGCGTATGCGTTTGACTGATGTGCTTAAAACAAATCCTTATGCTAAGTATATGAAAGATATTATTACCAACAAAAGAAAGATACCTGAAGTAGAAATTTCCACCATGCTTGCCAATTACACTTTTGAGGGTGGAATGCCTAAGAAATTAGGAGATCCAGGAGTACCCACTATACCTTGCTCCATTAAGAGAAACTATGTTAAAACTGCTTTATGTGATCTTGGAGCCGATGTTAGTGTTATGCCTCTCTCTTTATATCGTAGACTTGACTTGAGTAAGTTGACACCTACTGAGATATCTTTGCAAATGGCTGATAAATCAACTGCTATACCTGTCGGTATTTGTGAGGATGTGCCTGTTGTAGTTGCAAATGTTACTATTCTAACGGACTTTGTTATACTTGATATTCCCGAGGACGATGGTATGCGGAAGACCCTTTTTGAATACTGCAGGAGCTGTTATTGATTGCAACAAGGGAAATGTCACTTTTCATGTCAATGGTACTGAGCATACGGTACACTTTCCGAGGAAACAACCTCAGGTCCACAGTATCAATTATATTGGAAAAACTTTAACTATCACTATTGGATGTTTTGAGTTTCCTGTTCCTACTATCAAGAAGACATATGACATACTTATTGTTGGGGACATACATATCCCCATTGAGGTAACCTAGTGTAATTCGAAAATTCTCCGGTTTCATGTTACTCGAAAAGAGTTTATTAACAAGACCTGATCAACCTTGTTAATGGATTCCTTTTGATGAACATGGGATATGTGAATCCAGATAGCACAAACCATCTGTACCCTCCTTTTATTTTCTGTTAATTAGGATAAATAAAAGAAAAATAACATTTTCTGTCTGTTTCCAGACTTTCCCGTGCAATAAAAAAATTATCCCAAAAATAAAATGATGCGGAGCATCAAAAGGTCATCCCCATGGACCTACCATCGCCTCACCAAGTACCAAGTGGACCCATGACACGCGTTTGAGCACGAGCTCTCGAGACCGAGGTCACTTCACTCCTCTCTCTACGTCGTTTCGATTCACACGTGACATGGCTGCTACCCTCAACCGAAGTTATATGCTTACTCAGGCACTTCAGGAGCAACCATGCAGAAGTCAAGGAACAAGAAGAATCAAAGAAGGAAGAAGAAGGATAAAACAGCCAAGACTCAGACAGCCCGGATGATCCGGACAAAGACCCGGATGATCCGGACAGAGCCCGAATGATCTGGACCAACGTCCGAACGATCCGAATAATGCGCGCCCCCGACACCCGAAGCTCCACGCCGAAGCTGGATCATCCGGACCCCGGCCCGGATCATCCAGACGCACCCGGACGTCCGGACCAAGACCCGGACATCCGGACCTCCCCGCTGAAGAAAGACATGTCCGGATCATCCGGACGTCGCCCCGGATCATCCCGACCCCCGAAGCCCGGATCATCCGGACCAACGTCCAGATTATCCGGACAGTGCCTGCGTGCATGACTATTGGGCCGAAGCCCATGTACCCTTTCGCCCCTCCTAGCCTATATATGTCACTCCACCCATACTATCTAGGGTTAGCTTTGTGTTAGCTCATCCAAAAACCTTAGTGGTTCCTCTCCTACGAGACTGCGGCCTCCTCGGAGAAGATCCACCCGGATTCAAGACCTCCTTAACGGAGAAGAACATCAAGACCTACTCACGGAGATGACTACCGCCACTTGTATCGTCCTTAGTTGATCGTGTATCGCGTATCGCACTTTGTGTACCCGGATCTAGCATTGGTGTGACCTAAACTTGTTGATTTGAGTGATTTCTCCTTGTCCCTCTTGTGTTTTTCCTTGTGCCCCTCGTGTTCTTCCTTGGGACCCCTCCTTTTCGTGAAAGATCGGCCACGTAGGGTTCCACCCTACATCATATACGGTATCATGAGCCTTGATTGATCACGAATTTGGGGCCCCACACCTTGTTTTTGTTGTTTTTCGTCCAAATTAAAAAAATCCCCGCAAAAATAGCCCTACAATTTTTTTGTGATTTGTGTGTTTTGATGAGATTTTGTTGATTGTGATCCGTGGTTGAGTTGTGTCACAAGTGGATTACCATTTTCCCCACCTCCCCCACCCTCAAATCCACCCCAAAACCCCGCAAAAATCATTTTCCATCGAATTTTCACCCCCTCCACGAGTTCATCCCGACCGGATTTGACCCACCCGGATCAGCCGGACATCCCCCTGGATCATCCGGCTATGACCCGGATCATCCGTCCAGACCCCTGGATCATCCGGCCTCCGCTGACGAAACTGCATTTTGCAGTTTTTCATCGCCACCTTTCCGCTACCGCAACAACCCTAGCTACCCCTTCCGCTACACCCTCGACATATAACCTACCACCACCATCATTGCCTACCCAAAACCCTACGGTCTTACCTCTTTGTGTCTTGGATCATTTGAGTTGTGGTTTTCTCCGTTTCCGTTTGTGTTTCGGCTATCTCGGAGCGGAACGACATCGACAAGACCACCTCTCAACCTCGACAAGGACGGTAACATCGACGACACTTCGTTTACTATCTTGCAATTGCATTGATAGACCATCATCGACCATTTTGCGTAGCTTTCCTACCGAGACTAGCCATTTGAGTATTGCCGGGCCACGACACTTGTGCATATTAGTGATAGTCATAGACATTGCATACTACATCGTCATATCTCCGTGTGACACAAGAGTCTTCCGCATACACAATAGCTACCTTGATCCGAGAAGCATGCATAAGTGGCCAAAGAAAGCGCTCACAAGCTTTTAAGCAAAAGAGCCATCCAAAGCTTATAAGCAAAGCACAATAGCATCAAATGCCTTGCATCAAAAGAGATCATATGAGATAGCAATACATCGTCTTGTGCGAAAGCATCAGCACATCATACACTCATAGCATACTTGTGATAGGAAGTCATTACTTTGCTATTATAGGTCATGCACAAGTGTGTATCCGCCTATTAAGCAATCGGTTAGCGTCTCTCTAGAGTTGTGCAAAACGAGCATTTTCCGTGGATTCACATTTTCGCTCACTTTTGGTTGCACAACCACATTTATCTATCCGTGCGTGTGTTTCGTGTGCTACTTTTTGCTTGTGATCTACTTGTTGCATGAGCCAATTGTGAATCATTTTCAACATCATTGAATCTTACTCACTTTTTGCATTGAATTTTGCCACCATCCTAACCAAGCTCCTCTCAAAGCTTTACTTGTGTAGGTGTGAGAATCGACAAGACTTGGTACCAATAGTGTTATTTCCGGGTTACATCATTGAGTGATCATTGATCCATTGTCAACTTCGGTCAAGGTACATTTGGTATTGTATCCTCCTTTCTCCCACTCACATACTTGCTTGTGACGATGGATAGGCCAAGTACATCTATGAACCCACTTTTCGATGATCCTCAAGAATCGAGCAACTATGTAACCAAACTACATCTCTTCGATGTCCAACGAGCTCTACATCAAGAAAGTGAAGCTATGCGAGAGGACATTGAGCAAGTCGTCGCCGACGTGCGACAACTTGAAGCACGAACAAGAGAGCAATTCGACATCATCAACACCAACATGGCTACTCAATTCGATGCTCTACGAACTTTGTTAGTCAACCGACGCTCTTCTTCCACATCTTCTCAAAGATGAAGCCGTTCAAGTCACCACACCGACTCGACGGGGCTCAAGTACCCCTACATCGAACACTCTTCGTCAAGCCGCACGTGAAGCTCAACATGACAACCGGAATCCACTTCATGACAAGAGCTCCCAAGACCTACTTGATGAGAAAGAAAGTCGACATCGTCAAAACCAAGCTACACTTGAGCAAGCACAAGAACGGAAAAGACTACGCCAACAACAACAACAGCGAGCACGTCAACACCAAGAAGAACAAGATGCCGAAGCTCATCGTCAAGCACAACACAACCGAGAAGCTCAAGCTCTTGAGGCACAACGAGCATTACGTGATTCACATTGCAATGTGGCAACTCGCAATCCACACACTTGTCAAGAAGAGGATTTACTTCGAGATGAGATGCACGAGAGGCGCCACCAAGCACGAATGCAACAAGAAGTTCCTCTTCACGCGCGACAAGAGCAACAACCTCAACAAGAACCACAAGCTCGGCAAGTACACCATGACCATGAACATCTACTCTGCCAAGAGCAACATGAGATTGACAACCGTCCAAATCAAGAACGCCCTCCCAATAGGCAAGCAAACAATGAAGAGCATCGCTACGGCAAGCTTAAGTTCACCATGCCAAAGTTTTCCGGAAGCATTGATCCCGAAGACTACCTCTCATAGGCATTGAAGGTTGACAAGATCTTTCGCCTACACAACTTTGATGAAGAGAAGAAAATTGCAATGTCCTCCCTTGAGTTCCAAGACTATGTTCTCATTTGGTGGGAGCAAATCATAGAGAGAAGAGAAGAAAAAGGCGAACCTCCTCACAGTACCTGGGCTCAAATGAAGGAAGTCATGAGAGCACGCTTCGTGCCAACACACTACAACCAAGACTTGTTCAAGAAGCTACAACTCCTCAAGCAAGGTACCAAGTCCGTTGAAGAGTACTACAAGGAGATGGAGATTGCCATGATAAGAGCAAACATCACGGAAGATGATGAACAACCGATGGTGAGATTCTTGAATGGACTCAACTATCCTATCAAGAAGATTGTGGACATTCAACCATACACCATTCTCCTCGAGCTAGTACATCAAGCCACCAAAGCGGAGCGACAAGTTCAAGAGGACTACAAGTACTCCAAGTTCACCCCCAAGATCTCCGGCTCCTACAACCAAGCTTCAACGACTTCGGTTCCTCCTACCTCTACCAAGACATCTACAAATTTTGATGACAAGTCAAGCTACAAGAATGCGACTACATCAAGTCGGCCACCTTCTACAAGAAAATTCAAGACAAGAACTTCATCATCTACAACTCCAACCGAGGACAACCCCAAGACGAGTTCCATCAAGTGTTTCAAGTGCCAAGGGCGAGGCCACAAGTCATTTGAGTGCAAGACCGTTCATACCATGATCATCAATGATGACGGTTCTTATGACTCCATGAGCGATGATGAAATGGAAGCCCTCGAACATGTAGCTATGCATCGACAAGTGAATGAAGACGAACACCATCAAGTGTTTTGCGACAATGACTCGAGTCCCAATCTCGTTGTCTCCAAGGTCTTGACACTTCGACATCAAAAGATGACGACCAATGATGTCACATTTTCCATACCAAGGCCGGCATCAATGGACGCTCCGTCAAGGTTATCATCGATGGAGGAAGTTGTCATAACTTGGCAAGCGAAGAGCTATGCGACAAGCTAAACTTGGTGAAGTCGAAGCATTCTCATCCCTACAAGGTCCAATGGCTTAGAGACACCGGCACTCTTCGAGTCGAGCATACTGTGCAAGTTTCCTTCAAGATAGGCACCTATGAGGACACACTTGAGGGTGATGTGATCCCTATGTCCGTGTGCCACCTTCTTCTTGGACGACCATGGCAATATGATTGTGGAGTCGCACACAATGGACGGACCAACCACTATAGCTTCAACATGAAAGGAAAGGAGTTCGTGCTATTCCCAATGTCACCAAGTCAAGTAGCCGCCGACAAACACTTACCTACCAACCATCGTGGAGAGAGTGGTGAGAGAGTGAGCCACCAAAAGGGGAGTGAGAGCCACAAGCCAAATATAAGCGACTCCATGATGAGTGACAAGAAACAACTAGTGCTATTCTCCACCAAAAGTGAGATGAGAGAAGTGTGTGAGAACCCCTCGAGTGTGTTTCACCTTTTGCTTTTATGCAAAGGGGAAGCCAAACCTACTAACACTTCACCACCTCCACCTTTAGTGTTGTCTCAATTGTTGCAGGAATTCTCGGACGTCTTTCCCGATGAGTTACCTCCGGGTCTACCTCCACTTCGTGGAATCGAACACCGCATCGACCTCATACCCGGCGCACCACTTCCGAACAAGGATCCTTACCGCGTCAACCCCGAGGAAACCAAGGAGATACAATGGCAAGTACAACAACTCATCGACAAAGGTCATGTACGTGAAAGCTTGAGCCCTTGTGTCATTCCGGTTATTCTCGTGCCTAAGAAAGATGGAAGTTTTCGCATGTGCTCTGATTATCGCCCGATAAATGCTATCATTGTTAGATACCGTCACCCTATCCCGCGCTTAGACGACATGCTTGATGAATTATGTGGTGCCACCATCTTTTAGAAAATTGATCTTAAAAGTGGCTACTACCTAATTCGCATTCAAGAGGGTGATGAGTGGAAAACGGCTTTCAAAACCAAGTTTGGGTTATATGAGTGGCTTGTCATGCCAATGGGTTTATCGGAAGCGCCCGCTTCATTTATGCGTCTCATGCATTTTGTTCTGCGACCCTATATAGGCGTCTTTGTCGTGGTTTATTTTGATGGCATCCTCGTTTTTAGCAAGTCGCTTGAGGACCATGTGACACACATCCGTCTGGTTTGACAAACCCTTCGGAAAGAGCGCTTATATGCTAACATGGAAAAATGCACTTCTGGCGTTGACAAGGTCGTTTTCTTAGGATTCGTCGTTTCTTCCAACAAGTGCGTAGCTTTCTTGGTTTAGTCAGTTTCTATCGATGTTTTGTGAATGACTTTAGCACAATTGATATGCCTCTACACGCCTTGAGCAAGAAGAACACACCCTTTGTTTGGGGTCCTTTGCAAGACACTGCGTTCATTAAGCTTAAAGACTTGCTCACCCACGCACCACTTCTTGCCCTACCAAACTTTGATAAACCTTTTGAGATTCATTGTTACGCTAGTGGTACCGGCATAGGTGGCGTGCTCATGCAAGAAAAGCGCCCAATTTCGTAGTTTAGCGAGAAGCTATCCGGAGCGCAACTTAACTACCCCATCTATGATAAAGATCTATATGCCTTGGTGAGAGTTTTGCGTGTTTGGGAACATTACCTTAGTCAAGGGTCAAACTAAGTTGAACAAGCATCATGCTAAGTGGACTGAGTTCATCGAGTCTTTTCCCTATGTCATCAAGTACATCAAAGGCAAAGAGAATGTTGTGGCGGATGCACTTTCCCGCAAATACATGCTTATAACAAAACTTGAGTTGAATGTTATTGGCTTTCAGCACATAAAAGACGTATATGAGCATGATCCTTTCTTTGCAAATCCTTATGCTAAATGTTTGACTCGCACTTCTTGGGAACGATACTAAATCAAGGATGGATATCTTATGAGAGCTATCAAACTTTGCATTCCCGAGTCTTCGCTTCGTTTGCTCCTTTTGCATGAATCTCATGGAGGAGGACTCATGGGTCACTTTGGACGCGACAATACATTTGCTACGCTCTCCAAGAACTACTTTTGGCCCAAGATGCTACGTGACGTCTCACGCCTCACCAAACAATGTTGTACATGTGGAAACGCTAAGTCAAAAGCTCAATCTCATGGTCTTTACATGCCACTCCCTATTCCATACCATCCATGGGAAGACATAAGCATGGACTTTATTCTTGGATTGCCCAGGACTTAAAATGGAAAAGATTCCGTGTTTGTTGTCGTG
The DNA here is from genome assembly GCA_902687465.1 of Secale cereale. Lineage (NCBI taxonomy): Eukaryota > Viridiplantae > Streptophyta > Magnoliopsida > Poales > Poaceae > Secale > Secale cereale. Next base: position 628,050,926 of record LR738714.1, read on the forward strand.
GATAGATTCTCTAAAATGGCTCATTTCATTCCTTGTAACAAGATCAACGATGCTTCACATGTGGCAAATCTCTTTTGTAGGGAAATCATTCGTCTACATGGAGTGCCCAAGACGATCGTGTCGGACCGGAACGTCAAGTTCTTGAGCTACTTTTGGAAGACTCTATGTGCCAAAATCGGCATCAAGCTCCTCTTCTCTTCAGCATATCATCCACAAACCGATGGCCAAACGGAGGTGACGAACCGCACACTTTCAACGCTTCTTCGCGTGTTGATCAGAAAGAACATCAAGGAATGGGAGCAATGCTTGCTCATCGCTGAGTACACTTACAACCGCGCATGACATTCGACTACCGGCAAGTCCCCTTTCGAGGTCGTCTACGGGTTCAACCCGTTGTCCCCTTTGGACATCCTACCTCTACCTCTACAAGAACGCATCAACTTGGACGCAAGTGCTCGAGCAAGTTATCTCAAGAAGGTGCATGAAGATACAAGGGCAACGATCGAGCGGCAAGTACATCGACTAGCGTCCAAGCTCAACGCCAACAAGAAGCCTATGGTGTTCCAACCGAGAGATCTTGTATGGCTACATCTTCGCAAGGACCGTTTCCCCAATGAGCGCAAGTCCAAACTACTACCGCGGGCCAACGGACCCTTCAAGGTGCTAGCACGCTACTGTAATGCCTAGGATGGGACTATACCTCCTACGTGTCGAGGCACGACTTAAAGGTATAAGCCCATCCTAGAATGATCTCAAGTTTGGTATCTTTGCACAACTCATGTAAAAGAGGGATTAAATTGCAAAAGGAGATAGTTGGCTTACACTCGCCACTTCACACAATACATTACATAAGCAATACATCATTCAAACATCACAACCCGACTACGGGTGAAGAACCAAAAGAAAGATACCAAAACAACATAAAGCCACAGGTCAGGAACGAATCCTAGTAGAAACCACTACTGAACATCGAAACGTCACAAGCAAACGGCCAAACTCTTCAACGAGCTCCTGGAAGCACTGATCCAACTCCTGCATCAAGCTCGGCTGAACCTGCATCTGGTGTGGTGAAGTAACTGTGAGCCACAGAGGACTCAGCAATCCCGTTCCCGGGTAACAAGACTATTTAAGCCTTGGGTGAGGACAAGGCTGAAGAAAGAAATGAGGTGAAGGAACAACAAGAGTCTGCAACAGCAACTAGCACTAACTTACGTATAAGAGAGCGAGAAGAGAAGGCGCATCGGTCGAGAGATGATCACGAAGTGATCCTAGCTAAAGCCGGTCAAACATAACCCCACCGTGTTCAACTCCCGAATCCCTATTCGGAAATTGACAGTCACGGTACACACGCTGGTAGTGTATTAGAAACATTGTGTCAAGTTATCTACAACCGGAATTAACAAGCTCCCATCTGCCACATAACCGCGGGCACGGCTTTCGAAAGTTCAAACCCTGCAGGGGTGTTCCAACTTGGCCCATCACAAGCCCACGATCCGCGAAGTCGCAACTCCATAGGTGGGAAGACCCGAGTATTCTCGGAATCCCGTGCTCAAGTTAAACCGAACTAAGGTAAGGCTAATCCAGCAAATCCTCTCGGCGTGTCGACACCCTGATAGTAGCCGCGCGTATCTAAGTCTCAGGACACGACCGGATGAGTCATCCTACAGGTTTTTACCAAACCTCAAGTTTCCTTGAGGTGGCCCCGCAGTCTGCTCGTTTCGGACCAACACTCATGTGGAGCACTGGCCCGGGGGGTTGAATTAAAATAAAAGGGATAGCTAGTCCACATGCAAGTTTTATTAGTTATTAGGAAAATAGTACCAATGTTGGGATTTGCTGGAAAAGACTTAGCACTTAGCGGTTTATCAAGGGGGTCCCATACACCCCAACCGTGTTAGGAACGCATAATCAAGGAACATAACACCGGTTTATACGGTTCCTAACGGCATGAGTGGAACAAAACACCAAGCAAAAGGCTTAGCCTTCCACCCTTGCCAGTATATAGATGATTTCATTTAAGCATTTATATATATAGTGTGATATAACCCAACCAAACTTCAACATGAAGCAAGCATCTTCGATCTTCACCTGCAACTAACAATGCTATAAGAGGGGCTGAGCGAAGCGTACTTAGCCAAGCAACGGTTTGCATAGGTAGGGTGGTTAAACATGGTAGTGGTTACAAATAGGAGGCTGACAGGAAGAACATGGGCATCGAGGCAAAACTATAGATCGAGACTACTAGCAATAGGCAAAGATAGTAATGGTATCCGGGTTCGGTCATCTTGCCTGGGATTCCACAAGGGAGAAGAACGGATCCAAGAAGAAGACGGAGCAACAGTCGAGCGAATCCTCACAACTCCGGAACGAAACCGAAGCTATCAAGAGAAGCAACCGGAAAGAAGCAAACAACTCGGTAAACACACAATCATAAGCATGGCATACGATGCACATCCAAGTATGATGCATGTCCGGTTTAAATAAGCATGGCATGGCAAGTGCACAAACAAATACTACAAGTTAAGTGGAGCTCAATATGCAACGAGTTGCATATTGACAAAACACCACATTTAATTATTTAGTTGACTCTCGTTATTTACAAGACAAGATTAATTGTTTTTAACATGGCAAGAGGTGAAGCATAAAGGAACTACACTATTTAGGCATTTTAAATGAGGCCGGAAAATAACAACAACATATCCGGAAAATCCCCATGAGCATGTTTAATAATTATAAAGCAACAACAATTAAGCATTCAAAGGTTGTTAACATGATGCGGATGACATGAACAAGTTTATGCAATTATTAAAAGGTTGACTTAAAAGAGACAAGAAGTATTGTCACCGCCGTGAAGGAAAAGGTGCCACGGCAACGATCCGAAAATGATGCAACGGCATCATATCGGTTCCCCTAACTCGTTGCGAGTCCGGTGCAAAAGGAAAGAATCGACGTGAGCAAGTCGAACAAGATGGAAGTGGGTTGATCCCGTTACCGGGTTCCCACGAGTCGGTGACGAGGCAACCGAGGAACATGACAAAAGGGACGAAACGGACACGGAGCACACACGAGGAGCATTTCATACAACACAACAAGCATCCACGGGGTCATCGTCTCGGGGTTATACCTTCGAAACACTCGTTTCGGGACGGTATCGAGTCGTCGAGGGACGTAGTGGAAGAAGAGGAAGTAGTCGTTCTCGAGGCGGTAGCGGAAGTAGTGGTACACGTTCGTAGAGGTACTTGAGGGTCTCGGCGACGGTAGTTGAAGTAGTGGTACATGTTGGCGTTTCCGTTTCCGAAGAGGTACTTGCCGCGTCATCTTGTGTCGGTGTTCTCGTATCGTAGATGTACCATACGTAGATGTTCGAGGTCGGTGTCGAGGTACTTGACGCGTCCGGTAGTCGTACTCGTACGTCGTGGTACTTGTCGGGTCGCCGTGTACTCGTTCATGTAGTCGTTCTCGAGGTCGTCGTGGGAAGTAGTGGTTCACGGAGCTCGTTATCCCGTAGATGTACTTGACGTTCGGAGACCAGTTCTTGCCTGTCTTGGTCACACCGTAAGGAACACTTGGCGAAAACAACAGCAGTAACAGAAACAACAAAAAGGACATGACGGCCTCGGGACACAGCCATGACAAGTCAAACGGAGCTCGCCGGGAAGCACGGAGGCAGGGCAACTGGCTGCTGGCTGGCCGGACGAGGCCGGCGACCTGGTGCTGCTGCCACCTCTGACCGGCGGCCCTGGAGGCGGGGTTGACTCGGCCGGACCTGCCGAGGAAGAGGCGAGGCGCTGGCTGGCCCTGGAGAGACCGGGCGTGGGGAAGGCCATGGTGCTCGGGCTCCAGGCGATGCTGGTGAAGGGAGGCCGCGGGCGCTCGGGGAGGCTCGCGGAACGGGATGCAGCGGCGAGCGCAGGAACGGAGGAAGGCCTGGCAGTGGCCATCGGGACCGGAGGGAGAGGGCGCTCGGGTGGCTCCTGGCCGGGCTCGTGCGAGAGGACTTGGATGGGGCGCTCGGGCTCGCGGCACCGCGGCGCACACTGGAGCGCCCAGCGCGTCGGGCTGCGAGGCGCCAGGGAAGCGGCCGGCTTGGCGAAGGTCGGGGCGCACCGGGCGAGGCCCTGGCCGACGGGAAGGGAAGGCGTCAGCCTGGGGCTGGACGCGGGGCTCGATGGGGTTGTGAGAGAGGGAGGCAGAGGGCGAGGAGAATCGAAGCAGGGGATCGAGAAGAAGGGGCGAGCGAGTGAGGAAACAGGGGCCTCGAGGGTCGGGCACTGCGCGAGAGGGACGAGCGGGTTCGAGAAGAGAGGAGATCGAGGGGAACGGGAGGGTGGCGGCGGTGCGAGGGAACGAGAGGGAGCGATCGGGACTGGGTGCGAGCGCGGCTAGGGTTCGGTAGGGAGGCCGGCTGGGCCAAAGTGGGAAGATGGGCCGCGGGCCTGCTGGAAGGTTGGGTGGCCTTGGGCCAAAGGCTGGGAGGGAAAAAGGCCAGGAGGAATCGGGCTGGCTGCTGGGCTCTGCAGCTCTCTCTTTTTATTTCTTAGCAGAAAAAAAAAACAAAATAAGGAGAGAGCCAACAAAATAAAAGAAAAGAGGCAAAGAATAAGAATAAAATGATGGACATTTTTGTAAGGCTTTACGGAATAATTCCAACCTCACCAAAAATAGTTCCAACAAAAAGGGAAGTGCAAACTAAAATAATAGCTTGCCTCAAGGAGTTGAAAAGAGTCTAGATATTTGGATGAGCCTCGAAAATAACGGAAAGAATTATAGCAAGGTTTTGAAGTCAAACTTGATATGGAATAGGCATGGGGAAAAATATGCAAGTGTGTTATGGTGATTCCGAAGCAATGGAATAATTAATAAATATAGCTCCCTAAATATTGAGAGGCTTTTATATGTTATAAAGAGAAGTCACCTTCCCTCGATTTAAATGGACCGAAGGTCCACACGATTTATTAGGTTGAGATGCCAAATAAAAAAAATGACATGATGGCATGATGACATGATGCAATGCAAAAATAAATAACACAAGCAGAACTGAAACACACGGGCAACCCGGAACATCTGGAACTTCGGGAATCTTCTGGAATCTTCTGGGACGTCGGTCTTCGGGCGTCACAACTCTCCCACACTAACAGAGGATCTCGACCCGAGATCCTGGAGATATCACCGGGTAAAAACGGAAGAGGAAGAGGTAAAACAAAGTTGCTTCTTTGACAGACGAGTGAAACCAAAGAACCTTGAGAGGTTGAACAAAATGAAAGAAGAATACAACGGAGATTTACGAAGTTGAGAACACTCCGTTAGAAAGAGGAACAAGGAGCATTATGAGAACCTTGAAGGTTGAAAGACATGAAACAAGAGCTCACGGACCAAAAGAATATGAAACTGCAACGGTATAGCCAAGGAATAAGAATGACAGAATTTGGGCAGCACTCCGTCTGAAAATGGAAGGAATTAACAAGAACTAGAGGAGAAGGATTGATACTTGATGAAAACAACAACACATTGCCTCCGAAACAATTAAAAGAATGGCACAAGGGGTAAGAAAGACTCAGACAGCACTCCGGTTAAGAAGAGAGGCAAAACTAGATAAGATGACGGAACTAGAATGTAGGTGACAACATTCCAGTTAAATGGACTAGAAAAGAAAAGAACATGATCTCGATAAAACAAAGGAGATGATGGGACGAAGAGAGAAATATCACAAAGCCTCCGGAATGAAAGAATAGCATATAGATCGTTGGAAAGAAAAGAACGGAGAAGAAAAAGACAACTTCTCTCAAAATGAATTTGAAAGAGCATCCTTACGAAGAAGGGTTGAACAGAGTTGATGGAAAATCAACAACGAAACGAATGAGGTTCATGTGGGCTTATGGAAAACATCTCAAAATTAAGAGGTGATAACCAGCCACTGACAAAACAATTGATTGGATTGATATCAACAAGGAGACGATAAACTTATTTCGCCGGAATGATAAATGAAGAACTTGGGACATTTATAAGCACCACAATAGCAACAATCCTTAGGGAAAGCTTTAGGTTAAATACAACCCAAGATAACTCCAATGCATAAATTGAAGGGTTGGAAAGATCTCCTGAACAAAGAAAATGATGGTTTTAAATATCTCATTCTTGAAAACTCGTGAATCATGAAACATGAAGAAAATTGTCAAAAATGACATAACACCATCTGAAAGGATAAGGTAGAAAGAATTGCAATTGGAAAGCATGATGAAGGATGCTTGAGCTCCAACAAGAATCTTGATGAAGACTTCGAGGATGAATTAAAACATGATGAACCACAATGAAAACTCCGGTATTGAAAGCATGAGAAGTGAAAGATGAAGAGAATAAGATTCAAGGCATGCGATGAATTAGATGGAGCTTTGAAATGATAATTGAAATAACATGGAGCTCCGGAAAACAAGATGAACAACTTAGAACCGAGAATATGATATGATGAACAAGCTCCAGACAAAAGAATTAAATCACCTTGAAGGAATAAGAATAAGAATTATGTTATGCATCTCCTTCACCAATTAAATTGATGACAACCAAAGGATTTGGCATACTACTTATTCTCGTTGCAAAGAATTAAAGAGAGATCTCGCACAAGCTTGGGTAAATCTTCAACGAACCACCGGTAGGATTATGAAAGAACAAAATGAATTAAAACGATAACAACGGAAGGGTAAACTTGAATGAACCACCGTGAGAATATGGAGACGAACGAAGAGACATCAATGAAGAATATTTGGAGGACGAAGTTGAAAACTGAGAACGAAGAAATATTCTGAAATGATGGCCTTCGGAGGATCACAAAGAAAAGAATTCATGAAATGCTTCGGATGGTTATGAAAAGAATTCCTCACAATCGAAACAATAATGAGGATGGCATGAAGCTAGAACCCCGAATCTTCAAGAGAACGGCCAAGGTTAAGAGAAACACTTCTCCGGTCTCCAAATGTTGAGAATGAAGACGAGAAATGCCATAAGAATTGTTGAGCACTCCGGAATGAAGAATTAAAAAGGTTGTAACAATGATTGAAAAGAATTGAAAGCGATCCTGAAGAAGGACTGAGACTGATGGGAATCATTCTTACGTCACACTTCGAAAAGAATTTGAGTATAACTCCGGAAAAGAAGAGTCGGGTAAGATCCTGGGAAAAGACCTGTGGGTTAGGGCCCACTCAAAAGAAATCACCGTTGGAAAGATTGCTTAAGAGATATTGCACCGGTTGAATTAAATGGCTTGAATAAGATGACAAAGCTCAAAATAGCTTGAAAGGATTAAGAATGGAATTATGAATCTTCAGCACTCCGGATATGAATAACAAGAGGATAATGATTAATTGGTGCACCGAAATAAGAAAGCATTGTGAAAAGAGGAAAAAGGATAAGAACAACACCGAAGCTTGAATTACATCCACCAGAGAATTAGAGAACAAAAGAATGATGAGCTTGAAGCTCTTGAGCATCTTCACGATAAATCACCGGATAAGAACATTGAAGGAAATGAATGAAGAAATATCACATGAATAAAATGGATATTCCATCTGAGAATTTCTGGCTCCAAGAAGAAGAAGGGTGGGAGGGTGGGGAAAACAAAGACAACTTGGGATGAACAAAAAGGGCACCGGTTGAAAAAGAATTAACATGAAGATCTCGATGGTTAAGAAGGACTAGCACTCCCATAGAAATATGAGAATACCGATTAAGAAAGGTATGGAATCAACATTTGACATCGAAGCAACTCGAATACTAGAATCAAAACAAGAACAAAGGGGTAGATATGCAGCATCATCTTCACAATATCATTCGAACAGAGGATTGAGCGAATGAATTCTGCAGGTACATCACTTGTCGAGAAGCCACTTGGAGAACAAAAAGAAAATAAAAAGGAACAAAGAACAGATAAAACAAATACAAGATAGAAGTTTCGTTCGACATCTTCGTGCTGAAAGCTCATGGAACGTGTTACAAAAGGGTTTTGCAATCCCCGGATCAGCATAGCCAAGGACCCTTTAAGATGCAACTCCCGATCAGAACAAGTCCATAAAACCACTTCACTCAATGTAGAACCCCGAACTTCATATCGTGCATCCGTTGGAAGAATGCCTAGAACTACTAGATGAACCCACCTATAGATTTCCGAAAGTTTCCAGTTATGCAATCAGGTGTTGGTGATACACGGGAAGCACCGCGCAATCAACTCTAAACCTACATCCAGGTGTATCCATCCTTCAACACATAACCAGTTGTTCTCGGAAACTGTTTACCTCGGACCTTCGAAAAGCATCCACTATAACAAGCTATGGCAATACTCTCGAGCTACCTCCCCAGTACTGGGTGATGTCGGGGTTATCTTGCCACTGGCCGTATAGGAGAGATTTTCGATGTCGGCCGTCTTAAGTATTTAGTACTGCCGCGATATGCTTGTGACAATGATACCCCAAAGCTCAACTCCTCGGTAACAGGAGGCATCGAGAACAATATCCTTGTCACAAGAACATCGAAACAATCCCAGAATACTCGCGGGATCCTAAAAAAAATTTGGTGCAATTTTTGAAAGTAGAAGAGGTAAGAGTAGACGTCAGGAGTCCTCACCAGAGAGAAAGGGGATGAGAACCAAACAGAAATCCTACTCTCCGATATAAATATAGGACTCAAAAAGTTTTTCAGTGTGTGCCTAGACTCAACCGTCAACGATTCGATCAAATAGTGGGGGCTTCTAGGTCGAAGAAGGCTCTGAATACCAACTTGTAATGCCCAGGATGTGTCACACCCTGCATTTTGTAACATGTTATTTGTAACTTTGAAGCATGAAAATTTGGACCAGCAAAAATTTTTAGCATCATTTGGCTTTTATTTGGAATTGAGTTTTCTTCAATTGCTTTTTCATGTGCTCATTAAAGTCAACTATGACCTCTTGTAGATTTCATCTCCTTATCCAAAACTTCTGCCCAATGATCATGCCAAGTGTTATATAACAGTATAGTATTTTCTTATAAAATTAATTTGGCCAAAAAGTATTTTATAAATTTAGTTTTCCAAAAACCCCTGAATTGAGGTTTGCACTGCAAGTACTTGATTAAGGGTGTGAAAATTATTTCAAAAGGTTTATTTGAGACCTAGTAGACATAGGACTCCCAGAAACCACAAAGGTATAATTTTAAAAGTTATTTTCCTATTTTATTTAAAAGCTTTTCTTAAGGCCAGAAATGGTCTTTAATAGGTGAAAATTATTTAACTATTTCAAAAATATTTGCCAAAATTCAGAGAGACTCAGAGGACATATATTGTCCATATATAAGAGTTTCAACACTTGGTCATGTTCAAAATATTGGGCTAAACCCTCTAAAACCCTTTATGGATATTTCAAGCTTTTGAAATATTTACAAAGGAATTTTTCTCCAAAAATTGCAGGGAAATTCTATCATGTCACATATGACATATTTGATGATCTTGCAAAGCCTCATGTATTGGAGATCAAGAAAACCTCCTCAAACCCCTTCATAACCATTCTGTCCATATTTGAAGTTTGAGCAACTCTACATTGCCAAACTTGTCCAAATGCTCTCAAACTTGGTGCACATGCTAGGATAGCCTAATAAGGCACCTAGACCAAATGGCACAAGATTTGGAATAGAGAAACTTGATCAGATCACCTCAAAACCCTTTCTGTTCAAATGCAAATTTGAACAACTTTACATTACCAACTTTTTATCTGGAGCCTCAAACTTTGTGAGCATGATCAATACCCCAAATGATGATGCTACACCAAGTGGTGCATCAAGGGGAGATGATTAGCTTGACTCAATCAAGATGAAACTGTTTCTGTTGATTTCTAGGGTTCACCAAAGTTACATTGGCTAGTTTCTTCAAATGGGGCCAAATTTGGTGAAGCACCCTATTTTCTCATGTCTTTCAACCCTGTAAAGTGCCATGTCAATTGGATCTCATTTACTTGATCAAACCATGATCAAACACCTTCTGCAGAAATCTTAAAACCTCTACTTTTACCACTTTCACTTTTCTCCATGGCCTCAGCTCTTTACCACAGACTCATGGGGTTACTAGCAAACCCCAGTAACTCCCCCAGCACCTCATCTCCATGATTGGGGGGTGAAACCCCAGCTTTACCCTGCTGTGCACCCCTCTTTCACCATTTTTACCAGCACCCTCCCTCTCTCTCTACACCACAGAGCATCCAAGGCCTTAGGGCAATTCTTTACTACTCCCTCTACTCACCAGACACTGTTGGGCACGCTGGAATGGACCAAGCCGGCGAGAGCGTGCTGATGCCAGCCATACGCGCGCTCCAGAGCGCGTGAACAGTGCGGCTCACACGCTGGCTCGGGCCAATCGTTGGTCCCCCGACCACCTCGAGCCTCCCCCTCGCGCCAGTCGAGGCGCCTCGACGTCCGCAACGTCACCGGCGCTGTTCCCCCTCCTCCTGCGCCCTCCAGTGAGCGTCGCCGCACGCGCACCGGCCGCCCGCTTCGGCCAGTCTTCTGCTCCACACGCGCGCGCCCCCCTGCTGCTCCCCCGCTCCTCCTCTTGCCTCAGCTGGGCGTGGGACTCGTCCAGCAACACCCCTGACTCACTCCCGCAGCCTCCCGTGCGCTGTAGCGACGAGCCGGAGCTCGTCGGCGCACTGGACCTCGGGTCCTCGTCGGGGCCCTATAAATAGGCCTCCCCGAGCCTTTCCAACACCATCACCAGCCTCACCACTCTCCCCTAGTCCCTCCTGCACCCTCAGTTCAGCCCCGGAGCGCCCCTGCGCTCGGGATCGACCGGAGCTCCGCCGCGTCGGGCCGCCGGCGATCTCGAGGTACAGGCCTCCCCTGCTCCTCCCTCCGCCTGTTTTGGAACCGCAGCACGCCACTGACTCTTTCCCCTCTCTTTCCCCCTCTGTCCGCAGTCGGAAACAGCCGCTGCAACCAACCTCCGACGAGCCTCCGCCGTCGCACCTCGTCGCCGGCGAACCAGGGCTCCCCGCCGTGCCGCACCACCATCGTTGCAACCGCAACACGACGCTGAACCCGACCCTGCCCTCCGTTGCCGTCGCCGTGGCCGGAGTCGACGCCGGTGAGCTCGCCGCCGCCGTGACCGCGGGGTTAGAGATGACAGGCGGGCCCCGCCTGTCATACCCCCACCTCTCTCTCCTCCTCTGAGCCACTGACCCACGGGCCCCGCCCGTCAGGTTTGAAACCTGACGTGCGCGCGCGCTGGCCCCGTGCGGCCAGGCCGAGCCGTCTGGGCCGTGCACTGTGGCCACTTCTGGCCCAGTGCACAGGACCCCTATTTTTTTTTCTTTTCTGTTAATGTTTCAAACATTTATGCAGAAAAGAATATTGATCCAAATTAATTATTTCCAACTCCTAAAATCTTGTAATATTCCAACCTATTCAATGGTACTACTTTCATTCAAATCCATGAAACTTTTCTGTTCAAATTTAAATTCAAATTTGAGTAGTATAACTCCTGTTCAAAAATCAATATGTCCTATTCTGCAACTCCAAAACTCCAACTAAGATTTTTCCCCATCTTAGAAAACTCTCTAGTATTTTACAAAAATGAGTTGACATTTTTCTGAGCACTTTGGTTTTTCTGTTCTGTTTGTATTCTTATTTTTCCGTTATTATTATGCGACGTATAGATCTCGTATTTGACGAAGTTGCTGTGGAAGAAGAAGGAGAAGGACTAGAAGACTTTGAAGACCAAGCCAATCCAGGCAAGCAGCCCTTTGACCATGATACCCTTGTTCCACGGAACCCGTTGGTTTCCGATGCATGATGATTAGGGTTACGATGGTAACCTAGATGAACCACCACATGATGCATGCTTTATTGTTGATCTTGCTACATGCTAGATGACATGCAATAGTTGGTCTTGGTGCTCATATGATGCATGTGTGATATGAACCCCCCCCCCTCCCGTAGTGGAAACTTTGCATGAACCCATCGGGTGCCCCTAATGCCGAGGGTGATGAAGTGTTAGGTCATCACTTGAGAAAGAAGTGATGTGCCAGTAATATCATGTGCATGGTGGAATGATGGATTAGATTTATGTGTGACTACCGTCCTAACCAAACATGTGCAACCACACTACCCCTTATGGGACGGGGCTTTATTGATTACTTAGATCGATACTAGCATGGTGCCCGCATTACTAGTGACGGGAAGACTTGAGGTCTTTCCCGGGACGGGGTCGTGCTTGGATAGACGGCCATGACTGTTTTTACAGGGCACCGGACACACCGTTGGTCCCTTCGGGTACGCGTAAACATTGAAATTAGGGCAAGTCCCGTGATCTATTATTTGTACCCGAGGGCCGTGTGCCAACGAGTGGACTCTATGTTAGTGTCGTCTAAGGAAAGGTAATGACCGGGTGCTTACCCCGGGTACTTGAGGTACCGCGGGTCGTGGATGACACGGAAGTTCCCCGGATCTTGTGGGTAAAGTGTGCAACCTCTGCAGAGTGTAAAACTATTCGAATAGCCGTGTCCACGGTCATGGACAGTTGGGTGGTGCTACTTAAACTATGTCCAAAATTTTACTTCTTTGGTGATACATTGTGTGTGATGAGTCAAGCTGGTGACTTGACTCAGTTGAGATGAATTATATTCATGTTGATGTCGGTAACCTGTCTTCGAGGTTACGCGAGGTTATTAATGCATAAGCTTGATGACAACATTTTGTTCTAGCCTCCTGCTAGAATGTTCATTATTATTCAATTGCATTGTTACTTGAACCTCATCATGGGTTGCTTGCGAGTACATTCAAAGTACTCATTGGCTTGCCACTGGTTATTTAATTGGCCAGGCATGGAAGAGCAGGATTATGAGGAAGAGTTCTTTGGAGACGACCATGCGAACTAGGACGCTATCCCAGTCAGAATGCCTGTAGGGTTAAGGCGGATGGCATGGGTTCTGCCCGTTTTATCGAAGACTTCCGCTATCTGAGTATTTGCTATTCAGCCCGTGAGGCTCTATCTATGTAAGACTTGGCCATAACGGCCTTAAATTCGTGTAAGACTATTTGTATGGATGTAAGACTCTTGTTATTTCAGCTTCTGTGTGTACAGTGAGCATTGATCTCTGGGATCACTGTACACGTGCATTCGGTGATCTCGACTTCCAAGTCGGGGTCCCCACAGAGCTGGTATCAGAGCCATCCTGACTGTAGGAAGCCTTAGTTAGCATGGGCGTTAGTTAGTTGAGACCCCTTTTTCAAAACCTTCTGAACCTCTCTTCTTTTCTAAACCTGAGATTTCCTCAGCTTATTAACCCCTCCTATTCCACCTTTGTAGATGGCCGCTGTTCCCGAAGAGCACCTGACCACTGGGTTTCCCCTACTTCTCGAGGATAGCCTCCAGGAGTGTCAGTTCCACCGAGCACCTATCCTCACCTACCACGAGCATTGGGTGAGCGATACTGAGGTGGAGTACCACGTGGAAGTGATTGTGAAGGCAAACGATCCTCCCACAAGTTGGTTCTTCGAGGGACCCCAGATGACGACACTACCACTCGCTGCCGAGGCTGCTGCACTCAAGGCACTAACCCGTCTCCGCGAGCTTCTTCCGGAGATGGCAGCCAAGATGGCAACTCGCTTCTTACCTTACCGGAAGGAAGGTGACGAAGAAAGCAGCGCACTAGCCCCTCCACTGAAGGATGGACTCTCGCTTCGGTTCCAGACCTACTTCAGTCTATGTGCCGACAGCCTGGCACAAGACTTGGCCTCGGAATCAATGAAGCTTCGAGAAGAACTTTACAAGACCAAGGCACTTCTTCGTCGAGCTCAAGAGAAGGCAAACAGGATTAAGAAGGAAGGAGCACCTTCCGAACAATCCGCTATCGCATATCGAGGCGGAAGGCCCTCCGAGGATGTGTCTTCCAAGGGTGAAGAACCACCTCGGCGACGCCGGATGACAGCAAGGGAATATCGCAAGCTTTTCCCTGCACCACCGTCGAAGCACCGTCGCATCCAACTCCTCCACTCCCCCACTCCCTCAAGTGACAAGGGAGCTCAGTCAGATGAAGACAAGGAGGAAGACACGGAAGAGCCGGAATACGCGACCGAGCATTCCGCCGCTTAGGCATTATTCGCTACTCGGATATGCCCGTTGTAAACCCCACGGTAGGATAGGTCGTGTAACCCCTATGCACAGTCGAGTCCTTGTATGGTTCATATGAAACCATCTAGCATTTGCTTTTGTTGTGATGTATGTCGTATTCTTCCTTCGGGAATGTGTAAACGACTACATCACCCATTTGGATTTTAATGGATGTGTTTTGGCCTCTCGGCCCTTGCATGATTTGATTTAGTGTCACACCCACCCCCTTACTAGGCACCTATCTATCTTGCTTTTCCTCTTCTGAGTCATGAGACCTTTTACCGCTCCAACAGGATGCCTGTTGTAACTCGTACTGGTACCTCTACCCAGCAGCCCGAAGCCGGAGCATCCTCTCAGCCAGAGGCAGACCACGACCAAACCAACGACCAAGCTCCACCACCACCTCCTCCAAGCATGGACATGGCTCAGCTTCTCCAAGCTTTCCGAGAGGAACGCCAAGCCAACACTGCAGCTCTTCAGCTGATTGCTCAAGCTGTTGCCAACAACCGCCAGCCGGCAGGGAATGGCAATGGACGTTCCACGTTGGCAGAGTTCAAGAAGCATGCACCGCCAACTTTCATCGAGACTGCTGAACCCCTGGATGCAGATGACTGGGTCCGTTCCATTGAGGAAATTCTGGAACTAGTCGGATGCACCGAAGATCACGAGAAGGTGGCTTATGCAGCCCACTGCCTCGGGGGAACTGCTAGAGCTTGGTGGGATGGATTCAAGGTCATGCATGCTGAACAAGACATCACTTGGGCTAACTTCAAGGCAGAATTCCGCAAGGCCCACATTCCTTCTGGAGTCATGGCTATCAAAAAGCGTGGGTTCCGAGCCCTGAAGCAAGGAAGTGGCACTGTCAAGGAGTACATGCAGAAGTTCAGTATTCTGTCAAGGTATGCCCCTGAGGATGTCGGCACTGATGCTGCCAAAAGGGAGCGCTTCATGGAAGGCCTTAATCAGACTCTGCAATATTCGCTTGTCGTGTGCGACTGCCCGTCTTTCCCTGACCTGGTGAACGAGGCACTTATGCTTGAAGACAAGCGGCGTGCTTTGGAAGACACTCGCAAGCGCAAGTTGATCAGTAAGGGAAGTTCCAGCAACCAGAAGCCTCGTCCGTGGCAGTCAGCCCCGGCCAAGCCAACCTATCAGCAGCCAAGAGCTCCTGCTCGTGCCAACCCTCAGCCTCAGCAGTATGCCAACCCCAGGCCAGCCTTCAACCCCAATACCAATGGTGGCAACAAGATCAACACTCCAAATCAAGTCACTTGTTTTGGGTGTGGTCAGCCCGGACACATCTCCAGGGTGTGCCCCAACAAGAAGCCTGATGCCCCGCGCCCCAATGCACAGAACCAGGGACAAGGCCGTGGAGTGCCACCAAGGAACCCAGCTCCTCGCAATCCGCCAAACTATGGGAAGGGGCGTGTGAATCACGTCACTGCTGAAGAAGCCCAGGAAGACCCGGACGTCGTGCTGGGTACGTTCCTTGTCAACTCAGCACCTGCAACTGTCTTGTTTGATTCTGGAGCAACGCATTCATTTGTCACTCAGAGATTTGCATTAAAAAGTGGCATGACCCCTACACCCCTGAATAACCCTATGGTGGTACAAACCCCCGGAGCCGAGATGAGAGCCAAGATAGGCTGTAAAGGAGTCAGTATTACCATTAACGGTGTAGACTTCCTAGCAGACCTTATCGTCCTGAGATCGCAAGGCTTGGATGTGATCCTAGGTATGAATTGGCTCAGCAAGCACCAAGGCTTGTTAGACTGTGCCAATCGGACAGTCACTGTGACCAATGACCAAGGTGTAGAAGTCAAGTTTGCCCCCAACTCCTCTTCCGCTCAAGCCGCTAAAATCAACTGTCTGTCTGAAGTTGGGCTAGACCAAGTACCGGTGGTATGTGAGTATCATGATGTCTTTCCGGATGAACTACCAGGAATGCCCCCTGACCGTGACATTGAGTTCATCATTGAGCTCGTGCCCGAAGCAGGACCCATCTATAAGAAGCCTTATAGAATGGGGACGGAAGAACTAGCCGAGTTGAAGAAGCAGTTAGAAGAGCAGCTAAGGAAAGGATTTATCCGCCCGAGTGCCTCCCCTTGGGGATCTCCTGTTCTGTTTGTGGCAAAGAGGGACGGTACCATCCGCTTATGCATTGACTATCGTTCCCTCAATGAAGTTACAATCAAGAACAAGTACCCACTTCCTAAGATCGAAGATCTGTTTGATCAACTCAGCAGAGCCAAGGTATTCTCCAAGATCGACCTCAGATCTGGGTATTACCAGCTGAAGATCAGACCCCAAGATATTCCGAAGACGGCATTAGTAACCAGATATGGCCTGTACGAGTGCACGGTCATGTCTTTTGGGTTAACCAATGCCCCAGCTTACTTCATGTACCTCACGAATAAAGTCTTCATGGAATATTTGGACAAGTTTGTTGTTGTCTTCATTGATGACATCCTTGTGTTCTCGAAGTCGGAGGAAGAACATGAGCAACATCTGAGGATGGTCCTAGACAAGCTTCGTGAGCACCAACTGTATGCCAAGTTCAGCAAGTGCGAGTTTTGGCTGCACAAAGTTGGATTCTTAGGTCATGTCTTGACCGAAGAAGGATTATCAGTTGATCCTGCAAAAGTCGAAGCTGTGACCCAATGGCAATCTCCAACGACCGTCAAGGAAGTCAGAAGCTTCCTCGGATTGGCGGGCTATTACCGCAAGTTCGTGGAAGGATTCTCTAGCATTGCACGACCAATGACTCAGCTCCTCAAGAAGGACAAGAAGTTTGAGTGGACGCCAAAATGCGAAGAGAGCTTCCAAGAGCTCAAGAAGAGATTGACCACCGCCCCAGTTCTGGCAACACCTGATATTCACAAGGAGTTCGTGATATATTGTGATGCCTCTCGAACCGGATTGGGAAGCGTTCTAATGCAAGAAGGCCGCGTCATAGCATACCTCTCCAGGCAGCTACGACCTCATGAGGAGAACTACGCTACTCACGATCTTGAGCTAGCGGCAGTAGTTCATGCCTTGAAGACATGGCGGCATTACCTCCTAGGGAAACGGTGTGAAATTTACACAGACCACAAGAGTCTGAAGTATATTTTCACCCAAAAAGAGTTGAACATGAGGCAGCGGAGATGGTTGGAACTCATCAAAGATTATGACCTCAGTGTTCAGTATCACCCTGGGAAGGCCAACATGGTGGCCGATGCCTTAAGCAGGAAGGCTTGCTCTTTGAATGCCATTATTCAAGAAAGGCAGCCAGCCTTGTTTAAGGAGATCGAACAATTCAGTTTGGAATTGGTCACCCTTGGATTTCTGGATCATTTGGAAGTCAGACCAACCCTGATGGACGACGTCAAGAAGGCTCATGATGGACACGCAAGCATTGAAGGTATCAAGAGGAAGATGAAGTTGGGCAAGGCCCCAGGATTCTCTGAAGACGAGCACGGGATTGTTTGGTACAAAGGTCGTCTCTGCGTACCAAACAGCCCCGAGTTGAAGACGCTGATTCTGCAAGAAGCCCACGACACCCCGTATTCCATCCACCCCGGAGGAACCAAGATGTACCAAGACTTGAAGGCACGATTCTGGTGGCACGGTATGAAGAGAGAAATTGTAACCTATGTTGCAAAGTGTGATGTGTGCCAAAAGGTCAAGGCTGAATATCAGCGACCCGCTGGATTGCTTCAACCACTCAAGGTTCCTGAGTGGAAGTGGGACAAAGTCGGAATGGACTTCGTCACTGGATTACCAAGGTCGAATAGAGGACATGACTCTATCTTGGTCATAGTCGATCATTTGACCAAGGTAGCTCATTTCATTCCTGTCAAGACCACTTATGATGGCAACCGGCTGGCAGCTCTCTACATCGACCGAATCGTAAGTCTTCACGGTGTTCCCAAGGAGATTGTGTCAGATCGAGGAACCCAGTTCACCTCTAGGTTCTGGAAGAAGTTCCAAGAAGCCTTAGGAACCAAGTTGTCTTTCAGCACAACTTTCCACCCACAGACCGGAGGTCAAACTGAGCAAGTCAATCAGATTCTCGAGGACATGCTCCGAGCCTGTGTCCTGGCATATGGAGCCAAGTGGGAAGACTGTCTCCCTTTTGCCGAGTTCTCCTATAACAACAGTTACCAGTCAAGCCTTCAGATGGCACCATTTGAGGCGTTGTACGGACGCAGATGTCGCACACCCCTCAACTGGTCGGAGACTGGAGAAGGACTAGTCTTTGGACCAGATGTTCTCCGCGCAGCAGAAGAGCAAGTCCAACTAGTCAGAGAGCGACTAAAGGCAGCCAAGTCAAGGCAAAAGAGTTATGCTGACACTCGACGCCGAGACATGAGTTTCCATGTTGGGGACCATGTGTACCTGCGGGTGACTCCTCTGAAGGGAACCAAGCGTTTCCATGTCAAGGGGAAGCTCGCACCAAGGTTCATTGGACCCTTTGAGATCACTGCACGACGAGGAGAAGTGGCTTATCAGTTGGAACTACCACCTGAGCTATCCGATGTGCACAATGTGTTCCATGTGTCACAACTCCGGAAATGTCTCCAAGTTCCAGACAAGCCCAATCTCTACAAGGATGTGGATCACCAAGCCATTGATCTGCAGCCTGATTTGACCTACCGCGAGAAGCCCATTCGTATTCTGGACGAAGCAGAACGACGTACGCGGAGCCGTACCATCAAGTACTTCAAGGTCCAGTGGAGCAACCACACCGAAGCAGAAGCAACCTGGGAACGAGAAGACTATCTTAGATCTGAGTTTCCCGACCTCTTTTAAGCCCTAGTTTAGGAATCTCGGGGACGAGATTCTTGTAAGGGGGGTAGGTATGTCACACCCTGCATTTTGTAACATGTTATTTGTAACTTTGAAGCATGAAAATTTGGACCAGCAAAATTTTTTAGCATCATTTGGCTTTTATTTGGAATTGAGTTTTCTTCAATTGCTTTTTCATGTGCTCATTAAAGTCAACTATGACCTCTTGTAGATTTCATCTCCTTATCCAAAACTTCTGCCCAATGATCATGCCAAGTGTTATATAACAGTATAGTATTTTCTTATAAAATTAATTTGGCCAAAAAGTATTTTATAAATTTAGTTTTCCAAAAACCCCTGAATTGAGGTTTGCACTGCAAGTACTTGATTAAGGGTGTGAAAATTATTTCAAAAGGTTTATTTGAGACCTAGTAGACATAGGACTCCCAGAAACCACAAAGGTATAATTTTAAAAGTTATTTTCCTATTTTATTTAAAAGCTTTTTCTTAAGGCCAGAAATGGTCTTTAATAGGGGAAAATTATTTAACTATTTCAAAAATATTTGCCAAAATTCAGAGAGACTCAGAGGACATATATTGTCCATATATAAGAGTTTCAACACTTGGTCATGTTCAAAATATTGGGCTAAACCCTCTAAAACCCTTTCTGGATATTTCAAGCTTTTGAAATATTTACAAAGGAATTTTTCTCCAAAAATTCCAGGGAAATTCTATCATGTCACATATGACATATTTGATGATCTTGCAAAGCCTCATGTATTGGAGATCAAGAAAACCTCCTCAAACCCCTTCATAACCATTCTGTCCATATTTGAAGTTTGAGCAACTCTACATTGCCAAACTTGTCCAAATGCTCTCAAACTTGGTGCACATGCTAGGATAGCCTAATAAGGCACCTAGACCAAATGGCACAAGATTTGGAATAGAGCAACTTGATCAGATCACCTCAAAACCCTTTCTGTTCAAATGCAAATTTGAACAACTTTACATTACCAACTTTTTATCTGGAGCCTCAAACTTTGTGAGCATGATCAATACCCCAAATGATGATGCTACACCAAGTGGTGCATCAAGGGGAGATGATTATCTTGACTCAATCAAGATGAAACTGTTTCTGTTGATTTCTAGGGTTCACCAAAGTTACATTGGCTAGTTTCTTCAAATGGGGCCAAATTTGGTGAAGCACCCTATTTTCTCATGTCTTTCAACCCTGTAAAGTGCCATGTCAATTGGATCTCATTTACTTGATCAAACCATGATCAAACACCTTCTGCAGAAATCTTAAAACCTCTACTTTTACCACTTTCACTTTTCTCCATGGCCTCAGCTCTTTACCACAGACTCATGGGGTTACTAGCAAACCCCAGTAACTCCCCCAGCACCTCATCTCCATGATTGGGGGGTGAAACCCCAGCTTTACCCTGCTGTGCACCCCTATTTCACCATTTTTACCAGCACCCTCCCTCTCTCTCTACACCACAGAGCATCCAAGGCCTTAGGGCAATTCTTTACTACTCCCTCTACTCACCAGACACAGTTGGGCACGCTGGAATGGACCAAGCCGGAGAGAGCGTGCTGATGCCAGCCATACGCGCGCTCCAGAGCGCATGAACAGTGCGGCTCACACGCTGGCTCGGGCCAATCGTTGGTCCCCCGACCACCTCGAGCCTCCCCCTCGCGCCAGTCGAGGCGCCTCGACGTCCGCAACGTCACCGGCGCTGTTCCCCCTCCTCCTGCGCCCTCCAGTGAGCGTCGCCGCACGCGCACCGGCCGCCCGCTTCGGCAAGTCTTCTGCTCCACACGCGCGCGCGCCCCCCTGCTGCTCCCCCGCTCCTCCTCTTGCCTCAGCTGGGCGTGGGACTCGTCCAGCAACACCCCTGACTCACTCCCGCAGCCTCCCGTGCGCTGTAGCGACGAGCCGGAGCTCACCGGCGCACTGGACCTCGGGTCCTCGTCGGGGCCCTATAAATAGGCCTCCCCGAGCCTTTCCAACACCATCACGGGCCTCACCACTCTCCCCTAGTCCCTCCTGCACCCTCAGTTCAGCCCCGGAGCGCCCCTGCGCTCGGGATCGACCGGAGCTCCGCCGCGTCGGGCCGCCGGCGATCTCGAGGTACAGGCCTCCCCTGCTCCTCCCTCCGCCTGTTTTGGAACCGCAGCACGCCACTGACTCTTTCCCCTCTCTTTCCCCCTCTGTCCGCAGTCGGAAACGGCCGCTGCAACCAACCTCCGACGAGCCTCCGCCGTCGCACCTCGTCGCCGGCGAACCAGGGCTCCCCGCCGTGCCGCACCACCATCGTTGCAATCGCAACACGACGCTGAACCCGACCCTGCCCTCCGTTGCCGTCGCCGTGGCCGGAGTCGACGCCGGTGAGCTCGCCGCCGCCGTGACCGCGGGGTTAGAGATGACAGGCGGGCCCCGCCTGTCATCCCCCCACCTCTCTCCCCTCCTCTGAGCCACTGACCCACGGGCCCCGCCCGTCAGGTTTGAAACCTGACGTGCGCGCGCGCTGGCCCCGTGCGGCCAGGCCGAGCCGTCTGGGCCGTGCACTGTGGCCACTTCTGGCCCAGTGCACAGGACCCCTATTTTTTTTCTGTTAATGTTTCAAACATTTATGCAGAAAAGAATATTGATCCAAATTAATTATTTCCAACTCCTAAAATCTTGTAATATTCCAACCTATTCAATGGTACTACTTTCATTCAAATCCATGAAACTTTTCTGTTCAAATTTAAATTCAAATTTGAGCAGTATAACTCCTGTTCAAAAATCAATATGTCCTATTCTGCAACTCCAAAACTCCAACTAAGATTTTCTCCCCATCTTAGAAAACTCTCTAGTATTTTACAAAAATGAGTTGACATTTTTCTGAGCACTTTGGTTTTTCTGTTCTGTTTGTATTCTTATTTTTCCGTTATTATTATGCGACGTATAGATCCCGTATTTGACGAAGTTGCTGTGGAAGAAGAAGGAGAAGGACTAGAAGACTTTGAAGACCAAGCCAATCCAGGCAAGCAGCCCTTTGACCATGATACCCTTGTTCCACGGAACCCGTTGGTTTCCGATGCATGATGATTAGGGTTACGATGGTAACCTAGATGAACCACCACATGATGCATGCTTTATTGTTGATCTTGCTACATGCTAGATGACATGCAATAGTTGGTCTTGGTGCTCATATGATGCATGTGTGATATGAACCCCCCCCCCTCCCGTAGTGGAAACTTTGCATGAACCCATCGGGTGCCCCTAATGCCGAGGGTGATGAAGTGTTAGGTCATCACTTGAGAAAGAAGTGATGTGCCAGTAATATCATGTGCATGGTGGAATGATGGATTAGATTTATGTGTGACTACCGTCCTAACCAAACATGTGCAACCACACTACCCCTTATGGGACGGGGCTTTATTGATTACTTAGATCGATACTAGCATGGTGCCCGCATTACTAGTGACGGGAAGACTTGAGGTCTTTCCCGGGACGGGGTCGTGCTTGGATAGACGGCCATGACTG
>LR738714.1:628073361-628098981 GCA_902687465.1 Secale cereale
AGGGCCGTGTGCCAACGAGTGGACTCTATGTTAGTGTCGTCTAAGGAAAGGTAATGACCGGGTGCTTACCCCGGGTACTTGAGGTACCGCGGGTCGTGGATGACACGGAAGTTCCCCGGATCTTGTGGGTAAAGTGTGCAACCTCTGCAGAGTGTAAAACTATTCGAATAGCCGTGTCCACGGTCATGGACAGTTGGGTGGTGCTACTTAAACTATGTCCAGAATTTTACTTCTTTGGTGATACATTGTGTGTGATGAGTCAAGCTGGTGACTTGACTCAGTTGAGATGAATTATATTCATGTTGATGTCGGTAACCTGTCTTCGAGGTTACGCGAGGTTATTAATGCATAAGCTTGATGACAACATTTTGTTCTAGCCTCCTGCTAGAATGTTCATTATTATTCAATTGCATTGTTACTTGAACCTCATCATGGGTTGCTTGCGAGTACATTCAAAGTACTCATTGGCTTGCCACTGGTTATTTAATTGTCCAGGCATGGAAGAGCAGGATTATGAGGAAGAGTTCTTTGGAGACGACCATGCGAACTAGGACGCTATCCCAGTCAGAATGCCTGTAGGGTTAAGGCGGATGGCATGGGTTCTGCCCGTTTTATCGAAGACTTCCGCTATCTGAGTATTTGCTATTCAGCCCGTGAGGCTCTATCTATGTAAGACTTGGCCATAACGGCCTTAAATTCGTGTAAGACTATTTGTATGGATGTAAGACTCTTGTTATTTCAGCTTCTGTGTGTACAGTGAGCATTGATCTCTGGGATCACTGTACACGTGCATTCGGTGATCTCGACTTCCAAGTCGGGGTCCCCACAGGATGGGACTATACCTCCTACGTGTCGAGGCACGACTTAAAGGTATAAGCCCATCCTAGAATGATCTCAAGTTTGGTATCTTTGCACAACTCATGTAAAAGAGGGATTAAATTGCAAAAGGAGATAGTTGGCTTACACTCGCCACTTCGCACAATACATTACATAAGCAATACATCATTCAAACATCACAACCCGACTACGGGTGAAGAACCAAAAGAAAGATACCAAAACAACATAAAGCCACAGGTCAGGAACGAATCCTAGTAGAAACCACTACTGAACATCGAAACGTCACAAGCAAACGGCCAAACTCTTCAACGAGCTCCTGGAAGGACTGATCCAACTCCTGCATCAAGCTCGGCTGAACCTGCATCTGGTGTGGTGAAGTAACTGTGAGCCACAGATGACTCAGCAATCCCGTTCCCGGGTAACAAGACTATTTAAGCCTTGGGTGAGGACAAGGCTGAAGAAAGAAATGAGGTGAAGGAACAACAAGAGTCTGCAGCAGCAACTAGCACTAACTTACGTATAAGAGAGCGAGAAGAGAAGGCGCATCGGTCGAGAGATGATCACGAAGTGATCCTAGCTAAAGCCGGTCAAACATAACCCCACCGTGTTCAACTCCCGAATCCCTATTCGGAAATTGACAGTCACGGTACACACGCTGGTAGTATATTAGAAACATTGTGTCAAGTTATCTACAACCGGAATTAACAAGCTCCCATCTGCCACATAACCACGGGCACGGCTTTCGAAAGTTCAAACCCTGCAGGGGTGTTCCAACTTGGCCCATCACAAGCCCACGATCCGCGAAGTCGCAACTCCATAGGTGGGAAGACCCGAGTATTCTCGGAATCCCGTGCTCAAGTTACACCGAACTAAGGTAAGGCTAATCCAGCAAATCCTCCCGGCGTGTCGACACCCTGATAGTAGCCGCGCGTATCTAAGTCTCAGGACACGACCGGATGAGTCATCCTACAGGTTTTTACCAAACCTCAAGTTTCCTTGAGGTGGCCCCGCAGTCTGCTCGTTTCGGACCAACACTCATGTGGAGCACTGGCCCGGGGGGGTTGAATTAAAATAAAAGGGATAGCTAGTCCACATGCAAGTTTTATTAGTTATTAGGCAAATAGTACCAATGTTGGGATTTGCTGGAAAAGACTTAGCACTTCGCGGTTTATCAAGGGGGTCCCATACACCCCAACCGTGTTAGGAACGCATAATCAAGGAACATAACACCGGTTTATATGGTTCCTAACGGCATGAGTGGAACAAAACACCAAGCAAAAGGCTTAGCCTTCCACCCTTGCCAATATATAGATGATTTCATTTAAGCATTTATATATATAGTGTGATATAACCCAACCAAACTTCAACATGAAGCAAGCATCTTCGATCTTCACCTGCAACTAACAATGCTATAAGAGGGGCTGAGCGAAGCGTACTTAGCCAAGCAACGGTTTGCATAGGTAGGGTGGTTAAACATGGTAGTGGTTACAAATAGGAGGCTGACAGGAAGAACATGGGCATCGAGGCAAAACTATAGATCGAGACTACTAGCAATAGGCAAAGATAGTAATGGTATCCGGGTTCGGTCATCTTGCCTGGGATTCCACAAGGGAGAAGAACGGATCCAAGAAGAAGACGGAGCAACAGTCGAGCGAATCCTCACAACTCCGGAACGAAACCGAAGCTATCAAGAGAAGCAACCGGAAAGAAGCAAACAACTCGGTAAACACACAATCATAAGCATGGCATACGATGCACATCCAAGTATGATGCATGTCCGGTTTAAATAAGCATGGCATGGCAAGTGCACAAACAAATACTACAAGTTAAGTGGAGCTCAATATGCAACGAGTTGCATATTGACAAAACACCACATTTTATTTAGTTGACTCTCGTTATTTACAAGACAAGATTAATTGTTTTTAACATGGCAAGAGGTGAAGCATAAAGGAACTATACTATTTAGGCATTTTAAATGAGGCCGGAAAATAACAACAACATATCCAGAAAATCCCCATGAGCATGTTTAATAATTATAAAGCAACAACAATTAAGCATTCAAAGGTTGTTAACATGATGCGGATGACATGAACAAGTTTATGCAATTATTAAAAGGTTGACTTAAAAGAGACAAGAAGTATTGTCACCGCGGTGAAGGAAAAGGTGCCACGGCAATGATCCGAAAATGATGCAACGGCATCATATCGGTTCCCGTAACTCGTTGCGAGTCCGGTGCAAAAGGAAAGAATCGACGTGAGCAAGTCGAACAAGATGGAAGTGGGTTGATCCCGTTACCGGGTTCCCACGAGTCGGTGACGAGGCAACCGAGGAACATGACAAAAGGGACGAAACGGACACGGAGCACACACGAGGAGCATTTCATACAACACAACAAGCATCCACGGGGTCATCGTCTCGGGGTTATACCTTCGAAACACTCGTTTCGGGACGGTATCGAGTCGTCGAGGGACGTAGTGGAAGAAGAGGAAGTAGTCGTTCTCGAGGCGGTAGCGGAAGTAGTGGTACACGTTCGTAGAGGTACTTGAGGGTCTCGGCGACGGTAGTTAAAGTAGTGGTACATGTTGGCGTTTCCGTTTCCGAAGAGGTACTTGCCGCGTCATCTTGTGTCGGTGTTCTCGTATCGTAGATGTACCATACGTAGATGTTCGAGGTCGGTGTCGAGGTACTTGACGCGTCCGGTAGTCGTACTCGTACGTCGTGGTACTTGTCGGGTCGCCGTGTACTCGTTCATGTAGTCGTTCTCGAGGTCGTCGTGGGAAGTAGTGGTTCACGGAGCTCGTTATCCCGTAGATGTACTTGACGTTCGGAGATCGGTTCTTGCCTGTCTTGGTCACACCGTAAGGAACACTTGGCGAAAACAACAGCAGTAACAGAAACAACAAAAAGGACATGACGGCCTCGGGACACAGCCACGACAAGTCAAACGGAGCTCGCCGGGAAGCACGGAGGCAGGGCAACTGGCTGCTGGCTGGCCGGACGAGGCCGGCGACCTGGTGCTGCTGCCACCTCTGACCGGCGGCCCTGGAGGCGGGGTTGACTCGGCCGGACCTGCCGAGGAAGAGGCGAGGCGCTGGCTGGCCCTGGAGAGACCGGGCGCGGGGAAGGCCATGGTGCTCGGGCTCTAGGCGATGCTGGTGAAGGGAGGCCGCAGGCGCTCGGGGAGGCTCGCGGAACGGGATGCAGCGGCGAGCGCAGGAACGGAGGAAGGCCTGGCAGTGGCCATCGGGACCGGAGGGAGAGGGCGCTCGGGTGGCTCCTGGCCGGGCTCGCGCGAGAGGACTTGGATGGGGCGCTCGGGCTCGCGGCACAGCGGCGCACACTGGAGCGCCCAGCGCGTCGGGCTGCGAGGCGCCAGGGAAGCGGCCGGCTTGGCGAAGGTCGGGGCGCACCGGGCGTGGCCCTGGCCGACGGGAAGGGAAGGCGTCAGCCTGGGGCTGGACACGGGGCTCGATGGGGTTGTGAGAGAGGGAGGCAGAGGGCGAGGAGAATCGAAGCAGGGGATCGGGAAGAAGGGGCTAGCGAGTGAGGAAACAGGGGCCTCGAGGGTCGGGCACTGCGCGAGAGGGACGAACGGGTTCGAGAAGAGAGGAGATCGAGGGGAACGGGAGGGTGGCGGCGGTGCGAGGGAACGAGAGGGAGCGATCGGGACTGGGTGCGAGCGCGGCTAGGGTTCGGTAGGGAGGCCGGCTGGGCCAAAGTGGGAAGATGGGCCGCGGGCCGGCTGGAAGGTTGGGTGGCCTTGGGCCAAAGGCTGGGAGGGAAAAAGGCCAGGAGGAATCGGGCTGGCTGCTGGGCTCTGCAGCTCTCTCTTTTTATTTCTTAGCAGAAAAAAAAACAAAATAAGGAGAGAGCCAACAAAATAAAAGAAAAGAGGCAAAGAATAAGAATAAAATGATGGACATTTTTGTAAGGCTTTACGGAATAATTCCAACCTCACCAAAAATAGTTCCAACAAAAAGGGAAGTGCAAACTAAAATAATAGCTTGCCTCAAGGAGTTGAAAAGAGTCTAGATATTTGGATGAGCCTCGAAATTAATGGAAAGAATTATAGCAAGGTTTTGAAGTCAAACTTGATATGGAATAGGCATGGGGAAAAATATGCAAGTGTGTTATGGTGATTCCGAAGCAATGGAATAATTAATAAATATAGCTCCCTAAATATTGAGAGGCTTTTATATGTTATAAAGAGAAGTCACCTTC
The DNA here is from genome assembly GCA_902687465.1 of Secale cereale. Taxonomy (NCBI): domain Eukaryota; kingdom Viridiplantae; phylum Streptophyta; class Magnoliopsida; order Poales; family Poaceae; genus Secale; species Secale cereale. The sequence continues at coordinate 628,078,420 of LR738714.1, forward strand.
CCTCTATTTAAATGGACCGAAGGTCCACACGATTTATTAGGTTGAGATGCAAAATAAAAAAAATGACATGATGGCATGATGACATGATGCAATGCAAAAATAAATAACACAAGCAGAACTGAAACACACGGGCAACCCGGAACATCTGGAACTTCGGGAATCTTCTGGAATCTTCTGGGACGTCGGTCTTCGGGCGTCACAGCTACAACAACAACGCCTACAAGATCGACATTCCACGCGATAAGTACAACATGAGCGATGTCTTCAATGTCAAGGATCTCTCCACTTTCCATTGTGATGAAGATTTCGATCCGAGGTCGGATCTTTCCCAAGGGAGGGGAGATGATGCGGAGCATCCCAAGGTCATCCCCATGGACCTACCATCGCCTCACCAAGTACCAAGTGGACCCATGACACGCGCTCGAGCACGAGCTCTCGAGACCGAGGCCACTTCACTCCTCTCTCTACGTCATTTCGATTCACACGAGACATGGCTGCTACCCTCATTCGAAGTTTATATTTACTCAACCACCTCGGGAGCAACCATGGAGAAGTCAAGGAACAAGAAGAATCGAAGAAGGAAGAAGAAGGAGAAAACAACCAAGACTCAGACAGCCCGAATGATCCGGACGAAGACTAGGATGATCCGGACCAACGTCCGGACGTTCCAGATAATGCACGCCCCCGACACCCGAAGCTCCACGCCAAAGCCGGATCATCCGGACCCCGGCCCGGATCATCCGAATGCACCCGGACGTCCGGACCAAGACCCGGACGTCCGGACCTCCCCGCTCCAGAAAGACATGTCTGGATCATCCGGGCACCGCCCCGGATCATCCGGACCCCCGAAACCCAGATCATCTGGACCAACGTATGGATCATCCAGAGAGTGCCTGCGTGCATGACTATTGGGCCGAAGCCCATGTACCCCTTCACCTCTCCTAGCCTATATATGTCACTCCACCCATACTATCTAGGGTTAGCTTTGTGTTAGCCCATCTAAAAACCTTAGTGGTTCCTCTCCTACGAGACCGCGGCCTCCTCGGAGAAGATCCACCCGGATTCAAGACCTCCTTAACGGAGAAGAACATCAAGACCTCCTCACGAAGATGACTACCGCCACTTGTATCGTCCTTAGTCGATCGTGTATCGTGTATCACACTTTGTGTATGCGGATCTAGCATTTGTGTGACCTAAACTTGTTGATTTGAGTGATTTCTCCTTGTCCCACTTGTGTTTTTCCTCGTGCCCATCATGTTCTTCCTCGGGATCCCTCCTTTTCGTGAAAGATCGGCCACGTAGGGTTCCACCCTACATCATCAAAGTTCTCCAAATGCCATGAAAATGAAATATGATTTTTTTTCTAGAATATTTATGAAAATATGGCACAGAACACACATCGAGGGGAGCCAGGATGTGTCCATGAGGGTGAAGGGCGCGCCCCCTGCCTCGTGGGCCCAACGTGGCCCCCCTCCACTTATCCTCGCACCCATGCTCTTCTTATTCCTCCCAAAAAAAATTCCAACCAGCTCAAACCCGAGTTCTAGCTCATCTTGCTGCCATTTTCAATCTCCTTGCTCAAAGCACCATTCACCAAACTGTTTGGGAGATTGTTCCTTGGTATGTGACTCCTCCATTGGTCAATTAGTTTTTGTTCTAGTGCTTTTTTCATTGCAAATTTATGTTGTTGTGGTGACCTTGTTCTTGAGCTTGCATGTCAAATTTTCTTGGTCCCAAGTAGTTCCAATGCATGATATAGTCTCTAGGCACTTATAGGAGTTGTTGCTATCAATCTTGTTGAGTTTGGTTAACTTTTATTGTGAGTTGCTAAAAATTTCAAAAAAAATTCAAGAAAGGAAAATGTTTAAAAGATTGTTGAGGGGCTCCTCCAGCAAGAATTCGGAGGAGGAGAAGAAAGAAGAAAACAAGAATCCCAAGTATGATCTTCCTTGTATGGAGGAAGTGCGACCGTGTGAATGGCCTTGTAATGATTTCATGATGTCTGTTGGGATTTACGAACACTTTCATTGGTTGGCAAATAATGCAGGCCTCACCGACTTTCTCAACGATCAGAAAGAGTAGTATCTCTTACTCACCAATATTTTCACGCAAAGCTTTCATTTTCATTCTAGGAAAACACCACCTACGATGGAGTTTCATTTATATAATGTGGTTAAGGAGATATCACTCTTAGATTTTTGTGAAATATGCAAAGTACCCTTCGGAGGTAGGCTTGATGAACCACGTCGTGAAGACGTCGAAGGTTTATTGATATGATAGCTGTAGGGGAAACTAGACAAGTTTCAGGAGCAAGAATCACTAGTATACACTTCCATTTCTCCGCTACTTTGCTTTATTTGCTAGTAGATGTTTAATTGGTCACGGGAATAGTGGGAATCTCAGTGCCCCTGATATTATCATTTTACGCCATGCTTTGTTTCAAGACACAACTTTTAACCTGGGAGCCATTGTTGCACGTACACTACACCATAATGGGTTGCATGGAGATTTATTTGGTGGGATCTATGCTACCCGCATAGCCCGCTTTCTTGGTGTGTCTGTGCACATGAATGATGAACCTTTATCTCTTGCTTATTTAGGCTGCCCTGCTATGACTAGTCACCGGTTTATAGAGTGGGATAATCAAACCCTCAAATATCGACTAATCTTTAACAGGCAGCATGCCATCCCTATTGTTCTTCCTGCACCTACTTTGTTTAACTTTTAGGAAAAAAGGAGATACACTATAACTATGGAGGAGGCCAATGCTTATTATAACATGACGGAGGCAGCCTGCCTTCGAGCTGCAGCTCAGCATGCAGCATCTGCTGCATCTCAGTACGACCCCAACTACAACTTTGGATATCCGTCACGCCAATACTGGCCATAGACCAACTTGGGCCAACAGCCTAAGCTTTGGGGAGTACGTGTTTCTCACCGACTTTACATTCATGTTCACACTTATTCTAGTTGTCGGTGCTCACACTCTTTCACTGTACCATCCATGCTTAGTTTCAATTTCTTTTTCTTAGTCTTTTTCTTTCGTGCTAGAAAAACCCAGAAAAACCAAAAAAATATTAGTTGTAGCTTCTAGCTAGTTTACTTTCCTTGCTTGTAGTAGTAACTAAAAAGAAAACCCAAAAAGATTTCCCGTTCTTCTTTTGCTTGTTGGGAGCTTTCCCATGTAAATAGTTTCTTTTCTTTTCTTTAGGGGTTAAGAGTAGAAGACCTTGATTAAATTTCTTGGTGGCTCTCGTATGCTTTGTTGTTGATTTAACCTCGAGCCATATTACCTTGTCTTCTCTCTTGTATTAAATGTCTGCAGATTCCATCTTAGTCCAATGCACGTGCACTATTATTATTTGCCACACCGTTCGGTCGTGCGAGTGAAAGGCAAGAAGGATGATATATGATTAACCAAATGAGATGAGAAAAGCTGGTATGAACTCGACCTCTTTTGTTTTCGCAAATATGATGGCTTATCGTTCTTGATTCAGCTTGTTTTGAATGAAACATGTTTGCAATGACAATTAGAGATCATAGCTGCTTATGCCATGCTTAATTAGCTGAGAGTTTATAATGGTCTATCTTGCGTGCCAACATGATATTAAAATGGTTGTGATGTGGTATTATGGGCGGTATCCTCCTTTGAACGATTTAAGTGATCTGACTTGGCACATGTTCACGCATGTAGTTGAAACAAATCAACATAGCCTCCACGATATTTATGTTCATGGTGATTTATATCCAACTCATGCTTGCATTCATTGTTGATTAATTTTAATGCATGTTCATGACCGTTGTTGCTCTCTAGCTGGTCGCTTCCCAGTCTCTTTCTAGCCTTCACCTGTACTAAGTGGGATTATTTCTTGTGCATCCACTTCCATAAACCCCAAAGTTATCCCACATGAGTCCACCATACCTTCCTATATGCGGTATTTACCTGCCGTTCCAAGTAAATTTGTATGTGCCAAACTCTAAACCTTCAAATGAAATTCTGTTTTGTATGCTTGAACGGCTCATGTATCAACTAGGGTTGTTTATATCTTCCATGCTAGGTGGGTTATTCTCACGATGAGTGGACTCCGCTCATCATTCATGAGAAAATGGCTGGTAATCACGATGCCCAGTCCCATGCTCAAATCATAATAATTAAACAAAACTCCCCCAGGGCTGTTCCTTGTCTGGACGGTAACCCGTGGATTCGGATGGCTGTGGAGTGTGCTTGTTGGTGGTTGGGGGAGTATAAACATTACCATTGTGTTTGGGAACCGCCTATAATGTGCGTAGCATGGGAGATATCGAGATTCTTGGTTGTTATGTTGACAATAAAAGTATACCGCTCAAAATGTTATTCATCTCTATTTAAAAATCGAGCTCTGGCACCTCTACAAATCCCTGCTTCCCTCTGCGAAGGGCCAATCTATTTACTTTTATGCAGAGTCATCATCCTCTTATCAAAGAGCACCAGTAGGAGAGCACCTATGTCGTTGCATGTATTACTATTAATTTGCATTGAGTAAGATCATGACTGGATCTCTCTTACCATGAATTACAATGTCTAGTCAGTCCTTAATCTTTAAAGGTGCTCTGCATTTATGTTTTGCGGTCTCAGAATGGGCTAGCGAGATACCATCCTGTTATATCATATGATGATTGTTTTGGGAAAGTGTTGTCATCCAAGGTTTATTATTATTGCTTGCTAGCTGATTATGCCATTTATGTGAGTAGTCTTGAGACCTAAAAGTAATTGTGAATGTGGTTAGTTCATGATCTTGTTGAAAACCTGAATGCTAGCTTACATATTTACAACAACAAGAGCAAACAGAGTTTGTCAACGTTTTTTCTTTATCACTTTTAGTTTATCAACTGAATTGCTTGAGGACAAGCAAAGGTTTATGCTTGGGGGAGTTGATACGTCTCCAACGTATCTACTTTTCCAAACCCGTTTGCCCTTGTTTTGGACTCTAACTTGCATGATTGGAATGGAACTAACCCGGACTGACGTTGTTTTCAGCAGAACTGTCATGGTGTTGTTTTTGTGCAGAATAAAAAGTTCTCGGAATCGCCTGAAAATCAACTGAGATTTATTTCAGAAAATATAAAAAATACCTGCAAGAAGATCCCCACCAGGGGCCTTGGGCCAGCCCACGAGGGTGGGGGCGCGCCCCCCTGCCCAGGGCGTGCCCCATGCCTCGTGGCCCCCCTGGTGCTCCACTGACGTACCCCCAGATCCTATATCCTCACTTTCGAGGAGAAAAAAATCATGGAGAAGGAATTATTGTGTTTCACGAGACGGAGCCGCCACCAAGCCCTAATCTCTCTCGGGAGGGCTGATCTGGAGTCCGTTCAGGGCTCCGGAGAGTGGAGATTATCGCCATCGTCATCATCAACCTTCCTCCATCACCAATTCCATGATGCTCACCGCCGTGTGTGAGTAATTCCATCGTAGGCTTGCTGGACGGTGATGGGTTGGATGGGATCTATCATGTAATCGAGTTAGTTTTGTTAGGGTTTGATCCCTAGTATCCACTATGTTCTGAGATTGATGTAGCTATGACTTTGCTATACTTAATGCTTGTCACTAGGGCCCGAGTGCCATGATTTCAGATCTGAACCTATTATGTTTCCATGAATATATGTGTGTTCTTGATCCTTGATACGTCTCCAACGTATCTATAATTTTTTTATTGTTCCATGCTATTATTTATGAAGTCTTGGATGTTTAATGGGCTTTATCATTCGCTTTTATATCATTTTTGGGACTAACCTACTAACCCAAAGGCCCAGCCCAGATTGCTGTTTTTTGCCTATTTCAGGGTTTCGCAGAAAAAGAATATCAAACGGAGTCCAAACGGAATGAAACCTTCACGAGAGATATTTTGGATAAAATCACGCACGGGAAACGTGAGGACCAAGTCAAGGGACAGAGGGCTGCCCTCTAGGGTGGGGGGCGCGCCCCCTTCCCACGGCGCGCCCCCATGCCTTGAGCCCCCCTCGTGTGGCCCCCGGTGCCCTCCTTCTTCCTATATATATCCACGTACCCCAGAAACTCCATACGCAGAGAGAAAACCCAAATTGCACCGCCGTAGCTTCTGTTCTCGTGGAGATCCCATCTTGGAGCCTGTTCCGGGAGGGGATCCATTACGGAGGCCTTCATCATCATCATCATCGCCCTCACCATGAGTTGTGAGTAGTTTACCACAGACCTTCGGGTCCATAGCTAGTATCTAGATGGCTTCTTCTGTCTCTCTGGATCCCAATACAAAGTTCTCCTCGGTCTTCGAGGAGATCTATTCGATGTAATATCTTTTTGCGGTGTGTTTGTCGAGATCCGATGAATTGTGAGTTTATGATCAAGGTTATCTATGAAAGATATTTGGTTCTTCTCTGAACTTTTTATGTGTGCTCATAATATCCTTGCAAGTCTCTTCGAATTATTGGTTTGGTTTGGCCTACTAGATCTATAGTTCTTGCAATGGGAGAAGTGCTTGGCTTTGGGCTCAATCTTGCGGTGTCCTTTCCCAGTAACAGTAGGGGCAGCAAGGCACGTATTGTATTGTTGCCATCAAGGATAAAAATATGGGTTTTCATCATATTTCTTGAGTTTATCCCTCTACATCATGTCATCTTGCTTAAGGTGTTACTCTGTTCGTATGAACTCAATACACTAGATGCATGCTGGATAGCGGTCAATGTGTGGAGTACTAGTAGAATATGCAAAATCGTTTCGATCTACTTGTCTCGGACGTGATGCCTATATACAATGATCATGCCTAGATAGTCTCATAATTATTCGCTTTTCTATCAATTGCTCGACAGTAATTTGTTTACCCGCTGTAGAATATCGCTATCATGAGAGAAGCCACTAGAGAAAACTATGGCCCCTAGGTCTATTCTCAACATATCAATCTACATCTACTTTACCTTTACCGCTTTTATTTGCTGTTTTATTAAACCAAAAATACCAAAAATATTATCTTACCATCTCTATCAGATCTCACTCTCGTAAGTGACCGTAAAGGGATTGACAACCCCTTATCGTGTTGGCTGCGAAGTTCTTATTTGTTTGTGCAGGTGTGAGGGACTGGCGCATGGTCTCCTACTGGATTGATACCTTGGTTCTCAAAAACTGAGGGAAATACTTACGCTACTGTGCTACATCTCCCTTTCCTCTTCGAGGGAATACAACGTAAGCTCAAGAGGTAGCAAGAAGAATTTCTAGCGCCGTTGCCGGGGAGGCTTACGCAAAAGTCATATACCAAGTACCTATCACAAACCCTTATCTTTCGCATTACATTTATTTGCCTCTCCTTTTCCTCTCCCCCACTTCACCCTTGCCGTTTTATTTGCCCTTCTTCCGCCGTGTGTTTTTCGTTCGCTTACCTTTTTGTTTGCTCGTGTGCTGCTTGCTTGCTTGTCATTATGGCCAGTCCCTTATCCGCTCCTTTCTCTCCCGAGTTTGAAGTACTTCACTTCAAGCAAAGGCAAGGAGAAAACTTAAAAGATGCTTGGTTTAGGATGATGGAATCTTGTCATAAGTGCACCTTAGAAGTGAATTTTAGAATCTTGCTTCGCAATTTTTTTGTTGGATTGAATATGTCTCATAGACAACTCTTGGATTGCGTTGCCAAAGGAAATTTTATCGAAGATGATCCGAGTTTCGCGCATGAAATAATAGAGGGAATATTGGGAACACTACCTCCCCAAAAGGAGTCAAACTCAACCCCGAAAGGGACGCAAATTTTTGAGAAAATTTGCGAAGTAACAAAAATATTACAAAAATCTCTTGAACCTCTTAAGAATGTTAGTGGGAATCTCCACCGCATGAATATGCTGATTACTCTTTGCAATAAGCGGTTAGATGCTTTAGATCTTAAGATTTCTGAATTTGAAGGGAAACTCAAAGAACCTCCCGGATTCGAGCTTGACACCATTAAAAGGGTGAAGACCAAAGATGGCAATACCTAGATTTATCTTGTATCGCGCCTAGCTAGGGGCGTAAAACGATAGAGCTTGTTGGGACGCAACCCAATTTTATGTTTTTTGCTTTTGTTGCTTTTAGGGAATAAATATTGCATCTAGCCTCTGATTAGATGTGGTTTCATGTTTTGTTTAGTGTTTGTGCCAAGTAGAACCTTTGGTAATACTTGTGTGAAGTTTATATGATCTTGCTGTGAAAAACAGAATCGTTAGCGCTCGCTAAAGTAGTTGTGGGATTTTACTGGAGCGTGCTTTTTAGTTTATTATTTTTTCTGCTTATTGGAAGACAAATTGCGCAAATTTACCAATTTATTTTTAATTTTTTGGAGTTCCAGAAGTAGGCGAACCCTGCAGATTACTACATATTGTTCTATCTTTGACAGATTCTGTTTTTCGTGTGTTGTTTGCTTATTCCGATGCATCTATGAGTAATATTGGAGGATATGAACCATATAGAACTTGGAGTACAGTAGGTTTAGCACCAATATAAACAAAGAATGAATTCATTGCTGTACCTTTGAGTAGTGGTTTGCTTTCCCTTACTAACGGAGCTCACGAGAATTTTTGTCTAAGTTTTGTGTTGTGAAGTTTTCAAGTTTTGAGTATTGCTTTGATGGACTATGGAACAAGGAGTAGCAAAGGCCTAAGATTGGGGATTCCCATGGCACCTCAAGTAAATTCAAGATAATCAAAAGCCTAAGCTTGGGGATGCCCCGGGAAGGCATCCCCTCTTTCGTCTTCATCCATCGGTAACTATACTTGGAGCTATATTTTTATTCGCAACATGCTATGTGTTTTACTTGGAGCGTCTTGTATAATTTGAGTCTTTGATTGTTATTTTGCCACAATCATCCTTGCTGGACACACCTATTTGAGAGAGTTAAATATGGCCTAGAAATTATTAGAAAACTCTAAGTGCATCACTTACATCTTTTAGGTTGAATAGTTTTTGCTCTAGTGCTTCACCTATATCTTTTAGAGCATGGTGGTGGTAATATTTTGTAGAAATTGTTGAACTCTCATTCTTTACTTATATCTCTTTGAGAGTCTATCAAAACAGCATGGTAAAGTGTTTAGGCTAAAGAAACTAGTCTTCACATGATAAACATCCAATGTCAATGTAGTAAAAAAAATTCACACCAAGTGCATTGAATAGAATGAGATGTTGGATGCTTGATAATTGTTTTGAGACATGAGGATAGTGATATTAGAGTCATGCTAGTGGAGTTATTATGAAACTGAGAAATACTTGTGTTAAGGTTAGTGATTCCCATAGCATGCACGTATGGTGAACTGTTGTGTGACTAAGTTAGAGCATGAGGTATTTGTAGAGTGTCAACCTTTGTGTGGAGGTCGGGGGCGCGCGATGGTTAACTCCTACCAACCTCCCCCCTAGGAGCATGCGTTGATTGCTTTGTTTTAATGACTCGTAAATTTTTGCAATAAATATATGAGTTCTTATGACTAATGTTGAGTCCATGGATTATACGCACTCTCACCCTTCCACCATTGCTAGCATCTCTTGTACCGCGCAACTTTCGCCGGTGCCGTAAACCCACTATATATCCTTCCTCAAAACAGCCACCATATTGTTCCTCAAAACAGCCACCATACCTACCTATCATGGCATTTCCATAGCCATTCCGAGATATATTGCCATGTAACTTTCCACCGTTTCGTTTACATGACACGCATCATATTGTCATATTGCCATTGCATGATCATGTAGTTGACATCGTATTTGTGGCAAAGCCACCATGCATAATCTTATCATACATGTCACTCTTGTTTCATTGCACATACCAGTACACCGCTGGAGGCATTCGTATAGAGTCATACTTTGTTGTTGTAGTATCGGGTTGTAATTTTGTGTTGTAATGGAAGTGTGATGATCATCATTATTAGAGCATTGTCCCATGGGAGGAAAGGCTGAATCTATAAAGCCCCTCCGCAAAAAAAAGGAGAAAGGCCAAAAAAAGAAAAAAAGGAAAGAAAAATGGGACAATTGCTACTATCTTTTTCCACACTTGTGCTTCAAAGTAGCAACATGTTCTTAATTGTAGAGAGTCTCATGCTTAGTCACTTTCATATACTAGTGGGAATTTTCATTATAGAACTTGGCTTGTATATTCCAACGATGGGCTTCCTCAAATGCCCTAGGTATTCATGAGCAAGCAAGTTGGATGCACACCCACTAGTTTCTTTAGTTGAGCTTTCATTCATATTTAGCTCTAGTGCATCCGTTGCAAGGCAATCCCTACTCACTCACATTGATATCTATTGATGGGCATCTCCATAGCCCGTTGATACGCCTAGTCGATGTGAGACTATCTCCCTCCTTTTTGTCTTCTCCACAACCACCTCTATTCCACCCATAGTGCTATGTCCACTAGTAGAAAACAGGGCTTTGGTCCAGGCCTGTCCAGCCCATTAGCCCCGGTTCAATCAAGAACCGGGACCAATGGGGGCATTGGACCCGGTTCGTGAGCCTAGGGGGCCGGCCGGGCCACGTGGGCCATTGGTCCCGGTTTGTCTGGACCTTTTGGTCCCGGTTGGTGCGATGAACCGGGACCAATGGGTCTTGCTCCTGGCCCACCACCATTGGTCCCGGTTGGTGGCATGAACCGAGACCAAAGGCTACCCTTTAGCCCCGGTTCGGATCACCAACCGGGACCAATGAGGTGCCTATATATACCCCCTCGCGCAAGAGCAGAGCACACTGCTCTGTTTTTTTTGGCCGATGGGGAGAGGGCTTGGTGGTGCTCTAGCTCACCTCTTATGCACACAACGTGTTTGATGGAATGCCCGAGCCACACTAGTTAAGCTTTTGTCCTCTCGAAGCTCTATTTTCTTCGAGATTTGTCTAGGTTTAGCGGTCCGTCACGTCCCGTCCCCGTCTTCGCCGCCGTCGATCGCCCCCGCCGATCTCGTCACCGGCACCACCGTGGTGAGCCTCTTGTTATGTCCATGCTTTTCTTACTTTTATTATTGCTTGTTATTATTGCTTTAGATAGATATTTGTCTAATTTTCTTACGTTTATTATTGCTTGTTATTATATAGTGCGATGGTTTTGATATCCGCCCACGTGGGCCCTCGTCCTGTCTACGATTCGGATGTGGTATACTATCTTTAATTTATATTTGTTTTAGTGTTTATGACAATTATGCCGACCAACCTGACATGCATAGATGTTTTTATATGTCTAGGAGGTAGTTGAACCGGAAATTCCAACCGACCCTCTGGTGGAGAGGTTAAATTTAGTTGAAGAGGAAAACATTTCCTTAAAGAAAAAATTGGAAAAAATGGAGGAGGAGAAGATGGAATTGGAGTTTCATGTTGCGGAAGTCGTCGATGATCACAAGATCAAGATGTACCCTATTGTCGAGAGGTTAAATTTAGTTGAAGAAGAAAACAAATTCTTGAAGGAAAAAATAAAAAAAAAAATTGAGGACGAGAAGATGATAATGGAGTTGCATGTTGCGGATGTCGTCGATGATCACAAGATCAAGATGGATGCAATGCGGTTGAAGATTAGAAAGATTAGAAAATATGCCATTCATACCGAGGCTTGGTATCATTATGTCGTTGGATCAATTGTTACCTTGGTTGCGATTATGATCGCATTTGTTTTCGCATTGAAATTATTTACATAGTTTCGATGTGTATGGAGAGCTATATGTTGTTAGATGAGAACTATGTATGTACTTTGGTTTTAATGTGATGATGAACTTCTATTAATTTGGTCAGTTAATTATCTATTTATGATGTTCTGTAATGGTGTTTGACACACTTAATTATATATAATGCAGGCAGATGAACTAGCAATGGATGTACGGTGACAGACACACCTCCGAGTACATTAAGGGCGTGCATGAGTTTCTAAATGCGGCTGAGGCAAACAAGCAAAATGGTTTTATGTGTTGTCCATGCACTAAATGTGGGAATACGATGTCTTACTCTAACCGGAAAATCCTTCACTCCCACCTGCTTTATAAGGGTTTCATGCCACACTATAATGTTTGGACGAGGCACGGAGAAATAGGGGTTATGATGGAAGACGACGAAGAAGAAGAGTACGATGACAACTATGTGCCCCCTGAATACGGTGATGCTGCAATGGGGGAGCTGGTGAAGATCAAGAGGAACCAGACGATGTGCCCAATGATGCTGCAACGGGTGAAGCTGCTGAAGATCAAGAAGAACCAGATGATGATCTCCGCCGGGTCATTGTCAATGCAAGGACGCAATGCGAAAGTCAAAAGGAGAAGCTGAAGTTCGATCGCATGTTAGAGGATCACAAAAAAGGGTTGTACCCCAATTGCGAAGATGGCAACACAAAACTCGGTACCGTACTGAAATTGCTGCAGTGGAAGGCAGGGAATGCTGTGGCTGACAAAGGATTTGAGAAGCTACTGAAAATATTGAAGAAGAAGCTTCCGAAGGATAACGAATTGCCCGACAGTACATACGCAGCAAAGAAGGCCGTATGCCCTCTAGGATTGGAGGTGCAGAAGATACATGCATGCGCTAATGACTGCATCCTCTACCACGGTGCATACAAGGATCTGAATGCATGCCCGGTATTCGGTGCATTGCGGTATAAGATGAGGCGAGATGACCCTGGTGATGTTGACGGCGAGCCCTCCAGGAAGAGGGTTCCTGCGAAGGTGATGTGGTATGCTCCTATAATACCACGGTTGAAACGTTTGTTCAGAAACGAGAGCATGCCAAGATGATGCGATGGCACAGTGAGGACCGTAAGAAACACGGGAAGTTGAGAGCACCCGCTGACGGGTCGCAGTGGAGAAAAATCGAGAGAAAGTACTGGAAGGAGTTTGCAAAGGACCCAAGGAACGTATGGTTTGCTTTAAGCACGGGTGGCATTAATCCTTTCGGGGAGCAGAGCAGCAATCAAGCACCTGGCCCATGACTCTATGTATGTATAACCTTCCTCCTTGGATGTGCATGAAGCGGAAGTTCATTATGATGCCAGTTCTCATCCAAGGCCCTAAGCAACCCGGCAACGACATTGATGTGTACCTAAGGCCATTAGTTGAAGAACTTTTACAGCTGTGGAATGGAAACGGTGTACGTGCGTGGGATGAGCATAGATAGGAGGAATTTGACCTAAAGGCGTTGCTGTTCGTGACCATCAACGATTGGCCCGCTCTCAGTAACCTTTCAGGACAGACAAACAAAGGATACCACGCATGCACGCACTGTTTAGATGACACTGAAAGTATATACCTGGACAAATGCAGGAAGAATGTGTACCTAGGCCATCGTCGATTTCTTCCGACCAACCATCAATGTCGAAAGAAAGGCAAGCATTTCAAAGGCGAGGAAGATCACCGGAAGAAGCCCGCCATGCGTACCGGTGATCATATACTTGCTATGGTCAATGATTTACACGTAATCTTTGGAAAGGGCCCCGGCGCACTAGCTGTTTCGAATGACGCTGAGGGACACGCACCCATGTGGAAGAATAAATCTATATTTTGGGACCTACCCTACTGGAAAGACCTAGAGGTCCGCTCTTTAATCGACGTGATGCACGTTACGAAGAACCTTTGCGTGAACCTGCTAGGCTTCTTTGGCGTGTATGGAAAGACAAAAGATACAGCTGAGGCATGGTAGGACCTGCAACGTTTGCACGAAAAAGACGGCATGCCTCCGAAGCAGTACGAAGGTCCTGCTAGCTATGCTCTTACGAAAGAAGAGAAAGAAATCTTCTTTGAATGCATGCTCAGTATGAAGGAACCGACTGGCTTCTCGTCGAATATAAAGGGAATAATAAATATGCCAGAGAAAAAGTTCCAGAACCTAAAGTCTCATGACTGCCGCGTGATTATGACGCAACTGCTTCCGGTTGCATTGAGGGGGCTTCTATCGGAAAACGTCTGATTAGCCATTGTGAAGCTATGTGCATTCCTTAATGCAATCTCTCAGAAGGTGATCGATCCAGAAATCATACCAAGGCTAAGGAGTGATGTGGCGCAATGTCTTGTCAGTTTCGAGCTGGTGTTCCCACCATCCTTCTTCAATATCATGACACACGTCCTAGTTCATCTAGTCGACAAGATTGCCATTCTGGGGCCCGTATTTCTACACAATATGTTCCCCTTTGAGAGGTTCATCGGAGTCCTAAAGAAATATGTCCGTAACCGCGCTAGGCCAGAAGGAAGCATCTCCATGGGCCATCAAACAGAGGATGTCATCGGGTTTTGTGTTGACTTCATTCCTGGCCTTAATAAGATAGGTCTCCCTAAATCGCGGTACGAGGGGAGACTGACTAGAAAAGGCACGCTTGGAAGGGACTCAATAATATGCAGGGACGGATATTCTTGGTCTCAAGCACACTACACAGTTCTACAGAACTCTACCTTGGTGACCCCGTATGTCGATGAACACAAGAACATTCTGCGCTCCAAACACCCAGAGCAGTGCGACGACTGGATTACATGTGAACACATCAGGACTTTCAGCAGTTGGTTGGAAACACGTCTCAGAGGTGACAACACTGTTTGTAATGAGTTGTACTTGTTGTCCAGGGGACCATCTTTGACTGTATTGATTTACAAAGGATGCGAGATAAATGGGAATACATTTTACATGATTGTCCAAGATCAAAAGAGCACCAACCAAAACAGCGGTGCCCGCTTTGATGCAACAACCGAGAGGGGAAAGGACACATATTATGGTTACATAGTGGACATATGGGAACTTGACTACGGACATGATTTTAAGGTCCCTTTGTTCAAGTGCAAATGGGTCAATCTGTCAGGAGGCGGGGTACAGGTAGACCCACAGTACTGAATGACAACAGTGGATCTGAAAAATCCTGGGTACACTGACGAACCGTTCGTCCTAGCCAATGATGTGGCATAGGTTATCTATGTGAAGGACATGTCTACCAGACCGAGAAAAAGAAAAGATAAGGAAGCGAATACATCATACGATGAGCCAAAGCGCCACATGGTTCTTTCAGGAAAAAGGGACATCCTGGGAGTGGAGGGCAAGACAGACATATCTGAAGATTATGAAAAGTTTCATGAAATTCCTCCCTTCAAAGTCAAGGCTGACCCAAGAATCCTGATAAACGATGAAGATTATCCATGGTTACGGTGCAATAAGCAAATGACACAAGCGAAGAAAAAGTGAAGACTTTTTTCCGCAACTATTATGATGATACCATGCCAACTTTGTAAAACACGAGTATGATACCATTGTCCGTTTTGTACATGCACATGCTATGCCAACTTTTTCAGAGTTCATTTGAAAACTATGAATTTAGGTCGAATTTTCTCTATAGGTGCATATATGTTCATTTTTTTAGTAAAGTTAACCACAAACTTGTGATTCACACAAATTTCAAAGAATTCAAATTTTAATTATTCAAATTTGAAAACTAATTGCACTAACAGAAAGTTTATAATTTTTCTAAAACTAATGGCACTAACAGAAATAATTAAAAAATAAAGCAAAAAACAAAAGAAAATAAATAATGCAGAAAACAAAACAAAAAAATTTGCAAAAAAATAAAAATAGCAACAATAAGTATTTTGTTGTAAGTAGAAACAAAATAAAATAAATAAAGCAACAAAGAAAACAAATAATTTCAAATTTAAACTATTCAAATTTGAATACTACTTGCACTAACAGAAAGTTTGTAATTGGTTTTACCTAAAGCAATAATATTCACAAAGAAACTCTAAATACAGCAAAAAACAACTTAGAAATAAATAAAGCAGAAAAGAAAAAAAATGGGCGCTGCCCAGTGAGCTTGCAAGGCCTACAGCCCAGGATGCAGCTGGACTATAAGGCCCAGCAAGCTCACAAGGCAGCGCGCAGAGTTAGGCCCAAAAGCCTGCATTAGAGAGGAGTTCAATACAGCCACCACAGTGGGGCTTATAAACCACTCCCAGCCCCTATCAACTAGCGAGATGGGACTAAAGATTTTCGCCGCGGGGCAGGACAAGGGCTTTGGTCCCGGTTGGTGGCAACAACCGGGGCTAAAGGGGGGGCATTGGTCCCGGTTCGTGGCACCAACCGGGACCAATGCACCCCTTTAGTCCCGGTTGGTGGCACCAACCGGGACCAAAAGTCGCTCCTTCCCGCCCTTTGGGTTGCTGAAAAGAGACCTTTGGTCCCGGTTGGTGGCACCAGCTGGGGCTAAAGGGGCGCATTGGTCCCGGTTGGTGCCACGAACCGGGACCAATGCCTTTGCTATATAAGCCAGCACTTAGCATTTTTCAGATTTCATCTTCAGTTGCTCCTCCTCGCCGCCAGGCTGCTCCTCCTCGCCGTCGCCGCGCCCTACCCCATCGCCTCCCCACGCCGACCCGTCGCCGCCCCACGCCGACCCGCGCCTATTCCTTTCTTCTCCTCTATTCCTTTCTTCTTCTCCTTTATTCCTTTCTTCTTCTCCTTTTTTTTTCTTTTTTTTTCTTCGATCTTCTCCTCTAGCGGTTCCTTTTTTCTTCTTCTTCCTCTTTTTTTATCGGATATGTATACACCCTCTCCCCGATAACTTCGACATTAGGGGGGGCTGGGGTAGGGTCGTCGAGGGACCGAGGCCGAAGGTCGAGGGGTCGAGGGTCGCCGAGGGACCGATCGAGAGGCCGAAGGGTGAGGGGTCGAGAGGTTGCCTAGCAGTCGGGGGTCTAGGGTTGTGGATCGCCGAGCAGTCGGGGGTCAAAGTATTGAAGAATTCCATGACTTCATCATTAGCCAGAAGTAACCGGGGCATTTTGGTACAAAGTTATGCAAAGATATTTTGAAACGGAGTTCCTGATAGAAAGACATCCGCTTCGTCTGGTCCGGCGACGTCTACCAGTACAGCCAGAGGCGGGAGGCGATGCAGATTCGGTCCTTCTCTCACGCCTCTAGAGAAGTTACCGTACGAGAGGTCCGACGAGGAAAACACGAAGATCGCTGAAGGCGAAGTGAAGGACTTTTTTGAAGGGTTGAAAGCACAGAGACATCCACCTCCAGAGGAGAAGATAGATGCGGTGAAAGCAAAGCGCACTCTTGCTGCCCTGAAGCAACCAGCGAAAAGTAAGCCGAAGGGCAACTATGACCGCATTATTCAAAAGACATTTCAAGATGCCAAGCGGTCCGGAAGTACAAAAAGTGATCAGAGGTTAGCAGAAGGGCGAGCTGGGAAACAAATTGCCCAGCTCGGCGAACAAGCGAACCAATCGTGCCCCCCGCTCAAGGTGTCTAGCGACATGGTCGCTAATGATCCGAGGATGGTGCCCGGTTATACCAATCTTGCAGATTACGCGTCCGACGATGTACACTATGATTTCATGGACGTGCAGATTGAAAGATACGAGTATAAAAAGCCTCTCGTCAAAAATGAAAGATCTCTATCAACGAATATGCGAAGATTGCATGATTGGTACATGAAAATCTGCAGAGAGTCTGGGGGGAGGAATAACTTGTATTTGAGAGTTAAACCGGAGCATGACCTCGTTGGAATTGACCTGTTGCCTGTTCCATTTGAGGAGTTCTATCAATTTTTCAATCAATTGGCCCTCGATAAAACAACGATCACCTGCTACTGTCTGTAAGTAGTACTACTTCTGTCATTAAGTCTCTCTATATAGCTGATCTTCATTGCATGTATTTATAATTATCCTCACTATATTATGCAGATTGAAGATCGTCGAATTGAAGAAAAGACAAGTAGGTGATATTGGGTTTATTAACACATACCTCATAGATGCAACCGAGGTTAAATTGCGTCCCGGCGATACCGAGACCAACTTGCTACGGTCGTTGGTGGTAAATGAAAACAAAGATATAATACTCTTTCCTTACAACTTCAAGTGAGTGTTAATGTCTTGTGCATATTTGGTTTCCCTTATATATATCAGTCAAGTTTATAGAGATGTAATGATCTCATGCATTCGTGCGCAGCTTCCACTATATTCTCTTAGAGATTAAGCTTGAGAAGGGAATAGTAACTGTCTTCGACTCTAAACGTAAAGATCCCGAGGAGTATGCGGACATGACTCAAATACTAGCGAGGTAAGTTAAATCGATCAATATTATCCACCATGCATATATATCAGCAACTTCATTTCTGATATCAACTAATATAATTGTTTCCTTTGTCTGGCAGGGCTTGGAAAACATTCATCAAAAAAGCTCCGGGACTGCCGAAGAAGCTACAATTTAGATACCCGAAAGTAAGTACAATATAGTAGCATGTTCTGCGCGCGCATCTCCTATATCTTGATTCAAGCGCTAGCTAGTTTCATCAATACCAATTTTGCATTCTTGCTTATCAGTTTGATTGAGCTCTATTTCTTGTAAAGTGGTTGTGGCAGGAACCCGGGAATGATTATTGTGGATACTACATTTGCGAGTCCATCCGCCACACGACCTGTGAGCGGGGCTACACTGATGAACAATTTAAAGTGCGTAAGCAATCAATAATATTCAAAAATTGATAGCATCATTTCATGTATTAACCCCCTACTTCAAATTAGATGTTTCGGATGCGGGATGAACTCCTAACACCAGATCGTCTGCGAGCAATTCAAGAGGAATTGGCGGCATTCTTCCTTGAACACGTGATCGCTAAAGACGGAGAATACTATGTGGACCCTGCATCCATGTGTTAGGAGATTATTTTTGTAAGAGATAATTATTGTATATATGTGCCCGGTAGTGTCGGATAGATATACGAGAACTTGTTGTTCGACCAATCTCTCGGAGAAGGAGAGGTGGTCGATATTATTACTTCTCTCTGTATGCATATATATATATATGTTGATTATATATACGAGATCTTCTGTTCCTTCGTTTGCTTAGTAGCTAGCAGCTAGCTAGCTAGCTAGCGTGACTACTCTAGTCCATATATATACGTATGTGTAGTATGTAGCGTCGACCAAAAGCACGGACATAAGAGAGAACACTTCTCTCTATTAATTAGCTAGCTAACACAATATATCAAACACCTAAATTAACCCCCAAAACCTAAAACCCCCCCTCCCCTTTCAAAAAAAAAACAAAAACCACAGCCACAGAAATGCTGACACGTGGATGCCTTTTGGTCCCGGTTGGTACCACCAACCGGGACTAAAGCCCCTCCTGCCTGTACTCGGTGCACAGGCCACGTGGACACCCTTTTGCCCCGGTTCTGGATTGAACCGGGACTAAAGGGTCAGAGCATTAGTACCGACCCTCTTGTCCCGGTTACAGAACCGGGGCTAAAGGCCCAGATGAACCGGGTCTGATCCCCCTTTATCTACTAGTGGACATGGTCGCTAATGATCCGAGGATCGTGCCCGGTTATAGCAATCTTGGAGATTACCTGCCCGACGATGTACATTATGAATTCTTGGAGGTGCAGATACAAAGATACGAGTACGGGAAGACTCTCATCAAAGATGAAAGATCTCTATCAACGATGATGCGAAGATTGCATGATTGGTACTTGAAAATATGCAGAGAGTCTGGGGGGTGGGATAGTTTGTATGTGAGAGTTAAACCGGAGCATGACCTTGTTGGAATTGAACTGTTGCCTATTCCATTTGAGGAGTTCTATCAGTTTTTCAATCAATTGGCCCTCGATAAAGCAACGTTCACCTACTACTGTCTGTAAGTAGTACTACTTCTGTCATTAAGTCCCTCTATATAGCCCAGCTCTTTCATTGCATGTATTTATAATTATCCTCACTATATTATGCAGATTGAAGATCGTCAAATTGAAGAAAAAACAAGTCGGTGATATTGGGTTCATTAACACATACCTCATAGATGCAACCTAGGTTACATTGCGTGCCTCAGATACCGAGGCCAACTTGCTACGATCGTTGGTGGTAAATGAAAACAAAGATATAATACTCTTTCCTTACAACTTCAGGTGAGTGTTACTGTCTTGTGCATATTCGGTTTCCCTCATATATCAGTCAAGGTTATAGTAATGTAATTGATGAGTTCATGCATGCGTGCGCAGCTTCCACTATATTCTCCTAGAGATTAAGCTTGAGCGGGGAGTAGTAACTGTCTTGGACTCTAAACGAAAAGATCGCAAGGAGTATGCGGACATGATTCAAATGCTCGAGAAGTAAGTTAAATTGATCATTATCCACCATGCATATCAGCAACTTTGTTCATTTCTGATATCAAGTAATTGTTTTCTTTGTCTGGCAGGGTTTGGAGAAAATTCACCAAAAAAGCTCCAGGACTGCCGAAGAAGCTGGAATTTAGACACCCGAAAGTAAGTACTATATAGTAGCATGTTCCGCGCATCTCCTATATATTGATTCAAGCGCTAGTTTCATCAATACCATTTGGCATTCTTGCTTATTAGTTTGATTGACCTCTATTTCTTGTAAAGTGGTTGTGGCAGGAACAAGGGAATGATTTATGTGCATACTACATTTTCGAGTCCATCCGCCACACGACCTATGAGCGGGGCTACTCTGAAGCACAATTTGAAGTGCGTAAGCAATTAATAATATTCACAATTTTATTTCATTACCATCATTTGTGTTGTGTTTCATTTATTCATATATATATATATATATATATATATATATGTGTGTGTGTGTGTGTGTGTG
>LR738714.1:628098991-628170470 GCA_902687465.1 Secale cereale
TGTGTGTATGTATTGACCCCCTTCTTCAAATTAGATGTTTTGGATGCGGAATGAACTCCTAGCACCAGATCTTCTGCGAGCAATTCAAGAGGAATTGGCGGCATTCTTCCTTGAACACGTGATCGTGCAGACGGAGAATACTATGTGGACCATGCGTCCATCGTATAGGAGATTATATTTGTAAGATATAATTATTGTATATATGTACCCGGTAGTGTCGGATAGATATACGAGAACTTGTTGTTCGACCAATCTCTCAGAGAAGGAGAGGTGGTAGATATTACTTCTCTCTGTATGCATATATATGTTGATTACGATCTTCTGTTTCCTTCGTTTGCTTACTAGCTAGCTAGCGTGTCTAGTCCTCTCTATACGTATGTGTAGTACGTAGCGTCGACCAAGCACGGACATAAGAGAGGACACTTCTCTCTATTAATTAGCTAGCTAACACAATATATGAAACACCTAAATTAACCCCCCAAAACCTCCAACCCCCTCCCCTTTCAAAAAAACAAAAACCACAGCCACAGAAATGCTGACGCGTGGATGCCTTTTGGTCCCGGTTGGTGCCACCAACCAGGACAAAAGGCCCTCCTGCCTAGGCTCCGCGCACAGGCCACGTGGAGACACATCTGCCCCGGTTCTAGATTGAACCAGGACTAAAGGGCTAGGGCATTAGTACCGACCCTTTAGTCCCGGTTCAGGAACCGGGGCTAAAGGCCCTAACGAACCGGGGCAGATGTCCCTTTATCTACTAGTGGTCCATGGCTCACGCTCATGTATTGCGTGAAAGTTGAAAGTTTTGAAAAGATAGAGTACGAAAACAAGTGCTTGGCTGAAATCGAGGTTGTGCATAATATGAATATTTTTGTGTGATAATAAGGGAGCATAGCCAACACTATATGATTTTGTAGTGATAACTTTCTTTAGCCATAGTATTTTGAGAAGACATGATTACTTTGTTAGTATTGCTTGAAGTATTGTTATTTCTTATGTCAATATGGACTTTTATCTTGAATCTTTTAGATCTGAACATTCATGCCACAATTAAGAGAATTACATTGAAAAACTATATTGGTTAGCATTCCACATCAAAAATTCTTTCTTTATCATTTACCTACTCGAGGGCGAGCAGGAATTAAGCTTGGGGATGCTTGATACATCTCCAACGTATCTATAATTTTTTATTGTTCCATGCTATTATTTATGAAGTCTTGGATGTTTAATGGGCATTATCATTCACTTTTATATCATTTTTGGGACTAACCTACTAACCCAAAGGCCCAGTCCAGATTACTGTTTTTTTGCCTATTTTAGGGTTTTGCAGAAAAAGAATATCAAACGGAGTCCAAACGTAATGAAACCTTCGCGAGAGATATTTTTGGAGAAAATCATGCACGGGAAACGTCAGGACCAAGTCAGGGGACAGAGGGGCTGCCCTCGAGGGTGGGGGCGCGCCCCCTGCCTCGAGGCCCCCCTCGTGTGGCCCCCGGTGCCCTCCTTCTTCCTATATATATCCACATACCCCAGAAACTCCATACGCAGAGAGAAAACCCTAATTCCACCGCCGTAGCTTCTGTTCCCGTGGAGATCCCATATTGGAGCCTGTTTCGGGAAGGGGATCCATCACGGAGGCCTTCATCATCATCATCATCGCCCTCACCATGAGTTGTGAGTAGTTTACCACAGACCTTCGGGTCCATAGCATCTAGATGGCTTCTTCTCTCTCTCTGGATCTCAATACAAAGTTCTCCTCGGTCTTCGAGGAGATCTATTCGATGTAATCTCTTTTTGAGATGTGTTTGCCGAGATCCGATGAATTGTGAGTTTATGATCAAGGTTATCTATGAAAGATATTTAGTTCTTCTCTGAACTTTTTATGTGTGCTCATAATATCCTTGCAAGTCTCTTCGAATTATTGGTTTGGTTTGGCCAACTAGATCTATAGTTCTTGCAATGGGAGAAGTGCTTGGCTTTCGGTTCAATCTTGCGGTGTCCTTTCCCAGTGATAGTAGGGGCAGCAAGGGATGTTTTGCATTGTTGCCATCGAGGATAAAAAGATGGGGTTTTCATCATATTGCTTGAGTTTATCCCCCTACATCATGTCATCTTGCTTAAGGCGTTACTCTGTTCGTATGAACTCAATACACTAGATGCATGCTAGATAGCGGTCGATGTCTGGAGTAATAGTAGTAGATGCAGAATCATTTCGGTCTACTTGTCTCGGACGTGATGCCTATATACAATGATCATGCCTAGATAGTCTCATAATTATTCGCTTTTCTATCAATTGCTCGACAGTAATTTGTTTACCCGCCGTAGAATACCGCTATCATGAGAGAAGCCACTAGAGAAAACTATGGCCCCCGGGTCAATTCTCAACATATCAATCTACATCTACTTTACCTTTACCGCTTTTATTTTGCTGATTTATTAAACCAAAAATACCAAAAATATTATCTTATCATGTCTATCAGATCTCACTCTCGTAATTGACCGTAAAGGGAATGACAACCCCTTATCGCGTTGGTTGCGAAGTTCTTATTTGTTTGTGGAGGTGTAAGGGACTGGCGCGTGGTCTCCTACTGGATTGATACCTTGGTTCTCAAAAACTGAGGGAAATACTTACGCTACTGTGCTGCATCTCCCTTTCCTCTTCGAGGGAATACAACACAAGCTCAAGAGGTAGCAATCCTATCTTCCAAGTCTATAGTCCCCTACTATGTGTTATGATCCGGCAACCCTGAAGTGACAATAATCGGGACCACTCCCGGTGATGACCATAGTTTGAGGAGTTCATGTATTCGCTATATGTTAATGATTTGGTCTGGTACTCTATTAAAAGGAGGCCTTAATATCCCTTAGTTTCGAATAGGACCCCACTGCCACGGGAAGGTAGGACAAAAGATGTCATGCAAGTTCTTTTCCATAAGCACGTATGACTATATTTGGAATACATGCCTACATTGCATTGATGAACTGGAGCTAGTTCTGTGTCACCCTAGGTTATAACTTCTACATGATGAATTGCATCTGACGTAATTTCCCATCACCGATCCAATGCCTACGAGCTTTACCTACATTGCTAGTTGCTTATTTATTTTTCCGTTGCTATTATAACAAAAACTACAAAAACACTATCATTACTTTTATTGCCGCTACCGCCACTATCATATTACTTTGCTACTAAACTATCTTGCTGCAGATACTAAGTTTCCAGGTGTGCTTGAATTGACAACTCAGCTGCTAATACTTAAGAGTATTCTTTGGCTCCCCTTGTGTCGAATCAACAAATTTGGGTTGAATATTTTACCCTCAAAAACTGCTGCGATCCCCTACACTTGTGGGTTATCATAAAGCTAAAAGCTGTCTATACCCTTGTTGAAGAACTGTATACTGGAGCGCAACGTGCCCTGGCGGCTGTCTCTCCGTCCAGCCAAGCACCAAAGTTGTTTGTGGATATCTTGCGAAGACTCTCCGTCCTACCTGCCAGAATAGACGAAATCAAGCGGTCATCTACGAGAGCCGGTGCTGTGACGTCCTTGAGCCAGGCTAAGGCATGGCTTCTAGAGCTGGATTCATCTGACTTGGCTACTTGGTACCCAAGCTTGAAAGAAGATGGCTCAGCTTTCGACCATAAAGACTTCGCTACCTGTGTCAAGGACATCCGTCCACTGGCCTGTTTGATTGCGAATGAAACGGATTTGTCCAAGTATCAGCCGGCTTATGATATGGAGAACCAGAAGATATCCGCTCCGGCTTATAAAGTGATGGATCTGTTTCCTCCAATTAGTAAGCATACCTTTGCCCGTGAAATTGATCCCTCTGACCTTATTGATGAGGCGGCTAAATTTGAAGCTCTAGCTGGCTTGGATTGGTTGGCGCAGAATTTTCGAACAGAGGAGGACGAAGAACCGGCGAAGGATGACCCGGAATCATCAAAGCAGCAAGGCTAAGGAGAATGAACCGCTGGGCGGCTCATGTTCCTATGATAAAAAACATTTGAACCTTTGTCTGGCTCACATCATCTTGTAATAGGATAGCGAAACGTTTTTCTTGCCAGCTTATTGTACCAACTGTCGCGCCATCGTGCACACTTGTCTTTTGATGACTGAATGTTGCAATCCTTACTGTATTCTTATGATGGTATTGGTGTGCGCGGATCAATATAGACTGTATCCTGCATGGAAATAAAAAACAAACGCCCTGGCGGTTTTCCGCCGGGCAGGTCATTGTGCCTAACCAGCGCCACTGGGGACAGGTGTCCAGAACTAGGGCCGGTTTAATTCTTAGAAACATAGTCATACCTGAAGATATGATTTGTACTGCCGGCTTAATCAATCTCCATATAACCTTGCAAAGGTATAGTCCCAGAAATAAGATTGTTATTCTACGGGGGCTTAGAGCCATTCATGAGATTGGGTTGAAGAGACCCAGAGAGGCTTCAAATATGTGCCATGAAAAGAGGCAGCTAGGCCGATCTTGCAAAGAACGCAAATCAAAACGAAAACTTACAAGAAAGCAAAGAGAATCAGAAAAAACAAGCGAAAAGAACATTCGAGGCTTTTGCAGGCCGCCAAGCCAAAGGTTCTTCTTCAATGAAACTAGCCTTGGTGGCCCCTGGAAGGTACGTGCATGCTATGAGCCGGCTCTCACAATACCCAATCGACATTTGAACCTAGACAAGTGCAGGTCTTTGTATTTAAAGATAGACTTGCCTAGAGTATGTGGGGTCAGAGTTGCATCTTGCATCATAGGCGGAGTTATCCAAGTTTCAAGGAAGGCCGAATTTTGAGCCTGGATCTATCCTGACTATCTGTAGCACCGTGTTGTCGAAGTGACAGCCGGCGTTTGAACCTTAGCAAGCTCAGGTCTTGGTCGAATACGCCATTAAGACTGATTGCCAAGAGTTCGCCGGGTCAATCAGGATGACCTGATGGAGTTGAAGCAGCTGGTCACAGGTAGGATGACCCATAGGTTATGTCCTCTTTGGTCGAATACGACTATGTTTGTACATAACCTGGTCAAATGGGTAGTAATTATGTGTTCTCTTTGGTCAAATACACCTATGTTTGAACGGGAAGCCCCCAAGTGACATACTTACTGATTATTCTCATCAAGAGCTTATGTTGGAGCTGTGCTAAGCATCCAACTATTCATGATTCCTTTGACTTGGGTACTAAGCTTCTTGAGAAAATATGTATGATGATAATAAAGACTCAACATTGAAAAAATGACAGAGGCCCCGAATTGGCGGGGATGCCAGCTTTATTATATTGTACTCATATTTACATCATCGAACTACATCATGAGAGCCGGAGGCTTAAGTATAGTAAGGTCGAAGCTGAGCGATATTCCACGGCCGATTAGTCTCCTCTTTTGATGTGCGTGAGTCCTTGTGCTCTCGAATATCGATCAAGTAGTATGACCCATTGTGCAGATTCTTGCTGATGACAAAAGGTCCTTCCCAAGGCGGCGAAAGTTTATGCATGTCAGTCTGATCTTGGATGACCAGAGAACTAAGTCGCCTTCTTGAAAGGTTCTGGTCTTGACCCGCCGGCTATGATATCATCGTAAATCCCGTTGTTAAATTGCCGAACAAGCCGCTGCGAGATCACGCTCTTCATCCAATCGATCCAACGCATCCTGACGCGCCGTCTCATTATCAGCTTCCACGTAAGTCGCCACTCGGGGCGAGTCATGACAGATATGGCTTGGAAGAACCGCCTCTGCTCCGTAGACCATTAAGAAGGGCGTGTATCCTGTAGACCTGTTGGGTGTTGTATTAATGCTCCATAACATGGAAGGTAACTCCTCCACCCAACAACCCGGCGTTCTCTTAAGAGGAACCATGAGCCGGGGCTTGATCCCTCGCAAAATCTCTTGGTTGGCCCGCTCTGCTTGACCATTGGACTGGGCGTGAGCCACAGAAGATACATCAAGCCGGATATGCTCACGCTGACAAAACTCCTTCATATCACCCTTAGACATATTAGTCCCATTTTCTGTTATGATATTGTGGGAGAAACCAAACCAGAAAATCACCTTCTTGATGAATTGCACCGTTGTTTCTGCATCACATTTGCTGACTGGCTCTGCCTCGATCCACTTGGTAAATTTGTCCACCGCCACCAACATGTGGGTTTTCTTATCTTTGGATCTATTAAAAGGTCCTACCATATCAAGCCCCCAGGTTGCTAATGGCCAGGTTATGGGAATCATCCTCAACTCTTGAGCCGGAACATGAGCACGCCGTGAAAATTTCTGACAACCGTCACATCTACTGACCAAGTCTTCAGCATCAGCATGAGCAGTTAACCAATAGAATCCATGACGAAAAGCTTTGGCTACCAGAGATTTAGAACCGGCATGACGACCACAATCTTCCTCATGGATCTCTCGCAGGATCTCACAGCCTTCCTCAGGTGAGACACAATGTTGACACGCACCTGTAACACTAAGGTCGTGCAATTCTCCATTGACAATTGCCATCGACTTAGACCGCCGGGTTATCTTTCTGGCAAGGATTTCATCCTCAGGTAACTCACCCCAGGTCATATAGGCCAAATATGGAACTGTCCAATCTGGTATGACATGAAGAGCCGCCACCAACTGTGCCTCCTGGTCAGGGATAGTAAGGTCCTCCTCTATAGGCAACTTGACAGACGGGTTAAGCAAAACGTCCAGAAAGGTATTGGGGGTACCGGCTTACGCTGAGATCCTAACCGGCTCAAGGCGTCAGCTGCCTCATTCTTCCTTCGATCGATATGCTCAACTTGGTAACCCTTGAAGTGACCCGCAATAGCATCAACCTCTCGGCGATAAGCTGCCATGAGCTGATCCTTGGAGTCCTAGGTGCCAGAAACATGCTGAGCTACCAAATCTAAGTCACCAAAACATCTTACCTGGCTTAAATTCATCTCTTTAGCCATCTGAAGACCATGGAGCAGGGCCTCATACTCAGCTGCATTATTAGTACATGGAAACATTAACCAAAGGACATAAGAAAGTTTATCACCTCGTGGGGAAGTTAAGACAACTCCAGCCCCCGAGCCCTCCAATTGCCTGGACCCGTCAAAGTGAATCGTCCAATATGTATTATCCGGCTTCTCTTTAGGCATCTACAGTTCTTTCCAGTCGTTGATAAAATCCGCCAGTGCTTGTGATTTGATGGCTGTTCGAGGCATATATTTTAAATCATGAGGCCCAATCCCAATGGCCCACTTGGCCACTCGCCCTGTAGCTTCCCTATTCTGGATGATGTCCCCCAAGGGAGCAGAGCTCACCACTGTAATGGGGTGACCCAGGAAATACTGCTTGAGTTTTCGGCTTGCCATAAAGACTCCGTAAACCAGCTTCTGCCAATGTGGATATCTCTGGATAAACTCAACGAGGACCTCACTGATGTAGTAAACCGGCCTTTGAACCAGGTGCTCTTTACCAGCCTCCTTTCTTTCCACCACAATGGCCACACTGACAGCCCTGCTATTTGCAGCAACATATAACAACAAAGGCTCTTTATCAATGGGGGCCACAAGAACCGGCGGCTCAGCCAATTGCTTCTTGACTGCCTCGAACGCTTCATCAGGAGCTTCACTCCAGACAAAATCATCTGTCTTCTTCATCATCTGGTATAGAGGGATAGCTTTCTCACCTAAGTGGCTTATGAACCGGCTCAACGCTACTATCCGTCTTGCCACGCACTGGACATCATTGATACATTTTGGCCGTGCCAAGGAGGTGATGGCCTTGATATTTTCTGGGTTAGCCTCGATACCTCGCTCAGAGACTAGAAAACCCAAAAGCTTGCATGCTGGAACACCAAAAACACACTTGGCTAGGTTAAGCATCATCTTATACACCCGGAGATTGTCAAACGTTTCCTTCAAGTCATCAATCGGAGTCTCCTTCTTTCTGGATTTGACCACGATATCATCCACATAAGCATGAACATTCCGCCCAATCTGACCGTGCAAGCAGTTCTGTACACACCTCTGGTAAGTCGCCTGGGCACTCTTAAGCCCGAAAGGCATAGATACATAGCAGAAGGCTCCAACCAGAGTGATGAAAGCCGTCTTCTCCTGGTCCTTAACTGCCATTTTGATCCGGTGATATCCAAAATATGCATCCAAAAAACTCAAGCGCTAACAACCCACCGTAGCATCAATGATCTGATCAATACGAGGGAGGGCGAACGGGTCAGCTGGACAAGCTTTGTTTAAGTCTGTGTAATCCAAACACATGCGCCACGTGCCGTTCTTTTTAAGCACCAAAATATGGTTAGCCAACCACTCAGGATGAAAAACTTCTACGATGAACCCGGCCACCAAGAGCCGGGCCACCTCTTCACCAATGGCCTTCCGTCTCTCTTCATTAAAATGACGAAGAAAATGTCTGACCGGCTTATACTTCGGATCAATATTAAGAGTGTGCTCAGCGAGTTCTCTTGGTACACCCGACATGTCTGAAGGCTTCCATGCAAAGATGTCCCGGTTGTCATGGATGAACTCGATGAGCGCGCTTTCCTATTTCCGATCCAGATTGGCACTGATACCGAACTGCTTAGATGAGTCGCTAGGAACAAAGTCAACCGTCTTGGTGTCATCTGCTGACTTAAACTTCAGCAACGGGTCATGCTCTATAGTTGGCTTCTTTAAAGATGTCATATCTACCGGGTCAACATTATCTTGGTAAAACTTGAGCTCCTCTGTGGCACAAACCGACTCTGCATAAGCCGCATCGCCTTCTTCACATTCCAAAGCTATGGTGCGACTCCCATGCACTGTAATATTCCCCTTGTGACCCGGCATCTTGAGCTGCAAATAAACATAACATGGCCTTGCCATAAACTTAGCATAAGCCGGCCCGCCAAATAAAGCATGGTACGGGCTGTGGATCCTCACAACTTCAAACGTCAAAGTTTCTGTCCTGGCATCATGCTCATCTCCAAATGTTACTTCCAAATCGATCTTACCAACTGGATACGCCGACTTACCAGGCACAACTCCATGAAAGGCGGTGTTCGACGGCTTAAGCTTCTTGTTAGTTAACCCCACACGACGGAAGGTATTGTAATAAAGAATGTTGATGCTGCTACCTCCGTCCATAAGTACCTTGGTAAACTTGTACCCTCCGACCTAAGGGGCTACCACTAGGGCCAGCTAACCCAGATTATCAACTCGGGGCGGGTGATCTTCGCGGCTCCACATAATGGGCTGTTTAGACCACCTTAAGTAATGGGGCACTGCCGGCTCAGTAGCATTCACCGCTCTCTTATGGAGCTTCTGGTCTCGTTTGCACAGACTTGTGATAAACATGTGGTATTGCCCATTGCTCAGCTGCTTCGGGTTACTCTGATAACTGGAGTGCTGCTGGTTCCCTTGGTTGTTCTACTGATTGTTGCCGCCTTGACGGCCTTGGCCCTGAAAGCCGGAGCTAGAGCCGCCGCCACCATGACCCGGACCCTGAAAACCGGATCATGAGCCGCCGTTTGCTCCCTGTCCGTTCTGGATAAACTCTCTGTAAGATCGCATGATGCTGCAATCTTTCCACGCATGGGTGGCCGGTTTTTCATCTGATCCGTGCTTCGGACACGACTGATTCATCACCTCATCGATCTTGTACCTTGGAGGTGGCCTACCCTTGCGATGCTTGTTAAAATTATGTGCCCCCGTATTAGCTACGAAAGCATCAGCCTTGCGTTTATTACCATTGTGCTAATTGGCCGGGTTATACTGTTGTCCTCCCGGGTCATTACCCCTTTTTCCCTTTCACGGCCTTTCCGTTTCAGACTCGGGGTCCTTGGTACTATCAGAGTCGGCATACTTGACGAGAGCCGCCATGAGCTCCCCCACATCATTACAATGGCGCTTAAGCCACCCTAGCTTCAGCTTGAGTGGAGGGAAATGACAATTCTTCTCCAATGTTAATATCACCGATTCCGCGTTGATCTTATCTGAGGAGTGCATGATGGTCGAAACCCGACGCACCCAACTAGTTGTTGATCCACCCTCGCTCTGAACACAAGAGTCTAGATCCACGATCGACTTGGGATGTGTGCACGTGTCCTTGAAGTGCTTAATGAACCTGGCCTTCAACTCTGCCCATGACCGGGTGGAGTTGACGGGTAATCCTTTTAACCAGTTACGAGCCGTGCCTTCTAGCATCATGGTGAAGTATTTAGCATAGGCAGCTTCGCTAACATCCAGCATCTCCATCGCCATCTCAAGCTCTCTATCCACTCTTCAGGGGGCTGATCTGCTGTGTAGTTTGGCACCTTACGAGGGCCCTTAAAATCTTTAGGCAACCACTCGTTCTGTATATCCGCCGTTAGACATGGCATGCCCCAAGCCCGGGAAGTCCTATTTGCCTCCACTGAGGTTGCCGGGTAGTATGGCGCCAGCTGATGATCGGCCGCCTGAACCAGCACGTCATGTGCTCTGCCGTCATGCCTCGCCGGGTTATGTCCACGAGGTGAGTTACGGCGTCTCTCTGTGCTTGAAACCTCTGGTGAGTCAACGTGTCTGCTGTAGCTGGCACTTGGACGAGGGGTTGAATGAATCCGGTCTCGACTATAAGAATAAGCCTGCTGCTGCTGTAGCGCTGTCTGAAGCAGGTCCTGAGCTCTCCGGGTTTCCACTACTACCGGAGTTTGGCCCTCAACTGGCAAAGCCGCCAGCCTTGATGCCGCTGCTATCATGTTATCCAGACGGTTGGAATAGTGACCCGCCACTGCTATCATGTTGTATGCTGACGAACCGGACCGCCGGTCCTGGGTGCCTCCATCGTCCGGTTTAACACTGGTGGCCCACTGCCCCTTGCCCCGTCCGAAACAAGATTTCTTGGCTCATAAACAAAGGGGAGACGACTTTGTTGCTTTCTCCTCATGGCTTCATTAGCAGTGTTCTGACCTACCGAGAGTCGGAAGGCTTCCTCTTGAATCCGCTGGGCCCGGGCGTCCAGAACGGCCCATTCTTCGGTCATCCTGGTGTTTTCTACTGCTAGGTCTTCCTTAGCTTGTGCTATCTCTTGCTGCAATTTATCCACAGCTGTCTTGTGTTGATCCTGGTTCTCTAGGGTTATCTCTGTTCCCATCAGAGTCGCTAGACTCTCCAACATGTCTGACAAAGCTTGAGTGGGCATGCGTGCTGAGCCGTTTGCTCCTGCCGCGGCCGCTGTCGCGCCGGGTGTGATGGCCCCGATGATTGTTGATCTGAGAGCCGGCTGGGTGCCAGTCATGAAAATTGCCACCCTGCTTGGTGGCTCACTGAGGTTGATCTCTTCTTTCTTTTTCTAAGCCGTTGTCGGGTCGTCCCCTTATATACACGGGTTGACGCCCTGCGGCCTACGGAGTCCCGGTCGGCTCTTACAATCGTGTCCGGCCCGGTGACTCTTATTACATGCCTTACAACACAAGTCACATATATGGTGGTTGATACTTACATGCTTTAAGCCGCCGCACGCCCTGGGCCCTTAACTAAACCGCCGTCTTTAATGTGCTTCTGGGCTGGGCCCATGATCCGTCGTTGGGTAACTCGGGCCCTCCTGGGCGGGTCATATGAAATACTTACCAACAGGGAGGACAGCTTGTGCTGGCCGGCTTGCTGCTGGATGAGCCGGAGGATGATGTCTCCCTCTCGGAAAGCGAGGGCTTGATCTTCTTGCTGTGGTAGTGCCTCAGGCCTTGCTGGTAGATGGCCGAGCGGCTGAGTGCTAGGAGACGCGCCTCTTCGAGCAGGTCGACGCCGTCTGATACGTCTCCAACGTATCTATAATTTTTTATTGTTCCATGCTATTATATTATCTATTTTGGATGTTTAATGGGCTTTAATATACACTTTTATATTATTTTGGGGACTAACCTATTAACCCAAGGCCTAGTGCAAATTGTTGTTGTTTTTTCCTATTTCAGTGTTTCGCAGAAAAGGAATATCAAACGGAGTCCAAACAGAATGAAACCTTTGGGAGAGTCATTTTTGGAACAAATACAACACAGAAGACTTGGAGTACACGCCAGGGAAGGAACGAGGCGGCCACGAGGGCATTGGCGCGCCTAGGGGGGTAGGCACGCCCCCACCCTCGTGGGCCCCTCGTGGCTCCCCTGACGTGCCTCTTCCTCCTATATATTCCTACGTACCCTCAAAACACCCGGGAGCACCACGAAACCCTAATTCCACCGGCGCAACCTTCTATACCAGTGAAATCCAATCTTGGGGCCTGTTTCGGAGCTCCACCGGAGGGGGCATCGATCACGGAGGGCTTCTACATCAACACCATAGCATCTCCGATGAGTTGTGATTAGTTTACTACAGACCTTCGGGTCCATAGTTATTAGCTAGATGGCTTCTTTTCCCTCATTGGATCTCAATACAAAGTTCTCCTCGATCTTCTTGGAGATCTATTCGATGTAATTCTTTTTGCGGTGTGTTTGTTGAGATCCGATGAATTGTCAGTTTATGATCAAGATTATTTATGAACAATATTTGATTCTTTTCTTAAATCTTTTATGCATGATTTAAATATCTTTGCAAGTCTCTTCGAATTATCAATTTGGTTGGCCTACTTGATTGATCTTTCTTGCAATGGGAGAAGTGCTTAGATTTGGGTTCAATCTTGCGGTGTCCTTTCCCAGTGACAGCAGGGGCAGCAAGGCATGTATTGTATTGTTGCCATCGAGGATAAAAAGATGGGGTTTATATCATATTGCATCAGTTTATCCCTCTACATCATGTCATCTTGCTTAAGGCGATACTCTGTTCTTATGAACTTAATACTCTAGATGCATGCTGGATAGCGGTCGATGTGTGGAGTAATAGTAGTAGATGCATAATCGTTTTGGCCTACTTGTCATGGACGTGATGCCTATATACAATGAGTATGCCTAGATATTCTGATAACTATGCGCTTTTCTATCAATTGCTCGACAGTAATTTGTTCACCCACCATAGAAATCTGCTATCATGATATAAGCCACTAGTGAAACCTATGGACCCCGGGTCTATCTTCCATCATATAAATCTTCTACCAACTATTTATCTATACTTTACTTTTGTTTTACAATCTTTACTTTCAATCTATAAAACAAAAATACCAAAAATATTATCTTATCATCTCTATCAGATCTCACTTTTTGCAAGTGGCCGAGAAGGGATTGACAACCCTTTTATCGCGTTGGTTGCAAGGTTCTTATTTGTTTGTGTAGGTACGAGGGACTCGCACATGGTCTCCTACTGGATTGATACCTTGGTTCTCAAAAACTGAGGGAAATACTTACGCTACTGTGCTGCATCACCCTTTCCTCTTCAAGGGAAACAACGCAAGCTCAAGAGGTAGCAAGAAGAATTTCTGGCGCCGTTGCCGGGGAGATCTACGCAAAAGTTTTATACCAAGTACCCATCACAAACCCTTATCCCTCGCATTACATTATTTTCCATTCGCCTCTCGTTTTCCTCTCCCCCACTTCACCCTTTGCCATTTTGTTCGCCCTTTTTCCGTTTGCCTCTTTTCACTTGCTTCTTGTTTGCTTGTGTGTTGGATTGCTTGTCCGTCACTATGGCTCAAGACAATACCAAATTGTGTGACTTTTCCAATACCAACAATAATGATTTTATTAGCACTCAGATTGCTCCTATTAACGATGCTGAATCTTGTGAAATCAATGCTGCTCTGTTAAACCTTGTTATGAAAGATCAATTCTCCGGCCTTCCTAGTGAAGATGCCGCTACCCATCTAAACAACTTTGTTGATTTATGCGATATGCAAAAGAAGAGGGATACAGATACAGATATTGTTAAATTGAAGCTATTTCTGTTTTCGCTCATGGAGTAAGTGCAAAGATGCCTTTATCTCTAAGTATTTTCCTCTCGCTAAGATTATCTCTCTTAGGAACGATATTATGAATTTTAAGCAACTTGATCATGAGCATGTTGCACAAGCTTGGGAGAGGATGAAACTAATGATACATAATTGCCCTACACATGGTTTGAACTTATGGATGATTATACAAACTATTATGCTGGCTTGAATTTTGCTTCTATAGATCTTTTAGATTTAGCCGTGGGGGCACTTTCATGTAAATCACCTTAGGAGAAGCTACCAAACTCCTAGATAATATTATGGTTAATTACTCTCAATGGCACACAGAAAGATCTACTAGTAAAAAAGTACATGCTATTGAAGAGATTAGTGTTTTGAGTGGAAAGATGGATGAACTTATGAAATTATTTGGTACTAAGAGTGTTTCTTTTGATCCTAATGATATGCCTTTGTCCACGTTGATTGAGAATAATAATTAATCTATGGATGTGAATTTTGTTGGTAGGAATAATTTTGGTAACAATGCATATAAAGGAAACTTTAATTCTAGGCATTTCCCTAGTAATTCCTCTAATAATTATGGTAATTCCTACAACAACTCTTATGGAAATTTTAATAAGATGCCCTCTGATTTTGAGACTAGTATTAAAGAATTTATGAATTCGCAAAAGAATTTCAATGCGTTGCTTGAAGAAAAATTGCTTAAGATTGATGAGTTGGCTAGGAACGTGGATAGTATTTCTCTTGATGTTGATTCTTTGAAACTTAGATCTATTCCACCTAAGCATGATATCAATGAGTCACTCAAAGCCCTGAGAATTTCCATTGATGAGTGCAAAGAAAGAACTGCTAGGATGCGTGCTAAAAGAGATTGCTTTGTGAAAGCGTGTTCTTCTAGTTTTCATGATAACAAAGATGAAGATCTAAAAGTGATTGATGTGCCTCCTATTAAATCCTTGTTTTCCAATAAGAATCTTGATAAAGATGGGACTGGAAATGAGTCTACTTTAGTTAAAAGGCGTCCCAATGATTTAGAATTTTTAGATCTTGATGCTAAAAGTGTTTAAAGTGGGATTGAAGATGTCAAAACCTTACATAGCAATGAACCCACTATTTTGGATTTCAAGGGATTTAATTATGATAATTGCTCTTTAATAGATTGTATTTCCTTGTTGCAATCCATGCTAAATTCTCCTCATGCTTATAGTCAAAATAAAGCCTTTATCGAACACATAGTTCATGCTTTAATGCAATCTTATGAAGAGAAAAACTTGAATTAGAAGTTTCTATCCCTAGAAAACTTTATGATGAGTGGGAACCTACTATTAAAATTAAGATTAAAGTTCATGAATGATATGCTTTGTGTGATTTGGGTGCTAGTGTTTCCACAATTCCAAAAACTTTGTGTGATATGTTAGGTTTCCATGAACTTGATGATTGTTCTTTAAATTTGCATCTTGTTGATTCTACCATTAAGAAACCTATGGGAAGGATTAATGATGTTCTTATTGTTGCAAATAGGAATTATGTGCCCGTAGATTTCATCGTTCTTGATATAGATTGCAATCCTACTTGTCCTATTATTCTTGGTACACCTTTCCTTAGAACTATTGGTGCAATTATTGATATGAAGGAAGGAAATGTTAGATTCCAATTTCCGTTAAGGAAAGTCATGGAACACTTTCCTAGAAAGAAAATCAAATTACCTTATGATTCTATTATGAGATCCACTTATGTATTTCCTACCAAAGATGGCAATACCTAGATATATTCTTGTATCATGCCTAGCTAGGGGTGTTAAACGATAGCGCTTGTTGGAGGCAACCCAAAATTTTTTTTTGCTTTTGCTTCTATTTAGTAATAAATAATACATATAGCTTCTGTTTAGATGTGGTTTTGTGTTTTAATTAGTGTTTGTGCCAAGTAGAACCTTTGGGAAGACTTGGGTGAAGTCTTTGAGATCTTGATGTAAAAAACAGAAACTTTTGCGATCACGAGATTAGCTACCATTTTTTACTGGAGAGTGCTTTTAAGTTGATTATTTTTGCAGATGATTAATAGACAAATTCCTCATGTCCAACAATTTTAAGTTGATTGTTTTTGCATATGATTAGTAGACAAATTACTCACGTCCACCAATTTATTTCAAAATTATTAGAGTTACAGAAGTATTCGAAAGTTACAGATTGCTACAGACTATTCTGTTTTTGATAGGTTCTGTTTTTCATGTGTTGTTTGCTTATTTTGATGAATCTATGAGTAGTATCGAGGGGAGGGGTATGAATCATAGAGAAGTTGGAATAAAGTAGGTTTAAAACCAATATAATTAAAGAATAAGTTCATTACAGTACCTTTGAGTGGTGGTTTGTTTTCTTATAATAACGGAGCTCACGAGATTTTCTGTTAAGTTTTGTGTTGTGATGTTTTCAAGTTTTTTGGTAAAGATTTGATGGACTATGGAACAAAGAGTGGCAAGAGCCTAAGCTTGGGGATGTCTAAGGCACCCCAAGGTAAAATTCAAGGACAACCAAAAGCCTAAGCTTGGGGATGCCCCGGGAAGGCTTCCCCTCTTTCGTCTTCGTCTATCGGTAACTTTACTTGAGACTATATTTTTATTCACCGCATGATATGTGTTTTGCTTGGAGCGTCACGTATGATTTGAGTCTTTCATTTTTAGTTTACCACAATCATCCTTGCTGACACACCTTTTGAGAGAGATACACATGAATCGGAATTTATTAGAATACTCTATGTGCTTCACTTATATCTTTTGAGCTAGATAGTTTTGCTCTAGTTCTTCACTTATATCCTTTTAGAGCACGGTGGTGGTTTTATTTTATAGAAATTATTGATCTCTCATGCTTCACTTATATTATTTTGTGAGTCTCTTCGAACAGGATGGTAATTTTCTTTGGTTATAAAATTAGTCCCAATATGATAGGCATCCAAGATGAGTATAATAAAAGCTTTCATATAAAAGTGCATTGAATATTATGAGAAGTTTGATACTTGATGATTGTTTTGAGATATGAGGATGGGGATATTAGAGTCATGCTAGTAGAGTAGTTTTGAATTTGAGAAATACTTGTGTTGAGGTTTGCAAGTCCCGTAACATGCACGTATGGTAACCGTTGTGTGACAAATTTGAAGCATGATGTATTTCATTGAGTGTCATCCTTTGTGTGGAGGTCGGGATCGCGCGATGGTTAACTCCTATCAACCCTTTCCCTAGGAGCATGCGTGTAGTACTTTGTTTTGATGACTTGTTGATTTTTGCAATAAGTATGTAAGTTCTTTATGACTAATGTTGAGTCCATGGATTATACGCACTCTCACCCTTCCACCATTGCTAGTCTCTCTTGTACCGGGCAACTTTAGCCGGTACCATACACCCACCATATACCTTCCTCAAAACAACCACCATACCTACCTATCATGGCATTTCCATAGCCATTCCGAGATATATTTCTATGCAACTTTCCACCATTTCGTTCATATGACACGCTTCATCATTGTCATATTGCCATGCATGATCATGTAGTTGACATCGTATTTGTGGCAAGGCCACCATGCATAATTTTTCATACATGTCACTCTTGATTCATTGCACATCACGGTACACCGCCGGAGGCATTCATATAGAGTCATACTTTGTTCTAGTATCAAGTTTTAATATCGAGTTGTAAGTAAATAAAAGTGTGATGATCATCATTATTAGAGCATTGTCCTAAAAAAGGGGGAAAAAGAAGAAAGGCCAAAGAAAAAAAGAAAGGCCCAAAAAAGAAATAAAAAATAAGAAAAAAAATAAAAAGAAAAAAGGGACAATGCTACTATCTTTTCCATACTTGTGCTTCAAAGTAGCACCATGATCTTCATGATAGAGAGTCTCTTGTTTAGTGCCTTTCATATACTAGTGGGAATTTTCATTATAAAACTTGGCTTCTATATTCCAACTATGGGCTTCCTCAAATGCCCTAGGTCTTCGTGAGCAAGCAAGTTGGATGCACAGCCACTTAGTTTCTTTTGTTGAGCTTTCATACATTTATAGCTCTAGTGCATCCGTTGCATGGCAATCCCTACTCACTCACATTGATATCTATTGATGGGCATCTCCATAGCCCATTGATATGCCTAGTTGATGTGAGACCATCTTCTTCTTTTGTCTTCTCCAGAAGCACCACTCTATTCCACCTATAGTGCTATGTCCATGGCTTACGCTCATGTATTGTGTGAAAGTTGATATTTTTTTAAATTCAAGTATGAAACAATTGCTTGGCTGAAACCGGGGTTGTGCATGATTTGAGTATTTTGTGTGACGAAAATGGAGCATAACCAAACTATAGGACTTTGTAGGGATGAACTTTCTTGGGC
The DNA here is from genome assembly GCA_902687465.1 of Secale cereale. Classification (NCBI taxonomy): domain Eukaryota; kingdom Viridiplantae; phylum Streptophyta; class Magnoliopsida; order Poales; family Poaceae; genus Secale; species Secale cereale. The sequence continues at coordinate 628,117,178 of LR738714.1, forward strand.
CATGTTATTTTAAGAAGACATAATTCCTTTGTTAGTATGCTTGAAGTATTCTTATTCTTATGTCAATATAGACTTTTGTCTTGAATCTTTCGGATCTGAACATTCATGCCACAATAAAGAGAATTCTGTTTTTATCATTTACCTACTCGAGGACGAGCAGGAATTAAGCTTGGGGATGCTTGATACGTCTCCAACGTATCTATAATTTTTTATTTTTCCATGCTATTATATTATCTGTTTTGGATGTTTAATGGGCTTTATTATACACTTTTATATTATTTTTGGGACTAACCTATTAACCCAAGACCTAGTGTAAATTGTTGTTTTTTTGCCTATTTCAGTGTTTCGGAGAAAAGGAATATCAAACAGAGTCCAAACGGAATGAAACCTTCGGGAGAGTCATTTTTGGAACAAATACAACACAGAAGGCTTGGAGTACACGCCAGGGAAGGAACGAGGCGACCAAGAGGGCAGGGGGCGCGCCCCCACCCTTGCGGGCCCCTCTCGGCTCTCCTGACGTGCCTCTTCCTCCTATCTATACCTACGTACCCTGAAAGCATCCGGGAGCATCACAAAACCCTAATTCCACCGCCGCAACCTTCTGTACCCGTGAGATCCCATCTTGGTGCCTGTTCCGGAGCTCCACCGGAGGGGACATCGATCATGGAGGGCTTCTACATCAACACCATAGCCTCTCCGATGAGTTGTGAGTAGTTTACTACACACCTCATAGTTATTAGCTAGATGGCTTCTTCTCTCTCTTTGGATCTCAATACAAAGTTCTCCTCGATCTTCTTGGAGATCTATTCGATGTAATTCTTTTTTCGGTATGTTTGTCGAGGTCTGATGAATTGTGGGTTTATGATCAAGATTATCTATGAAAAGTATTTGATTCTTTTCTGAAATATTTTATGCATGATTTAAATATCAGTTTGGTTTGGCCTACTTGATTGATCTTTCTTGCAATGGGAGAGGTGCTTAGCTTTGGGTTCAATCTTGCGGTGTCCTTTCCCAGTGACAGCAGGGGCAGCAAGGCACGTATTGTATTGTTGCCATCGAGGATAAAAAGATGGGGTTTATATCATATTGCATGAGTTTATCCCTCTACATCATGTCATCTTGCTTAAGGCATTACTCTGTTCTTATGAACTTAATATTCTAGATGCATGCTGGATAGCGGTCGATGTGTGGAGTAATTGTAGTAGATGCAGAATTGTTTCGGTCTACTTGTCACGGATGTGATGCCTATATACAATGATCATGCCTAGATATTCTCATAACTATGCGCTTTTCTATCAATTGCTCGACAGTAATTTGTTCACCCACCGTAGAAATCTGCTATCATGAGAGAAGCCACTAGTGAAACCTATGGCCCCCGGGTCTATCTTCCATCATAGAAATCTTCTATCAACTATTTATCTTTACTTTACTTTCGTTTTGCAATCTTTACTTTCAATCTATAAAACAAAAATACCAAAAATATTATCTTATCATCTCTATCAGATCTCACTTTCTGCAAGTGGCCGAGAAGGGATTGGCAACTGCTTTATCGCGTTGGTTGCAAGGTTCTTATTTGTTTGTGTAGGTAAGAGGGACTCGCGCGTGGTCTCCTACTGGATTGATACCTTGGTTCTCAAAAACTGAGGGACATACTTATGCTACTGTGCTGCATCACCCTTTCCTCTTCGAGGGAAAACAACGCAAGCTCAAGAGGTAGCACCGTCCTCGCGGGCTTCTTTGGCTTCGGCCTCGGTGTACATCATGACACGCGGTGAGTCGAACTCGACGTCGATCGGGATGACGGCTTCTGCTCCGTAGACGAGGAAGAATGGGGTACCCCCCGGTCGACCGGTTTGGCATTGTTAGAAGGCTCCACAGGATGGCCGGCAGCTCGTCGAGCCAGCTACCGGGTGAGCGGATGAGCGGTTCGACGAGCCGCGGCTTGATGCTGGACAGGATGAGGCCGTTCGCCCGCTCGACCCGGCCGTTGGACTGCGGGTGTGCAACGGAAGCCAGGTCGAGGCGGATACCGGAGGCGAGCAGTACTGCGCGAGCGCGCCCTTGGCGAAGTTGCTACCGTTGTCCGTGATGATGCTGTTCGGCATGTCGTAGTGCGCCGCTATGTCCTTGATGAATCGGAAGGCCGTTGGCCCGTCCAGCTTCTTGGTCGGCTTTGCCTCGATCCACTTGGTGAACTTGTCGATTGCAACCAGCAAATGCGTCTTGCCACCTCAGGCGGTTTTGAAGGGTCCCACCATGTCGAGTCCCCAGACCGCGAAGGGCCAAGCGATCAGGATGGTCCGGAGCGCCGACGTTGGTTGGTGGGTGCGCTTGTTGAAGCGCTGGCATCCCTCGCACTTGAGGACGAGCGACTCGGCGTCTTGGAGGGTCGTGGGCCAGTAGAAACCATGGAGAAAAGCCTTGGACACCAGGGATCGTGATGCGGCGTGATGCCCGCACTCGCCCTGGTGTATGTCGAAGAGGATCTCCACGCCCTTGTCTTGCTCGACGCAACGTTGGAAAACACTGGTGGGACTGCGCTTGATGAGCTCGTTGCTGATGATGCTGTAGGCGGACGCTCGTCGCTGCATTTGCCGAGCTTCGGTCTTGTCCATGGGAAGGATCCCGCTCTCCAGAAACTCCGAGATGGGCAGGGCCCATGATGGCACCGTCACCGTGGCGAGAACGGCCACCATGGCCGGTTCAAGGGCGATAGCCTCCGAGCAGGGTCCAGCAGTCCTCGGGTCGGGAGTGGGAGCTGCCGGATTGAGGGTTGCAGTCATCGGGCTGGGTTTGGCAGTCCCCGGGCTAGACTCGACAGTCCCCGGGTTGGGCTGAGCAGTCCCCGGGCCGGGTTCGACAGTCCCCGGGCCGGGTTCGACAGTCCCCGGGCCGGGTTCGGCAGTCCCCAGGCCGGTTTGAGGCGCGAACGGGTCGTCCGGGACGTGGATGGACTCTGAGTCCGGAGACGGCTTGACAGACGGCTTGCGTAGGTGCTCGAGGGAGACGCCGGACGAAATGGACTGTCGAGACGAGGCGATCTTGGCGAGCGCGTCGGGCGCCTCGTTCTCCGCCCACGGGATGTGGAGAAACTCGCAGCCTGCGAAGAATCCGTACAGCTTCTGCACGAGGAAGTGGTAGCTTGCCATGTTGGGGTCGCGGGCGTCCCACTCACGGGAGCACTGCTGCACCACCAGGTCCGAATCGCCGTAGCACAGGATTCGTCGGATGCTGAGTTCCTTAGCTAGCCGGAGGCCATGCACAAGGGCCTCGTACTTGACAACGTTGTTGGAGGCGGCGAAGTGGATCTGGAGCACGTACTTGAGTCGGTCGCCCTTTGGGGAGAACAGCACGATGCCGGCCCCCAAGCCGACACGCATCTTCGAGCCATCGAAGTGCATGCCCCAGTGCGTCGAGTCTGGCGGCGGCGGCAGGTACTGGGTCTCGGTCCAGTCGACGAGGAAGTCGGCCAAAGCTTGGGACTCATAAAGGATGGTGTGGCCAGCTAGCTCGAGCGCCCACTTGGCGACCCGGCCAGAGGCATCACGGCACCCAATGATCTCGCCGATGGGGGACGTGCTGACCACGGTGACCTCGTGCTCTTGGAAGTACCACTTTAGCTTCTTGGCGGTGAAGTACACGCCGTAACACATCTTCTGGTAGTGCGGGTAGTTCTGCTTGGAGCCGAAGAGCACCTCGCTCAGGTAGTAAACGGGACGCTGGACGGCTTGGATCTTGCCCTTCTCTGGTCGCTCGACCACCAGCACCATGCTAACTAACAGCGAGGTTGCGGCTATATGTAGAACAATAGTAGCTCCTTCTGGGCTGGAGCGGCCAGGACGGGTGCGGTGGAGAGCATGCGCTTGATATCCCAGAAAGCTTTGTCCGCCTAGTCATTCCACTCGAACGGCGTCGTCTTCTTCATCAGGTTGTATAGAGGCAAGGCCCTCTCGCCCAACCGGCTGAGGAACTGGCTGACCGAGGCCAAGCAGCCGGTGAACTTCTGGACATCACGCAGCCGGGCCGGCTTGCGCATGTGCTCGATGGCTTTGATCTTCCCCGGGTTTGCCTCAATGCCGCACTGCGAGATGAGGAAGCCGAGTAGCTTTTCGGCCGGGACGCCGAAAACACATTTCTCTGGGTTGAGCTTGACCTTGTACTCGCACAGGTTGGCGAAGGTTTCCTTCAGGTCATCGAGGAGCGTGAGGTGCTGCTTGGTCTTCACCACGATGTCGTCCATGTAGACGTGGATATTGCAGCCGAGTTGCGGCAGCAAGCATTTCTGCATGCAGCGCTGGAAAGTGGCTCCGATGTTCTTCATGCCGAACGACATGGCGATGTAGCAATACGCCCCAAAGGGCGTGATGAAGGACGTCTTTAGGGCGGTTCCAGATTGATCTGGTGGTAGCCGGAGTAAGCGTCCAGGAAGGACAGGAGCTCGCACCCGGCGGTGGATTCGATGACTTGGTCAATCCATGGGAGGATGAATGGATCCTTGGGGCAGACCTTATTCAGCCTGGTGTAGTCTATACACATGCACCAAGTGTTGTTTTTCTTCAGGACGCGGACTGGGTTGACCAGCCACTCGGGGTGAAATACTTCCATGATGAAGCCGGCCGCCAAAATCTTGGCGATCTCTTCATCGATTGCCCTTCTCTTCTCTTCGGAGAAACATCGTAGGGGTTGGCGGACATGCTTGGCGTCCTTGCGGACATGGAGTTCGTGCTCGACGTACTTCCTCGGGATACCCGGCATGTCCTTTGGGGTCCATGCGAAGATATCCCGATTCCCACGGAGGAAGTCGACGAGCTCGCCTTCCTATTTGTCGCTGAGGCGAGTGCCTATGATGACGTACTTGCTGCAGCTGGGGTCTTCTGGGTTCAGCTTCACCTTCTTGGTCTCCTTGGAGAGCTTGCTTGAATCAGGCTTCGTTGGCCGGCTCCTCGGCTGGGACAGACGCAGCTGACGCCTCGCTGGCCAGAGCAATGATCCGGTGGAGCTGGCGCCGCTCCTCGGCAATGACCAGCAACTTAGCCAGCTTGGAGCCGTCTCGGGCGCACTCCAGGGACTTGCGGTAGTCGCCGGTGATGGTGATGAGGCCATTTGGACCAGGCAACTTCATCTTCAGGTAGGCGTAGTGGAGGACTGCCATGAAATTGGCGACCGCGGGCCGGTCGGGTAGCGCATGTTATGCACCGGATAGGTCCACCACCTCAAACTAGTTTGGCTCGCGTCGGAAGTGGCTGTTGTCACCGAACAGGACGTCGAGCCGGATCCGGCCGACCGGAGAGCAGGAGTGGTCGGGTACGATGCCGTGGAAGACGGTCCTGGTCGGCTCTAGGTCCTTGGCCTCGAGGCCGAGCTTGGTCATCGTGTCCCGGTAGAGGATGTTGATGCTGCTGCCACCGTCGATGAGGACTCGGGAGAATTTTCACGTGCGTCGAGGCGTGACGATGGTGGGGTTGAGGACGAGGGCGTAACCACCCGGGTTCGACATGACGGCCGGGTGATCCTCCCGTGTCCAGGTGATCGGGCGCTCTGACCAGTGCATGTACTACGGCCTGGCCGGGGTGACAGTGTTTACCTCCTGCCGAATGAGGCGCTCACTGCGCTTGTCGTCGTTGAGGATGGTGAAGACAATGTAGGCCGCGTTCGGGTCCAGATAGGCATCGTTGCCATAGCGCCGCCAGCCGGAGGCGGTGAAGGAGGTGGAGGCGGATGCCCCGCTCCTGGAGCCGGGGCTGGAGAAGGTGGGGCATCGCCCTTCATGATACGTTTGGTAATGACGCACTGCCGGAGTGTGTGCGTGGACGGCCTCGCGCTGCTGTGCTGCTTGCAGGGAGCGTCGAGCATCTCCTTGAAGCTCATGACGGGTTGCCATGTGGTCTTACCGGTCTGCCGACGCTTGGCGGCCGGCTCGGTCGCGGGCGCCTACTCAGCGGACGTTACAAGCCGGTTGTCCTGACACTGGGCCTGCTGTTCGGCCTTGTGCTTGTGCTGTTGCTGGTTGTGCTGATGCTGCCAGCTTCCTTCGTCGGCCTGCTTTGGAGGAGGAACCGGCTTCGCCTTGCCGGCTTCATCCATTGCCACCTGGATCTTCATGGCGGAGTCGGCGTTCGCGTATTTGTTCGTCGTCCCTATGAGCACGGACATGGTGGTCGGCTCGGAGCGTGGAAGCTTGTGCTTGAGGAGGGTGCCGTCCCGGCACCCGTTGACGAAGTAATGGACTGGCTGGACCTCGTGGACGCCCTCACATCTATTTTGGAGCTTGGTCCAGTGTGCTAGGTACTCCCGGCCGGTTTTCGTCGGTCCCTGCACGCACATGGCGAGTTGGCTAGGACGGCCGGGACGCCGGTAGGTTCCGGTGAAGTTGCGCACGAAGGCATCCTCGAAATCAACCCACGCATTGATGTTGCCCACCGGCAGACTATTCAGCCACGTGTTGGCTGACCCCTAGAGCATGAGTGGTGCGTAGCGGACGGCGAGACGGTGGTTGCCGCCGACGATGCCGATGGCGGTGGTGTAGTCGGTGAGCCAGTCCTCCGGCTTCATAGTGCCATTGTACTTGGGCGTGTCGCGGGGAAGTGTGAACCCTTTAGCAAAGGGCTCGCTCCAGAAGCGCGGACTGAAGCACGCCGGTCCAACCGCGCCGGTCTCCTCCAGCTCCTAGGAGAGGCGAGCCGGTCGAGGCGGTGGCGAGCGTCAGTGTTGTCGATGGCGCGCGGACCCTGCCGGCTGGTGACTGCGCAGCAGGGACCCGGGTCGACCGCGGTTTGCTGCTGGGTCAACTGATGAGCAGGGTTGAGCCGGCGCTGGGCTTTTGAGGGCGACTCATCGCCTAAGCCGCCAGCGGTCGTCGGAGCGGGGTTGCGCTGGGTCTGGGTGCGGCCGGAGTGCGCTTCACCGGGTGGTGAAGACGTCGTGTGCTGGTTGTCGCAGGCTCCAACAACACGGGCGGAGCCGAATCCGGCCGGCTTGGCGAGCTGGTTGAGGCGGTCCTGCTGCGCGTTGGCCGCCGTGAGGAGGTCGTTCACCCTCTTGTGGTGCTCCCGCAGCTCTTTGCCTGCGAGCTGCTCCAGGCCGACAGCGGCCGCCTGAGCAGCGCACATGTTCTTCATGGGAGTTTCGTGGATGGGAGGGAGGGCGTCGAGGGCGTGTCCGATTGCGCCGCCCCGGGCCCGCACTTCTGTGACCCAGCTTGGCTCGGGCGCGTCAGGCGTAAAGCCGTAGGTGGCGTTGCGCTCCATCTGAGCGGATTCGAGGCGACGTTGCGTGGCAGCGAGCGTCTGGGTGAGGTCCAGCAGGCGCTGGCGGTCCTTGTCAAGGCGAGTCCGGGCCTCGGCGATGTTGGAGGCGTCGATGTCGGTGCCGATGGGGACGCGAAGGCTCTGCATCGTGGTGTGCAACGGGTTGGGTGAGCCGGCCCGTTCCGCTGCGGCCTCAGCTTCGACGACCTTTCTTGCCGCGCTCGTCGAGGAGGTGGCGCCGGCGTCCGTGAAGAAAACCTCCACACAGAGGTCTATCGTTCCGTCGGGGACACTGCCGCTGGGAGAGATGGGGAGTCTGGAAAGTTAAGTACCTCGCTGGGGTACTCATCGACCGTAGGCGCATCGGAGATGCGTAGTGCGGCGAAGGAGACGGCGAGGACGTCGACGACGTCGTCCGCCAGCGCGACGAGCTCGTCGGAGTCGGAGGGGGCCCCGTCTGAAGCATGCTCCCGGCCAGGACCTCGAGCTGCCCCACGGTGGGCGCCAACTGTCATGGTAGGCGCACGGCAGATGCCAAGGGATGGCTAAATATAAGAGGAGGCTCGAGGGCACTGGTGAGCTTCAGAGGCGAGGTTGGCATGAGCGAGCGCGGGACGCAAGACATACCCAGGTTCGGGGCTCTCCGGAGAGATAACACCCCTAATCCTGCCGAGTGTGGTTGATGTTTATCAGTACATAGTTGCTCCTTGAGCTGTATGGAGGAAGGAGGAAGACGAGCCATGGCTTAAGCTGCTTCTCCTTGTGATGCGTGTCTATCCTGTTTTCTCTAGTGTGCGTTCCCGTATGCATGAGGGCTCCTGGGGGATTTTATAGGCTAACCCCCCAGGGATACAATGGTAATGTCAGAAAGCCGAGGGCCGGATTCTCATCTTTCGAGAAGCCCGCACTGGGACCCGCTTGGTACATGGCTCGCCGGGTTCTCCGGGTGCGGGCCCGCCGGGTACAGGGGCATTGAATGCCGTCTTGTCGTTCGTCAGGGAGTGGTCGGGTTGAGTCGGGCACAGTGCGTTCCGTCATGTCACCGTCCGCCGGCGTCATGGGTGGTGATGATTGCATTGTTCCCACGCCTCGGCTGACTAGGGGCATGGGCGAGGTATTGTTGCCTCGGTCATTGGTAGGTGGCGTCTCGTCCCATCGTATGGTCGGGATGGGACGGGAGCTGACCCGTGGCCGGATTGGGGAACACGCCACGGGCTGAGCTGGCTTGTTGAAGAAGTCTTAGTGCGCCGGGTCCGGATCCCTTGAGAAGGCTGTTGGGGCCGGATCATGGGAGCCGGCCGGATTGGAGAGTTTGGCCGGGTCGAGCGACCCGGCCAAGCGAGAGCCGGATTGCAGGGCGATGCTGGCCCCGTCGTTTTTGAAAAGAATCCGTCTTTCGTTGCCTGTTTGGGGTGTTAGAATATAGTTTGGGTTTAAAGATAGAGATAATGAGTAGATCGACTAGGTTTAAACCATGTATTACTTATCTTGTACTCCAAGTCTCTACCCCCTCGTGTATTCTATATATACCCCATATGAGGGTCAGATCAATACAACACAATAACACAATATTCTAGCCATCTCATATTTTCCACATGGTATTAGAGCGGTTAGTCTCACGACGCCGATCCTAGGTTCCTCCATCACTTCCGCAGCGCGCCGCCCCCGGGGAGATTAATGTCCTCTCCCCGGGGGCACGGCATCCAATTTAATCAAAGATTAGATTGGTTCATATATTAGATCAGTTTCATAGATTAGTTCAATTCAATTTTCGAAATTCTATTAGATTAGGTTTTCTTTAGCCACCAAATTAATAGACCTTCGTAGACCCAAATTCCGGTGAAAAAAATCCTAGCAGATCGGTGCAGCAATCTTTATCCCGGCGGCAAAATCACTTCACCCGACGTGTTTCCTGGATCCCTCACTCCAACAGGTGATGGTGCACGGGCTCCTGCATCGCCGAACACCAAGATTGGATCACGGGAGGGAACTCCATGGCCAGTACGCGGCGAGCCCCCTGCAACCAGATTGCATCCACGCACAGATTGATTTCCAGCCGGTGCACACGACGTTCATCGTTGAAGCCACACCCTCGCCAGGGGATTCCACACTGCAGCGCCAACCAACTGTCCGCGTACGTCGCGCACCAATAGGCATCGCGCGTTCCAGAAGAGCAATCGGCGGCTTCTCCAACAGGGATGCGATCAGATCTGCATCAACGCCACAACATCTGCCAGCCCCTCGACATCAAGCTCCACCAAGCGTCCCTGTGCAGCCAGGAGAGTCTTCAGAGCAATCGGCGGCTTCTCCAACAGGGATGCGATCAGATCTGCATCAACGCCACAACATCTGCCAGCCCCTCGACATCAAGCTCCACCAAGCGTCCCTCTGCAGCCAGGAGAGTCTTCATCCAGCCATGCGTAGGTACGCCCATGCATGCTAACGTTTCCTTCCAGGAATCATGCACATGGACACACGGTAATCTCCTACGAGGAGATACAAGTAGCAAGACTTGGACTCCGTACATCGACGGGCGACAGAAGAGTTTCCCACGGCCAAACGGGCCTCCATCGCCAACCGCCATCTATGTCAAGACGTACACCGATCGATCTGCAACTACACCACCGATCGACGCCTCTGCTTCGAGCCATCGACCCTGTACCACTTCAGACCTGTACGACTAGCCCGGCTGCCAGCCAACATACTTCTTCAGCACGGCGCGACATCAACACTTCGTCGCCGCGGAGGGACGCCTTCCAGCGACGCATCATCGTCGACATGCCGCTGCAACGTCATCGCCGATACTTCATCGCCAAGGTCTTCATCAACGTGGTCTTCACCAGCATCTTCATCAACACACCGCCGCCGCCTCGTCCACAAGATGGACACCTAGCGTCCTCTGACAGACTTTTCTGCAAGACGCGACCACGACGACGGCATCTACCGCGTCATCCACGACAACACGACTGCATCGACACGGCGTCACTACAGTGACAACCCTACACAGCCGCTCGGTTCTGGCAAAACCGATGTGTGCTCGATGGGCTTCCTCCGGTCTTGGCAAAACCGGCGGACTCATCGCCGACGGCACCCTCTGACATTCGCAAGGTGCATCGTCCGCGTCTGCAGCTCCATCATAGCGCTTTTTTTTGCGCCTCCGGCTTTGTGCGGCTTCATCATCCACGACGAAAACACCATCGACCACGGCTACATCACCATGATCGGCTACCTCGACATCGACATACAGGGCTATGTCTACAACAACTCATCGGCAACAACTCCAGTCAACAGCGTCCGAGTCATCACTAGCGTCCACGCCTCTCCCGATGTGTCTGCGGGAGGGAATAGAGGAGAGACAAGGAAGGCACCGAAAGGGGACGCAGTCACCGCCCCAGGTGTCGACCCATCAGAGATGCAGGTGATGACGGTGAAGCGGAGAAGACGACGCAAGCACTTCGAATCCAGTCGCAATCGTCCGTTTCACTCCCGCTACGACTGAGGGGGAATGTTAGAATATAGTTTGGGTTTAAAGATAGAGATAATGAGTAGATCGACTAGGTTTAAACCATGTATTACTTATCTTGTACTCCAAGTCTCTACCCCCTCGTGTATTCTATATATACCCCATATGAGGGTCAGATCAATACAACACAATAACACAATATTCTAGCCATCTCATATTTTCCGCATGGGGTTCATCCCCTCGACATTGAGCATCCACACCTCACCACCAGTTTATCCCCTTCGAGTATGCCCTGTTTCGTCCATCTTCGTCGAGCCCAAGCGCTCCTCCGTCGAACCTCGTCTCCGGCGAGTGTTTCGACGTCTTCTCGTTTCTCGTGCGCGTTCAATAGGGTCGCGTAGTTCTCTAGAGGCGATCCCCTCTTTTAGAGCGCTGTTTTGGTCCTTGATTCATCGGGTCCAAGCTCCGCCTTGCTGCCACTGTTTGCTCGTCGCCGACGGTGCCATGTCATATCGTCTGGAGGCGTGCGTGACATGTGGGAGCGCGATTTTTTGTTGTGAGTCTTTCATGCGCGTCCGCCGCTCGGTTTGGTCACCGACGAGTAGCTCCGACAAGCTCTCCGCCACTCTCTATGCACAGCATCACCTCTGTTTTTCTTCTTCAGCACGCATGCGACAACGGTGAGCAGCAGCCGCTCTTCCCCACCTTGCTCCGCCACACCAACACCCTTGAGTCGTTGCTCCACCACACGCATCGTGGCACGTTTCCGCACCCTCGCCGGTCCTCTGCAACCACAACAGTTGTTGCTGTTGGCTCCCGTCGCCGGCGGGTCCCCATCGGTGCGTACCCTTCAGTATTGGTCCTGGTAGCGATGCACAAATGATATTTGTCCAGCCGATCTCCCTTTCAGTATTGGTCCTGGTAGCGATGCACAAATGATATTTGTCCAGTCGATCTCCCTTTGTATCAAAACGAATTAGTTATCCCAGCGGCGATAGCTGCCACTAATCTGCCGATGCGGGATTCAAATCCCAGTTGCCCGTATTAATTCTTTTTATTTCTTTTTGCTATCTGTTTATTGTTCCTTCAGTTCAGATCAGTCCGAGAGGTCGTGCCATCTAGCGCCAAACCCATCCAATCTTTACAGTTTCTAAGAGCATCTTCAACAGCCGCGCTACGCGCCGCGTCCAAAAAAAGCGTTTGCCGCGCGTGCTTCGCCAGGTATAGCGCGGGGATAGGCGCTGGCTCCAACAGCCGCGCTATAATGCAGCGCGCGCGCCGCTCCAGCAGTGCCCCAAAATGCAGCGCGCGCACAATATTTTTTAATACATAAAATTGCATTAAAATAAAAAGGATACAAAGTTATTTTACATATTGCAACTAGATAGGTAGTTCGAAAACATAGATAGATAGTTCGGCGCTAGATAGTTCGAAAACATTAAAAAAAAAATCCCAGTCGCTCCCGTCATCTGCACCATCATCGGCTTCGTCGTAGGTGTCATCGGAGGTCGACAGCCAGATGTCCAACCAACGCTCATCTTCTTCAGTGAAGAAGGACCTCCCGCCTGCATCGCGGAGGGCGCACTGCTGACACGTCAATGCCTTCCGACGACGCCTGTCCAACCGCTCCTCGCGGCGCCGGCGCGTGTCCTCCTCGCGGCGACTTGCCCAATATTGTTGCTCGTAGGCGACGTCCTCCGGGTGGAGCCGGCGCTTCTCCGCCATGCGCCGCTCGTCCTCCTGGGCGACGAGGAGGCGGTTCTGCAGCGCAGTGTGCTCCGCACGGTCTCGTGCGGAGTTTAGACGAGGCGGCGGGGCGAGCTCTAACGCCTGCTCGAGCGTGTGGACGTCGTCGAAGTTCATTTGGTGGCGCGGCCTGCCTAGGCGCCACGCCGCCGCGTCGAACGCGCGGGCGGCCTGCCTAGGCGCCACGCCGCCGCGTCGAACGCGCGTGCGGCCTCGTGCGCCGTCTCGTAGGTTCCGAGACTAAGCCGGAGATCGCCGGAGCGTATCTCGGCATAGAACCCGCCACCGTTCGGGCGCTCGCGGACGCCGCGGTAGCCCGGCGAAGAACGGTGGCGCGGCGGCATGATGGCGCGGCGGCATGATGGCGCGTCGGAGGCGGCGGCGGCGCTCTGGTGCGGCGGCGCTCTGGAGCGGTGGCGGCACTCTGGGGCGGCGGCGCTCTGAAGCGGTGGCGCGAGAGGCAGGGAGAGAGGGAACGGTGGAGCTGTGGAGCGAGGGAGCGCGCGCTGCGTTTAATAAGCGCGCGGGAGGAGGCGCCGCAAAAATGGCGCGCGAGAGGCCGCCATTTCGCGCGCGCAAGCGGTTCCCGCGCGCGCGGTTTTCCCGCCACCGCTGGAGCGCGCCATTCCGCCCCGCGCGCGCGAAAATAGAAGTTTAGCGCGCGCGCCCCTTTTTACGCCGCTGTTGGAGATGCTCTAAGCTCCCTTGAAATGGAGCGTTGTGGTTAAACTGAGGCTATTGGCACTGCATAGCCCCGGTTGTCAGTCTCTCTAATTTCTGGTTTTGACGCGTGGGCCCACATGCCATGCACCCGTGTCACTCATTACAGCTCTGATTTTACGTTGGTAACTCAAGCTCTGCTGGTGAAGAGAAGAAAAATTAGGACACCTCATTCTTCAGCAGTCTGCGCTCATCCCCATTGGCCGGTTGCCTGGTCGCAGGGCTGCTTCTGATCCGGCGAGCGAACAAGCAGTCTACCTCCGTAGCACTCCGCCCCACATCGCCGCGCTGCCTCCCCAATTTCCTCCGCTCGCCACCGGTGAGATCCGGTGGGATCTATCATCTCCTTCACCGGTCAAAGCTCCCCACCTCCCCTGCTAGCCGAACCCTCTCCCTCCCTCCCTTCCAAAGCCTACAGCCAAGGAAGTGATCCTGCCAACAAAAATAAGAGGAGAGGAGCTTGCCTCGCCGGTCAAAGCTCCCCCCAGTTGGCACGACATCCTCAGGTCGCCGTCTCCTACAACTGCCAAGTGCCAACGCTGATCCGCGCAGGGAGGGCCCGGATCCCGCGCGTGGCTACCCCCCACTCTGCGGTGCGGGGGTATGAAGGTCTCTGCACCCCACTTCGCAATGGACAGAGGGATTGTGAGCTGTTCCGTTGGGCATCCGCCTGTGAGCCGCCCCATGTGTCCCCCTTTTCCACCTTCCCTCCTCGGCCACGGGAGTAGGGCTGCATCGTAGTGAAGTTCACTAGCTGGTGCGCACTCATGGGTGTATTATCTGAGTATGGCGTGATAGGTGTATCTTCTTCCCGGTTCGAGTTAGTGATTCGAACTGTCAGAGTTACATTTGGTTGATTGTCTGAATTCCCCACACAACTATACGGTTAAATACATCAAAATATATGCACTTAATCTTATTTGACAATCGCTACTGCAAGATGGTGCCAACGGACACTACGATCAGAGACCCTTCGAGAAACTGTGTGCGATGCAATCATTGTAAACGGTGGTGTATGAAAATCATCAAAAATGTGTAAAACATTTGTGAAGACGGATGCATCAAACATGGTTCAGATTTTAGTTGCGTATGCGATGAAGGGCATATGGTTCAGTTCAATTAACTGTTTGCGATGAGGAGGAACAAAAAGAAACGAACAGCTAGATGAAGGCGTGTGCGATACACAGTATACGGTTCACTCGGATGAACTATTTGTGATTAGGCAACACAAAATAAACGGGCAGCCAGATGAAGATGTGTGCGTACAGTTCACTCGGATGACCTGTTTATGATTAGGCAACACAAAAGAAACGGTTAGAGTTATGTCGAATATTGTGTACAAGGTTGGTTACAGTTGGACTCTGAGTAGTATTGTGTTTAGATAGGATATGGAGTCGTGTCCAAGTAGGACACTTGTATCCTAGGCCTCTCTTATATAGCGAGGGTAGACACACGATGTAACTTATGCCAACATAATAGCACAGGAACACAGGGAGAGCCGGCGGCGTGTGCCGATGCCCAGGGCGGCTGAGGTGCGGTATTGTGACGGTGTCATGGGGAGGAGCGTCCGTAGTCAAGCCCCGGGGATGTAGCCATATCGGTGAACCTCGTTAACAAATCTCGGTGTCGTGCTCGTGTGATTGCTTGGTCCTCGGATGATCGACGGTATGCCTCAGATTTATTCTAACAAGTGGTATCAGAGTTAGGTTGTTCGGAGGCTATGGATCGTGTTGATCTGGAAATCGCAAAAGAGATCAGTTTGATATGTGCAATGTGGATCGAGTTGCCGAAAAGCATGGAATCGACGGGAACTCGAAAGCGTGTCGAAGAGAAGAAGCAATCGAAAGCAGAGTCAGCGAGATCGGCGACGTATGAGGCAAGCAGCTGGCAGCTCCGATTGGTGCGGCGCCTGGAAGCGGCCTGTTGGGGTGCGCGTTGGCGTAGCATCGTGAGGCCCAGTTGAGCACTGGCCTGGCAGGAGGTGGAGCACATGAGCCCGAGGCCCATGTGCGTCGCGCAAGAGAGCTGCCCAGGCGGTGAGTGCCTTGATGCGTTTGTGCATGCACGTGAGATTTGTTGGTTGAAAAAAAAAGCTACGCAACGAAGACTAGTGCTATCCATCGAAAGAAGAGATTGTAAAAGCTAAACCTACAGCCTACAGAAACACATGTGGAGTTGGGAGTTTATTCCATTGATCTTTACGGATAAGTATACAGGAAGGCTCATGTGGTGGATTTTTTGGCTTTATTTCTTTGTACACAGGTTGTGTATGTGGATGGTAGCGTGAGGGTCTAAGGTGCAGGTGGCAAGGATAACGACATGTGTATAAGGCTCGTGGAGTTTGGAGCATGTCGTGCAGTCGGATAAGTTTGGCTGGGTCGGACTAGATAGTCTGATGGATCGACGCAAGTCGGTTGATACAGAAGACGGTCGCGGGATCGGCGACATCGACATAGGTGCATGATGCTTATTGTGATCGACTTCTGGGGCGTGGAAACACGTGGCACATGCCCGAGGCTTGTGCGGCTTCGACAAGACTATGGTGCGGGGTTGATTCAAGATGGTGCACATGAGAGCTTGGAGTCAATGGGGCACGAGGTGGCACGTACAACCACCATGAAGTCATGTTGAAGGTGGAGCTGGATTGAGGGGCTACGGTGTAAGGATCCAAGCCTATTCAGCGGCGGGAAAAAAGCGAGAGGCACGCAATTTGGACTGGATCCTAGTGGTCTGATGAAAGCGTGAAATTCGTCATCGGTCGGTGATGATCGGTGGTACTCTGCAGTGGGGGTTAAGTGATGTGGGTTCGCGACCCTTGAGACTCGACCGGGACAGCGAAGGCTCGACGCGGTAATAGCGGCGAGGCATGCGGTAGCACGGGACATGGAGATGGGTCAGGGCTCCGGTGGTCATACATGTGGTGAGACAACTGCGAATTTGACTCGGGATGACTACAAGCAATGGTGAAATTCCTTCAAGTTTCAGACAGACGGTCAAGAAAGGAGCGGTGATGTTGAGTTCAGGTAACTCTTATGTGTGACATCCAATATGTTCACTTTCACGCAAGTCAGTGGTCAGTGTGTGATGGTGTTGGACTGATACTCTGGAAGTTGGGAGCGCTAACTAGAGTAATATGGAACTTAATTTTGCTCGAGTGTTGATCGTGGTCAAGAAAAGAAGGGACTACAAGTTGCAGGTGGAGTCATATGGAGTCTTTGGAGTAGCAGCGATACTCATGAGATAAGCTCAAGTCCAATGTACATGGAAGTTTGACACATTGACAAATTCAAGGTGGTGGAGAATATTTGCCAAGGTGGAGTTTGTTAGAGTTATGTCGAATATTGTGTACAAGGTAGGTTACAGTTGGACTCTGAGTAGTATTGTGTTTAGATAGGATATGGAGTCGTGTCCAAGTAGGTCACTTGTATCCTAGGCCTCTCTTATATAGCGAGGGTAGACACACGATGTAACCTATGCCAACATAATAGCACAGGAACACAGGGGGAGCCGGCGGCGTGTGCCGGTGCCCAGGGCGGCTGAGGTGCGGTATTGTGACGGTGTCATGGGGAGGAGCGCCCGTAGTCAAGCCCCGGGGATGTAGCCATATCGGTGAACCTCGTTAACAAATCTCAGTGTCGTGCTCGTGTGATTGCTTGGTCCTCGGATGATCGACGGTATGCCTCAGATTTATTCTAACAGAAATGGTCAGCCAGATCAAGGTGTGTGCGATACACGGCATGCGGTTCACTCGGCCTTGTCGTCGGTGTGTGACCTCTGTGGCAACCGTTCGCTCCCCACTAGCCTCTTCTTGTACCGTGGCAATTGTCCACCGCCTCCTCGCCTTTCCCTTTCAATTTGAAACTGCTGTCGCACGCTCTTCCTCCCTCCATTTGCATTCACCCTTCCTTCTGCCATTGTTCGATCGTCTTGTCCATGGAGGGAACAGGCCGGAAACGACCACGTTATCCTTTCCCTAATCTGAAAGATGACGTGGTGGAGGAATTCATTGATCGGCGGGAAGTCATCACCTCGGCTAGCATGGCAGGTTCGTACAAGACCATTCTCGACTCAACAAATAGGATCATTACAACGAACCCAAGGGTTCATGAGCGGTTAGATCTCCCCTATCTTCTTCGCCACCCTGCTCGCCGTCGTGAGGATGACGAAAGCCTTGCCTTGTGCAAGTTGATGCCACTTGATAATGATACGTGTGATGTTAAGATGCCATCGCTTAAGGGTAAGGCCTGGGCAGGCGCAAATGGAGATTGGGTTGTTTATATTGGGAACACCTGCGAGTGGGAACTTGTGAATGTGTGCACTCGTCACCGGGTTCCACTTCCAAAAATCACAGACTACCATGAGGTTCAGCACACAAATAGCCTACGTACGTTCACATACGATCATCATGACATTCGTCTACAGAAGATAGTAATTTCTCAAGTTCCCAACCGCTCTTGGGAATACAAGAACTATGATGTTATTACTATCTTTGATAAGCTTGTTGCCGTCTCTGCTTCCACGGATGGATGAATATTGCTCAAAAATCAATTTATGTACACGAATGAGTATTGTGATGCAATTCAATACGAGCGTCTTGTGTTGGCCGCCACCACTCGTGGCACTGTTTTTGCATGGGATCCTTATTTTTTCAGTACATTTGTCTTCCATCGTAATTAGAATTGTTTCATCCACATGCAAGCCAGTTAGTATCACCGTACTAATTAACCTTCTTGTGTTTCCAAGGTTTTGTGAACATTTCACCATCTATACTTCAAAAAATTTATAACCAAGGGGGAGCTGATGATGGTGATGATCACGAGCATGAGGACGAGGAGGACCCATATACTCAGTGGCGCTTGGAAACTTATTTCGATGGATCACCTCTTCTTGTATGTATACAGGGCACTGTTGATGTTACTAACAAAGCAGGTGTTGTCTCCGGACCTATTCCAACATCCGTTTTAGGGTATTCCGGATGGATACTGTTGGAAATATGCCCTAGAGGCAATAATAAAATGGTTATTGTTATATTTCCTTGTTCATGATAATTGTCTGTTATTCATGCTTGAATTGTATTATCCGGAAACAGTGATACATGTGTGAATACATAGACCACAACGTGTCCATGGTAAAGCCTCTAGTTACTAGCTCGTTGATCAACAGATGGTCACGGTTTCCTGACCATGGACATTGGATGTCATTGATAATGGGATCACATCATTAGGAGATTGATGTGATGGACAAGACCCAATCCTAAGCCTAGCACAAGATCGTGTAGTTCGTAATGCTAAAGCTTTTCCAATGTCAAGTATCTTTTCCTTATACCATGAGGTTGTGCAACTCCCGGATACCGTAGGAATACTTTGGGTGTGCCAAACGTCACAACGTAACTGGGTGGCTATAAAGGTACGCAACGGGTATCTCTAAAAGTATCTGTTGAGTTGGCACGAATCAAGACTAGGATTTGTCACTCCGTATGACGGAGAGGTATCTCTGGGCCCACTCGGTAAGACATCATCATAACGAGCTCAATGTGACTAAGGAGTTGGTCACAGGATGATGTATTACGGAACGAGTAAAGAGACTTGCCATGACGAGATTGAACAAGGTATCGGTATACCGACGATCGAATCTCGGGCAAGTACGTACCGACAGACAAAGGGAATTGCATACGGGATTGAGTGAATCCTTGACATAGTGGTTCATCCGATGAGATCATCGAGGAACATGTAGGAACCAACATGGGTATCCAGATCCCGCTGTTGGTTATTGACCGGAGAGTCGTCTCGGTCATGTCTACGTGTCTCCCGAACCCGTAGGGTCTACACACTTAAGGTTCGGTGACGCTAGGGTTGTAGAGATATATGCACACGGTAACCTGAATGTTGTTCGGAGTCCCAGATGAGATCCCGGACGTCACGAGGAGTTCCGGAATGGCCCGGAGGTAAAGAATTATATATAGGAAGTTCAGTTTCGGCCATCGGGAGAGTTTCGGGGATCACCGGTAGTGTACCGGGACCACCGGAAAGGTCCCGGGGGTCCATCGGGTGGGGCCACCTATCCTGGAGGGCCCCATGGGCCATAAGGGAGGGGAACCAGCCCATAGTGGGCTGGCGCACCCCCTTGGGCCTCCTCCCCGCGCCTAAGGTTGGAAACCCTAGGGGTGGGGGCGCCCCACATGCCTTGGGGGGCAAGCCTCCCCCCTTGGCCGCCGCCCCCCTAGGAGATTGCATCTCCTAGGGCCAGCACCCCCCTGGCCCCTATATATAGTGGGGGGGGGAGGGTAGCCGCACCCTTGCTCCTGGCGCCTCCCTCTCCCCCCGTTATACCTCTCCCTCTTCCCGCGGTGCTTGGCGAAGCCTTGCAGAATTTCCGTTGCATCCACCACCACGCCGTCGTGCTGCTGGATCTCCATCAACCTCTCCTCCCCCCTTGCTGGATCAAGAAGGAGGAGACGTCGTTGCACCGTACGTGTGTTGAACGCGGAGGTGCCGTCCGTTCGGCGCTGGGATCATCGGTGATTTCGATCACGACGAGTATGACTCCATCATCCACGTTCTCTTGAACGCTTCCGCTCGCGATCTACAAGGGTATGTAGATGCACTCCTTTCTCCCTCGTTGCTAGATGACTCCTTAGATTGATCTTGGTGAAGCATAGAATTTTTTTGAATTCTGCTACGTTCCCCAATAGTGGCATCTGAGCTAGGTCTTTGCGTAGCATATTGCACGAGTAGAACACAAAGCAGTTGTGGGCGTAGATTTGTTCTATTATCTTGCCGCTACTAGTCCAATCTTGATTCGGCGGCATCGTGGGATGAAGCAGCCCAGACAGACCTTACAAGTACGCTTACGTGAGACAGGTTCCACCGACTGACATGCACTAGTTGCATAAGGTGGCTAGCGGGTGTCTGTCTCTCCCACTTTAGTTGGATCGGATTCGATGAAAAGGGTCCTTATGAAGGGTAAATAGAAATTGACATATGACGTTGTGGTTTTGGCGTAGGTAAGAAATGTTCTTGCTAGAAACCTATAGCAGCCACGTAAAACTTGCAACAACAATTAGAGGACGTCTAACTTGTTCTTGCAGCATGTGCTATGTGATGTGATATGGCCAAAAGATATGTTGAATGATATATGTGATGTATGAGATTGATCATGTTCTTGTAATAGGAATCACGACTTGCATGTCGATGAGAATGACAACCGGCAGGAGCCATAGGAGTTGTCTTATTTATTGTATGACCTGCGTGTCACTGAATAGCGCCATGTAATTACTTTACTTTATTGCTAAACGTTAGCCATAGTAGTAGAAGTAATGTTTGGCGAGACGACTTCATGAAGACACGAGGATGGAGATCATGATGCTGGAGATCATGGTGTCATGCCAGTGACGATGATGATCATGGAGCCCTGAAGATGAAGATCAAAGGAGCAAACTGATATTGGCCATATCATGTCACTATATTTGATTGCATGTGATGTTTATCATGTTTATGCATCTTATTTGCTTAAAACGACGGTAGTAAATAAGATGATCTCTCACTAAAATTTCAACAATTGTGTTCCCCCTAACTGTGCACCATTGCTAAGGATCGTTGCTCCGAAGCACCACGTGATGATCGGGTGTGATGGGCTCTAACGTTCGCATACAACGGGTGTAAGCCAGATTTACACACGCAATACACTTAGGGTTCACTTGACGAGCCTAGCATGTACAGACATGGCCTCGGAACACGGAAGACCGAAAGGTCGAACATGAGTCGTATAGAAGATACGATCAACATGAAGATGTTCACCATTGATGACTAGTCCATCTCACGTGATGATCGGACACGGCTTAGTCGATTCGGATCATGTTTTACTTAGATGACTAGAGAGATGTCTATCTGAGTGGGAGTTCATTAATTTTGATTAGATGAACTTAATTGTCATGAACTTAGTCTAAATTCTTTACAATATGTCTTGTAGATCAAATGGCCCACGCTCATGTCACCCTCAACTTCAACGCGTTCCTAGAGAAATCCAAGCTGAAAGACGATGGTAGCAACTATACGGATTGGGTCCGTAACCTGAGGACAATCCTCATAGCTGCCAAGAAAACTTATGTCCTAGAAGCACCGCTAGGTGATGCTCCCGCCCCGGCAAACCAAGATGTTATGAACGCTTGGCAGTCGCGTTGTGATGATTACTCCCTGGTTCAGTGCGGCATGCTCTACAACTTAGAATCGGGGCTCCAAAAGCGTTTTGAGCACCACGGAGCATATGAGATGTTCCAAGAGCTGAAAATTGGTTTTCCAAGCTCATGCCCGAGTCGAGAGATATGACGTCTCCAACGCATTCTACAGTTGTAAGATGGAGGAGAATAGTTCTGTCAGCGAGCGCATACTCAAATTGTTTGGGTTGCACAATCGCTTGTCTCAGTTGGGAATGAATCTCCCAGACGAAGCGGTCGTTGACAGAATCCTTCAGTCGCTCCCACCTAGCTACAAGAGCTTCGTGTTAAACTTCAATATGCAAGGGATGGAGAAGTCCATTCCCGAAGTGTATTCAATGCTGAAATCAGCGGAGGTGGAGATCAAGAAAGAGCATCAAGTGTTGATGGTGAATAAAACCACTAAGTTCAAGAAAGGCAAGGGTAAGAAGAACTTCAAGAAGGACGGCAAAGGAGTTGCCGCGTCCGGTAAGCCAGTTGCCGGGAAGAAGCCAAAGAATGGACCCAAGCCTGAGACTGAGTGCTTTTATTGCAAGGGAACGGGTCACTGGAAGCGGAACTGCCCCAAATACTTAGCAGATAAGAAGGTCGGCAACGTCAAAGGTATATATGATATACATGTTATTGATGTGTACTTTACCAGCGCTCGTAGTAGCTCATGGGTATTTGATACCGGTGCAGTTGCTCACATTTGTAACTCAAAGCAGGAGCTGTGGAATAAGCGGAGAATGGCGAAGGATGAGGTGACGATGCGCGTCGGGAATGGTTCCAAGGTCGATGTGATCGCCGTCGGCACGCTACCTCTACATCTACCCTCGGGATTAGTTTTAAACCTTAATAATTGTTATTTAGTACCAGCTTTGAGCATGAACATTGTATCTGGATCTCGTTTAATGCGAGATGGCTACTCATTTAAATCCGAGAATAATGGTTGTTCTATTTATATGAGATATATGTTTTATGGTCATGCCCCGCTGGTCAATGGTTTATTCTTGATGAATCTCGAACGTGATGTTACACATATTCATAGTATGAGTGACAAAAGATGTAAAGTTGATAATGATAGTCCGACATACTTGTGGCATTGCCGCCTTGGTCATATTGGTGTCAAACGTATGAAGAAGCTTCATGCAGATGGACTTCTAGAATCTCTTGATTATGAATCATTTGATACGTGCGAACCATGCCTCTTGGGCAAGATGACCAAGACTCCATTCTCCGGAACAATGGAGCGAGCGACCACCTTATTGGAAATCATACATACCGATGTGTGCGGTGATGGCTTCTCGCCCCTAGTTGGTTACCCCAAGTGGAAGGTTTGAGATGTAGCGTAGCAGCAAGTTTCCCTTGGCAAAGATACCAAGGATCAAATCCCATGAGACTCCGAGGGTCGACAAGAAGGTGTCAACGGCGCTAGAAACTTAGCGGTTGACAGGACCTGCACACAGATACAGATAACTTTGCTCCCAACGAGTACAGAGGGGTTGTCAATCCCTCCGGTCTTGTCGTTTACAAAGGATCAAACACAAGAGATAATAATGATAGGTATGACTGCAACTAGGAAATAAGAACAGGAAGTAAATAGCGGGTGTGATCAATGGTGGTAATATGGACCGGGGTCCCATGATGTTCACTAGTGATGTCTCTCTCTCCCAAAAGATGATAAAACAGCAAAGCGAGGTAAACAAATTACAGCTGGGCAATTGACAGGATTATGTGCGCAAACCAATGCTAACTATGCTGCAAGGAAAGGTAGAGGCTCAAAAGCATGGGCGGTACGCCAAGGCAAGTAGACCGAAATCCATCTGCATCTACTACTAATCATCCACCTTGAGATATCTATCCAGAACATCTCGCTAGTATTAAGTTGCGAATCCCACCCAAAGTGTAGACTCAAAGCAACAGACAACTGCATTAAAAGAACTTTGCGTAAAGTAAACAATCCTTGCACTCGCAAGTACAAGCACCATTGTTTTCCCCCTTGTGGCACTAGCACATCCCCTAGACTCATGTTTCTGTCACTCAAACTAGTCATCAAGGGGCATGAACCCACAATCAAGCATAACGTTCCCTCTTGGAGTTACTACCTACTACTCGGCCAAAGCAATAAACAGCAACGGAGAACATGCAAGAATTACTCAAGAACATAAATATAAAAGAGGTGAATCAAATATATTACTCACACACAATCTGAACATAATCTCATAATCCATCGGATCCCAGCAAACTCAGCAGAGCAACAGCATAAAGATTACATATGTGCCTCGATCATGTAGGGCAGCTCACGAGGTCTAAACCATGAAGAACAAAGAGGGGAGGAGAACATCACATAGCTACTGGTCATGGACCCATGGTACAAGGTGGAATACTCACGACTCATCCGGGAAGCGTCCATGGTGGTGGAGAAGCTCCCGGTGGTGGTTCTCCCCTCCGACAGGGTGCCGGGAAGAGTTCTCCTGATGCTCCCGATCTTGGAAGCGCGGCGGCGGCGGAACAGAGGCGAGATCGCAAAAAAGGGTTCCGTCCTCGAGGGTTTCGGAACGCGAGGAATATATATGCGAAGGGGGGTCACTAGAGGCGGAGAGGGGGCCCCAGGCGCCCCCCTGGCGCGACCAGGGGTGGGGCCGCGCCGGGTGGCCGCCTGGGCCACCCTTGGCTCCCCTCTGGCCCTGCTTTGGTTTTTCTCGAAGCTTCCTATACGCTGATTTTTCCTGTATTTTTCCCGGAATTTTTTGGGCACTTTTAATATGGGGGAAACCTGAAATAGAAAAACAGCAGAAAACAGGAACTGGCACTGTGGTGCACTGAGTTAATAGGTTAGTCCAAATATGATCAAAAGTGTATGGAAGTGCATAAATATCATAGCAATATCACACAAAAGAGGCATGGAGCAAGCAGAAATTATAGATACGTTTTGGACGTATCAACATCCCCAAGCTTAATTCCTGCTCGTCCACGAGTAGGTAAATGATAACAAGCATAATTTCTGTGGTGACATGCTATCAACCATATAATAACTTTTTAATTAAAGCAATCAAGGCATGTAATTCAATTCAAGTCATAACAAGTAAGAGTCTATATTAGCATTGTAACAAGCGACATAAGAACATAAAGGTGCAAGAGCTCTCGCTGTCCGTGACTCGAATGACTCCAAATGGTGTTTGCGTGCAAGAAAGGGGATAAGGATATACGAGAGAGTAAAACATAGTTTTTGTATTGTTGAGAACTTAATCTACTAAAGTTTCACACTTGGTCTTCTTTGGAGTCTTATCTTGACTCACCCCCAGACCGTCAGCCAGGTACAAGTCAAAATGATCCACTCCCTTTCGATATTTTGAGCACTCATGCAATGGATGAGCGTAAGCAAGAAAGTTAACACTTAGGATGGCAAAGAGAGAAAAATGATGAAGGGGGAAGACAAAAAAGGTGTGAAAGGCTCACATCAATGAGGACAATCATAGGCGAGAGAAAGCCAAATGATAGATATGATGTGAGGAGTAGGGATTGCCATGCAACGGATGCACATATGAGCTAAGGTAAGCTCTCCAATGGAACTAGTGGGGGTGCATCCAACTTGCTTGCTCAAGAAGACCTAGAGCTCTTTTGAGGAGGCTCATCATTGGAATATACAAGCCAAGTTCTATAGTGTGAAGGTCCCCACATAGCTATATGCATGAATGATAATCTCTATGGAGTACAAGGTATAAGATGGAGTACGAGTGTGGATCTCTCAAAAGCAATAGTAGTGTGCCCCCTTCTCTCTTTTTATTTATTTTTCTCTTTTTTTCTCTTTTTTTTTATTTTTTTGTGGCCTCAATGGCTCTTTCTATTTAACTCTCATTTGTCCTCTTTGGGATCTTTTGATTTTGTCCTCTTTGGGATCTTTTCCTCACTTTAGGGGCAACACTCTATTTATTACAAGAAGTATAGAAGATCTTTCACACTTTACAAAAGTACTCAACATAAAGAAAATGAAACTATCATGATGTATGCAAATGTATGCCTCTGCCAGTGTAGCAGGATATGCAATGATACTAGCGCGTCATGTAGCAATGATTAGGGTAAGGCCCAACTAGCATGCGGCTCATCGATCAAGCAAAAAGCATGTATGACATGAAGATCAAGTCATGAGAAGATGGATGTTGCATGGCAATGTATCTCGAAAAGGCTATGGAAATGCCTTGATAGGTAGGTATGGTGGCTGTTTTGAGGAAGGATATAATGAGGCTTATGATGAGAGAGCATATCGTGTCAAGGATTTGGATGCACCGGTGAAGTATGCGCCAACTCTCGAGGTGAGAAAGGGCAATGCACGGTACCGAAGAGGCTAGAAAAATATGGCTAGGTGGAAGTGTCAACTTTCGAATACTCACATTAGTCCGAAGAACTCATGCACTTATTATCGGTAACTCTCAATCTAATTAGGAGGTTCACAAAGAGACAAGTACCCCGAGGAGGAGTGTATGGGGGTTTGGTTATCCTTGCGCATCCTGGACTCATGGTACGTTAGTGTACTCTAATATTCGATCCCTCCAAAGATTAGTGATCCATTTAGTAGCTAAAGTTCTCAACTATTTGTAGGTTTTCGAAAATAAACACGGGTTGCCCAAAATACGACATCTATCACTAATAGGCTAAAGCTCTGGACACCAAAAGTTCAGACATTACTCATGGCAATACCTCAAAACTATTGCAAGTTACTACTAAAATTAAATAGCAACCTCAGTTACCTACTTTAAGTTAAGACACACAACTCAGTGCAACAGGCAAACTCTCTTAACAAGATAAACATGAAAACTCAAGAGAGTTCAACAACCAACTAAACAAAAGCTCTTTAAAAAGAAAAGCATGAAAACTAAGAGCTAAACATGACAGCAGCTATGGAAAGACAATGAACACACACAACAAAGATAAGCATGAAAATCCTATGTTGTGTTCTAGGTTGAAGTGGAGCGTGTTTCTCTCCCACACAAAGAAAGCTGGGTTCTAACTTGTTATGAACAGCAAGCAAAGCTAAAGAAAACTAAAAAGGAAACTAAGAGCGAGACGCTCCAAGCATAGCACATAACACATGAAGTGATAATTATAGTGGAATGAAAGACGAACTGATAATTGTTGATGGAGAAGGGGATGCATGGGGGCATCCCCAAGCTTAGACGCTTGAGTCTTCTTGAATATTTCTTGGGGGTGCACGGGGGCATCCCCAAGCTTGAGCGTTTGACCCTCCTGAATCTTCTTTTATCATCTTCCCTCGCACACTTGAAAACTCCCTTCATACATAACTCATCATAATCTGATTAGCGAGGTTAGTACTCACAATAAAATAACTTTTCCCTACTGGAAATAAGGATAATCTTGAAGAGCTACTGTTTCTCAAGATTGCCAAAAGGTTTTTGCAAAGAAAAAGCAAGCTCAAGGTTTGCAAAACGAAGAAAAGACAAAACAGGATAGAATCTATGAAAAACAGACCAGCAGGTAGTAAATAATTTTTTTCGGGGCACTTCTGCAACTCAAATCAAAAAACTCAGAACAGACGCCCGAAAGCCAATTGTATAGAGAACGCTGTCAAAAGAATTCAGATCAAAAAGATGATCTGGTGATTTTATACGAATTTTTCTGTCCAAGGACAGAATCTGTTTTCTGGACAGCACGTCACAACTTTTGAACTTTCTTGCAATCAGAGGCTAAACTTGGCAGAAAGCTCAAAAGAAAAGATACAATGATGATGCTACTGTAGTAACAAACATCAAGACACAAGAAAAGAAAAATAAAACCTAATTCGTTGTGGGCTGCCTCCCAAAAGCGCTTTCTTTTATGCCTTTAAGCTAGGCATGATGCAAAAAGAGAGGATCAAGTTTTATCAAGAGTAAGAGAATAGCTAGCCCGTATAACGGACTCAAAAAGCAACTTAATCTTTTTTCTAGGGAAGTGTTCCATTCGTTTCTTGAGAGGGAATTGGAATTTTATATTCCCCTCTTTCATGTCAATGATAGCACCAACGGTGCGTAGAAAAGGACGTCCCAAAATAATTGGACATGAAGGTTCACATTCAATATCCATAATAGTAAAATCAACGGGAACATAATTGCCATTGACAATGATAAGAACATCATCGATCTTCCCGAAAGGTTTCTTTACGGAAGAATCAATAAGACGAACACCAAAAGAACAAGGATCAAAATATTTCAATTTAAACATATCATATATTCTTTTGGGCATAACGGAGGTACTAGCTCCAACATCACATAAAGCATAGCAAGAGAAGTTATTCAACTTAATTTTAATCATAGGATCACAACCATCTTTTAGCTTTCTAGGTATGGAGGCTTCTACCCTAAGCTTCTCCTCCCTAGCTTTGATGAGAGCATTAGTGATATGCTCCGTGAAGGCAAGGTTAAGTGTGCTAGTGTGGGGATCTCTAGACATTCTTTGTAAAAACGTGACAACTTCTGAGAGACTACAATGATCAAAATCAATTTTATCATTATTGAGCAGAATTGTAGTGTCATCTTATTTGTTTGAATTGCTCTCTATTGTAAGAGTTTGGACGTCTTCCCAAGTTTGGGGAAGTGTGGGAGCAACTTTAAACAGAGGCTCATACTTTTTTCCTGGAAGACCATGCCATGGGCATAACTCTCCATTAAAACTAACATAATCACAAGGTTTATTACTTTTGTAGATCCTGACAGTGGTGATTGGCATGATGGAAGAAGGGGTGTACTCCTCCCACTTAGTGTTTTTGGTGGAACCCATAGCAGCAAGCAAGCAAGATAACTATTTTTGTGATTTTTGATAAAGGTCACTAGAGCAAAAACTGAAAGGTAAACTAACAAGACTAAAAAGCAAAGATAAAAGATAGCGTGCAACTCCCCTATCTTGAAGAGTGGAGTCCCCGGCAACGGCGCCAGAAACTTTGCTTGATGGCTTCTCGCCCCTCGTTGGTTACCCCAAGTGGAAGGTTTGAGATGTAGCGTAGCAACAAGTTTCCCTTGGCAAAGATACCAAGGATCGAATCCCGTGAGACTCCGAGGGTCGACAAGAAGGTGTCAACGGCGCCAGAAACTTAGTGGTTGACAGGACCTGCACACAGATACAAATAACTTTGCTCCCAACGAGTACAGAGGGGTTGTCAATCCCTCCGGCCTTGTCGTTTACAAAGGATCAAACACGAGAGATAATAATGATAGGTATGACTGCAACTAGGAAATAAGAACAGGAAGTAAATAGCGGGTGTGATCAATGGTGGTAATATGGACCGGGGTCCCATGATGTTCACTAGTGATGTCTCTCTCCCAAAAGACGATAAAACAGCAAAGCGAGGTAAACAAATTACAGCTGGGCAATTGACAGGATTATGTG
Organism: Secale cereale; assembly: GCA_902687465.1. Classification (NCBI taxonomy): domain Eukaryota; kingdom Viridiplantae; phylum Streptophyta; class Magnoliopsida; order Poales; family Poaceae; genus Secale; species Secale cereale. Next base: position 628,145,925 of record LR738714.1, read on the forward strand.
CGCAAACCAATGCTAACTATGCTGCAAGGAAAGGTAGAGGCTCAAAAGCATGGGCGGTACGCCAAGGCAAGTAGACCGAAATCCATCTGCATCTACTACTAATCATCCACCTTGAGATATCTATCCAGAACATCTCGCTGGTATTAAGTTGTGAATCCCACCCAAAGTGTAGACTCAAAGCAACAGACAACTGCATTAAAAGAACTTTGCGTAAAGTAAACAATCCTTGCACTCGCAAGTACAAGCACCGTTGTTTTCCCCCTTGTGGCAACATCACATCCCCTAGACTCATGTTTCTGTCACTCAAACTAGTCATCAAGGGGCATGAACCCACAATCAAGCATAACGTTCCCTCTTGGAGTTACTACCTACTACTCGGCCAAAGCAATAAACAGCAACGGAGAACATGCAAGAATTACTCAAGAACATAAATATAAAAGAGGTGAATCAAATATATTACTCACACACAATCTGAACATAATCTCATAATCCATCGGATCCCAGCAAACTCAGCAGAGAAACAGCATAAAGATTACATATGTGCCTCGATCATGTTGGGCAGCTCACGAGGTCTAAACCATGAAGAACAAAGAGGGGAGGAGAACATCACATAGCTACTGGTCATGGACCCATGGTCCAAGGTGGACTACTCACGACTCATCCGGGAAGCGTCCATGGTGGTGGAGAAGCTCCCGGTGGTGGTTCTCCCCTCCGACAGGGTGCCGGGAAGAGTTCTCCTGATGCTCCCGATCTTGGAAGCGCGGCGGCAGCAAAACAGAGGCGAGATCGCGAAAAAGGGTTCCGTCCTCGAGGGTTTCGGAACACGAGGAATATATATGCGAAGAGGGGTCACCAGAGGCGGAGAGGGGGCCCCAGGCGCCTCCCTGGCGCGGCCAGGGGTGGGGCCGCGCCGGGTGGCCGCCTAGGCCACCCCTGGCTCCCCTCTGGCCCTGCTTTGGTTTTTCTCGAAGCTTCCTGTACACTGATTTTTCCTGTATTTTTCCCGGAATTTTTTGGGCACTTTTAATATGGGGGAAACCTGAAATAGAAAAACAGCAGAAAATAGGAACTGGCACTGTGGTGCACTGAGTTAATAGGTTAGTCCAAATATGATCAAAAGTGTATGGAAGTGCATAAATATCATAGCAATATCACACAAAAGAGGCATGGAGGAAGCAGAAATTATAGATACGTTTTGGACGTATCATGCGGTCCAATGAGTGTTGAAGCTCGCGGAGGCTATCGTTATGTTCTCACCCTCACGGATGACTTGAGTAGATATGGGTATGTCTACTTAATGAAACACAAGTCTGAAACCTTTGAAAAGTTCAAGGAATTTCAGAATGAGGTTGAGAATCAACGTGACAGAAAAATAAAGTTCTTACGATCGGATCGTGGAGGTGAATATTTAAGTCACAAATTTGGCACACACCTAAGGAACTGTGGAATTGTTTCACAATTGACACCGCTCGGAACACCTCAGTGTAATGGTGTGTCCGAACGTCCTAATTGTACTCTGTTGGACATGGTGCGATCTATGATGTCTCTTACCGACTTACCACTATCTTTTTGGGGATATGCTTTAGAAACTACCACATTCGCTTTAAATAGGGCTCCGTCTAAATCCGTTGAGACGACACCGTATGAACTTTGGTTTGGCAAGAAACCTAAGTTGTCGTTTCTGAAAGTTTGGGGTTGCGATGCTTATGTCAAGAAACTTCAACCTGAAAAGCTCGAACCCAAATCAGAAAAATGCGTCTTCATAGGATACCCAAAGGAAACTATTGGGTACACCTGCTACCTCAGATCCGAAGGCAAGGTCTTTGTTGCCAAGAATGGATCCTTTCTGGCGAAAGAGTTTCTCTCGAAAGAAGTGAGTGGGAGGAAAGTTGAACTTGATGAGGTGATGATACGTCCAAAACATATCTATAATTTCTGCTTGCTCAATGCTTCTTTTGTGTGATATTGCTATGATATTGATGCACTTCCATACACTTTTGATCATATTTGGACTAACCTATTAACTCAGTGCACCACAATGCCAATTCCTGTTTTCTGCTGTTTTTCTATTTCAGGTTTCCCCCATATTAAAAGTGCCCCAAAAATTCCCGGAAAAATACAGGAAAAATCAGCGTACAGGAAGCTTCGCGAATAACCAAAGCGGGGCCAGAGGGGAGCCCGGGGTGGCCCAGGCGGCCACCTGGCGCGGCCCCACCCCTGGCCGCACCAGGGGGGCGCCTGGGGCCCCGGCTCCGGCTCTGGTGACCCCCCTTCGCATATATATTCCTCTCGTCCCGAAACCCTCGAGGACGGAACCCTTTTTCGCGATCTCGCCTCTGTTCTGCCGCCGCAGCGCTTCCAAGATCGGGAGCATCAGGAGAACTCTTCCCGGCACCCTGCCGGAGGGGAGAACCGCTACCGGGAGCTTCTCCACCACCATGGACGCTTCCCGGATGAGCCGTGAGTAGTCCACCTTGGACCATGGGTCCATGATCAGTAGCTATGTGATGTTCTCCTCCCCTCTTTGTTCTTCATGGTTTAGACCTCGTGAGCTGCCCTACATGATCGAGGCACATATGTAATATTTCTGCTGTTGCTATGCTGAGTTTGCTGGGATCTGATGGATTATGAGACTATGTTCAGATTGTGTTTGAGTAATATATTTGATTCACCTCTTTTATATTTATGTTCTTGAGTAATTCTTGCATGTTCTCCGTTGCTGTTTATTGCTTTGGCCGAGTAGTAGGTAGTAACTCCAAGAGGGAGCGTTATGCTTGATTGTGGGTTAATGCCCCCTGATGACTAGCTTGAGTGACAGAAACATGAGTCTAGGGGATGTGCTGTTGCCACATGGGGGAAAACAACGGTGCTTGTACTTGCGAGTGCAAGGATTGTTTACTTTACGCAAAGTTCTTTTAATGCAGTTGTCTGTTGCTTTGAGTTTACACTTTGGGTGGGATTCGCAACTTAATACCAGCGAGATGTTCTGGATAGATATCTCAAGGTGGATGATTAGTAGTAGATGCAGATGGATTTCGGTCTACTTGCCTTGGCGTACCGCCCATGCTTTTGAGCCTCTACCTTTCTTTGCAGCATAGTTAGCATTGGTTTGCGCACATAATCCTGTCAATTGCCCAGCTATAATTTGTTTACCTCGCTTTGTTGTTTTATCGTCTTTTGGGAGAGAGACATCACTAGTGAACATCACGGGACCCCGATCCATATTACCACCACTGATCACACCTTCTATTTACTTCCTGTTCTTATTTCCTAGTTGCAGTCATAGCTATCATTATTACCTCTTGTGTTTGATCCTTTGTAAACAACAAGGCCGGAGGGATTGACAATCTCTCTGAACTCGTTGGGAGCAAAGTTATTTGTATCTGTGTGCAGGTCCTGTCAACCGCTAAGTTTCTGGCGCCGTTGACACCTACTTGTCGACCCTCGGAGTCTCACGGGATTCGATCCTTGGTACCTTTGCCAAGGGAAATTTGCCGCTACGCTACATCTCAACCTTCCACTTGGGGTAACCAATGAGGGGCGAGAAGCCATCAAGCAAGTTTCTGGCGCCGTTGCCGGGGACTCCACTCTTCAAGATAGGGGAGTTGCACGCTATCTTTTATCTTTGCTTTTTAGTCTTTTTAGTTTACCTTTCAGTTTTTGCTTTAGTGTCCCTTACCAAAAATCACAAAAATAGTTATCTTTCTTGCTGCTGCTATGGGTTCCACCGAGAACACCAAGTTGTGTGACTTCACTAGTCATAACAACAATGACTTTATCTGCACGCCTATTACTACACCTGCCACTTCATCACCCTCTTATGAGATTAAACCTGCTTTACTGAACCTAGTTATGAAAGATCAATTCTCCGGTGCTGGAGATGATGCTGCTTTGCACTTAAATAATTTTGTTGAGCTCTGTGATATGAAAAAGTACCTAGAAATAGATGGTGATATTGTTAAGCTTAAGCTTTTTCCTTTCTCCTTGAGAGGAGGAGCTAAAATCTGGTTTCAATCCTTGCCTAGGAATAGTATAGATTCTTGGGACAAGTGCAAGGATGCCTTTATTGGGAAGTACTACCCCCCTGCTAAAATTATCCAATTAAGGAGTAACATAATGAATTTTAAACAATTGGATAATGAACACGTTGCCCAAGCTTGGGAACGCATGAAATCTCTTGTCAAGAACTGCCCTACTCATTGTTTGACTACTTGGATGGTTATCCAAACTTTTTATGCATGCTTGAACTTTACCTCGTGGAACTTGTTAGATTCGGCCGCGGGAGGAACCTTTATGTCAACTACACTTGGTGCTGCCACGAAGCTTCTCGATGAGATGATGACCAATTATTCCCAATGGCACACCGAACGCGCTCCAACAGGTAGGAAGGTAAACTCTATCGAGGAGATTTCCTCCCTAAATGAAAAAGTTGACTTGATCATGTCTCTACTTTCCAAGCAATCTTCTATTGATCCTCATGATGTTCCTTTAAATTCTTTGATTGCTCAAGATCAAGTAGATGCGAACTTTATCTCTAGAAACAATTTCAATAACAATGCTTATAGGAGTAATTTTGGTAGCAACCCTAGACCGTTCCCCTCTAATTCCTATGGGAACAACAATACTTATCCTAGCACCAAGAACTCCACCCAAAGAGATAGAGACATGCCTAGTTATGAGAAACTTCTAGAAATAGAAAAGGCCACTAAGAACTACATGCATACCCAATATGAACAAAACAAGACCTTCTCGAGGCAATTAGATGAGCATACTGCTGTCTTGCAAGACATTGGTAGACAACTGGAGAGCCTAAATATTGAGATTTCTAACTTCCAGACTAGGCTCACCATCACTGAGACCCAAGTTTCCAATATGTCCCACACACAAGCCACTTTGATAAACCAAATGGCAGCTAAACCTGAAGTGGTTGCACCCCTAAAGGAGGAAGAAGATAGAATTAAGAGCCTTCCTACCCACCACACTGTTGCTACTATCCAAGTTGTTGAGGATATCCAAACTCTTAGCACCCAATGCACTCCTAGTCCCATTGGACCTATTAATGGTGATGCTATGACCTCAACCGTAAAAGAAGAAACTCCTATGACCATAGAAGCTACCAAAGAGCCTAAAAGACACCACTACCACTTTACTTGATAATAGTGACCTTGATTTTGATAATTGCACCCTTTCTGAAGTTATTGGTTTTCTTCACAAGATGTCTAGAGATTCCCACACTAGCACACTTAACCTTGCCTTCACGGAGCATATCACTAATGCTCTTATCAAAGGTAGGGAGGAGAAGCTTAGGGTAGAAGCCTCCATACCTAGAAAGATAGAAGATAGTTTGGATCCTAGGATTAAAATTAAGTTGAATAACTGCTCTTGCTATGCTTTATGTGATGTTGGAGCTAGTACCTCCGTTATGCCCAAAAGAATGTATGATATGCTTGAATTGAGATCTTTTGATCCTTGTTCTTTTGGTGTTCGTCTTGTTGATTCTTCCGTAAAGAAACCCTTGGGGAAGATCGACGATGTTCTTATCATTGTCAATGAAAATTATGTTCCCGTTGATTTTACTATAATGGATATTGAATGTGAACCTTCTTGTCCAATTATTTTGGGACGTTCTTTTCTTCGCACCGTTGGTGCTATCATTGACATGAAAGAGGGGAATATAAGATTCCAATTCCCTCTCAAGAAAGGGATGGAACACTTCCCTAGAAATAAGATTAAGTTGCCTTTTGAGTCCGTTACACGGGTTAGCTATTCTCTTACTCTTGATAAAACTTGATTTTCTCTTTTTGCATCATGCCTAGCTTAAAGGCATAAAAGAAAGCGCTTTTGGGAGGCAGCCCACAACGAATTAGGATTTATTTTTTTTGCTTTTGTTGTGTCTTGATGTTTGTTACTACAGTAGCATCATCATTGTATCTTTTCTTTTCAGCTTTGTGCCAAGTTTAGCCTCCGATTGCAAGAAAGTTCAAAAGTTGTGACGTGCTGTCCAGGAAACAGATTCTGTCCTTGGACAGAAAAATTCGAATAAAATCACCAGATCATCTTTTTGATCTGAATTCTTTTGAAAGCGGGCTCTATACAATTGGCTTTCGAGCGTCTGTTCTGAGTTTTTTTATTTGAGTTGCACAAGTGCCCCGAAAAAATTATTTACTACCTGCTGGTCTGTTTTTCACAGATTCTGTCCTGTTTTGCCTTTTCTTCGTTTTGCAAACCTTGAGCTTGCTTTTTCTTTGCAAAAACCTTTTGGCAATCTTGAGAAACAGTAGCTCTTCAAGATTATCTTTATTTCCAGTAGGGAAAAGTTATTTTATTGTGGGTACTAACCTCGCTAATCAGATTATGATGAGTTATGTATGAAGGGAGTTTTCAAGTGTGCGAGGGAAGATGATAAAAGAAGATTCAGGAGGTTCAAACGCTCAAGCTTGGGGATGCCCCCGTGCACCCCCAAGAAATATTCAAGAAGACTCAAGCGTCTAAGCTTGGGGATGCCCCCATGCATCCCCTTCTCCATCAACAATTATCAGTTCGTCTTTCGTTCCACTATATTTTAATCACTTCATGCGTTATGTGCTATGCTTGGAGCGTCTTGCTCTTAGTTTCCTTTTTAGTTTTCTTTAGCTTTGCTTGCTGTTCATAAAAAGTTAGAACCCAGCTTTCTTTGTGTGGGAGAGAAACACGCTCCACTTCAACCTAGAACACAACATAGGATTTTCATGCTTATCTTTGCTGTGTGTGTTCTTTGTCTTTCCATAGCTGCTGTCATGTTTAGCTCTTAGTTTTCATGCTTTTCTTTTTAAAGAGCTTTTGTTTAGTTGGTTGCTGAACTCTCTTGAGTTTTCAGGTTTATCTTGTTAAGAGAGTTTGCCTGTTGCGCTGAGTTGTGTGTCTTAACTTAAAGTAGGTAATTGAGGTTGCTATTTAATTTTGGTAGTAACTTGCAATAGTTTTGAGGTATTGCCATGAGTAATGTCTGAACTTTTGGTGTCAAGAGCTTTAGCCTTTTAGTGATAGATGTCGTATTTTGGGCAATCCGTGTTTATTTTCGAAAACCTACAAAATAGTTGAGAACTTTAGCTAGTAGATGGATCACTAATCTTTGGAGGGATCGAATATTAGAGTACACTCACGTACCATGAGTCGAGGATGCGCAAGGATAACCAAACCCCCATACACTCCTCCTCGGGGTACTTGTCTCTTTGTGAACCTCCTAATTAGATTGAGAGTTACCAATAATCAGTGCATGAGTTCTTCGGACTAATGTGAGTATTCGAAAGTTGACACTTCCACCTAGCCATATTTTTCTAGCCTCTTCGGTACCGTGCATTGCCCTTTCTCACCTCGAGAGTTGGCGCATACTTCGCCGGTGCATCCAAATCCTTGGCACGATACGCTCTGTCATCATAAGCCTCATTATATCCTTCCTCAAAACAGCCACCATACCTACCTATCAAGGCATTTCCATAGCCTTTCCGAGATACATTGCCATGCAACATCCATCTTCTCATGACTTGATCTTCATGTCATACATGCTTTTTGCTAGATCGATGAGCCGCATGCTAGTTGGGCCTTGCCCTAATCATTGCTACATGACACGCTAGTATCATTGCATATCCTCCTACACTGGCAGAGGCATACATTTGCATACATCATGATAGTTTCATTTTCTTTATGTTGAGTACTTTTGTAAAGTGTGAAAGATCTTCTATACTCTTTGTAATATATAGAGTGTCGCCCCTAAAGTGAGGAAAATATCCCAAAGAGGACAAAATCAAAAGATCCCAAAGAGGACAAAATGAAAAGATCCCAAAGAGGACAAATGAGAGTTAAATAGAAAGAACCATTGAGGCCACAAAAAAATAAAAAAGAGAAAAAAGAGAAAAAAGAAATAAAAAGAGAGAAGGGGGCACACTACTATTCCTTTTGAGATCCACACTCGTACTCCATCTTATACCTTGTACTCCATAGAGATTATCATTTATGCATATAGCTATGTGGGGACCTTCACACTCTAGAACTTGGCTTGTATATTCTAATGTTGAGCCTCCTCAAAAGAGCTCTAGGTCTTCTTGAGCAAGCAAGTTGGATGTACCTCCACTAGTTCCATTGGAGAGCTTACCTTAGCTCATATGTGCATCCGTTGCATGGCAATCCCTACTCCTCACATCATATCTATCATTTTGCTTTCTCTCGCCTATGATTGTCCTCATTGATGTGAGCCTTTCACACCTTTTTTGTCTTCCCCCTTCATCATTTTTCTCTTTTTGCCATCCTAAGTGTCGACTTTCTTGCTTACGCTCATCCATTGCATGAGTGCTCAAAATATCAAAAGGGAGTGGATCATTTTGACTTGTACCTGACTGTTGGTCTGGGGATGAGTCAAGATAAGATTCCAAAGAAGACCAAGTGTGAAACTTTAGTAGACTAAGTTCTCAACAATACAAAAACTATGTTTTACTCTCTCATATATCCCTATCCCCTTTCTTGCACGCAAACACCATTTGGAGACATTCGAGTCACGGACAGCGAGAGCTCTTGCACCTTTATGTTCTTATGTTGCTTGTTACAAGGCTAATATAGACTCTTGCTTGTTATGACTTGAATTGAATTACATGCCTTGATTGCTTTACTTAAAAAGTTCTTATATGGTTGGTAGCATGTCACCACAGAAATTATGCTTGTTATCATTTACCTACTCGAGGACGAGCAGGAATTAAGCTTGGGGATGTTGATACGTCCAAAACGTATCTATAATTTCTGCTTGCTCCATGCTTCTTTTGTGTGATATTGCTATGATATTGATGCACTTCCATAAACTTTTGATCATATTTGGACTAACCTATTAACTCAGTGCACCACAGTGCCAGTTCCTGTTTTCTGCTGTTTTTCTATTTCACGTTTCCCCCATATTAAAAGTGCCCCAAAAATTTCGGGAAAAATATAGGAAAAATCAGCGTACAGGAAGCTTCGCGAATAACCAAAGCGGGGCCAGAGGGGAGCCCGGGGTGGCCCAGGCGGCCACCTGGCGCGGCCCCACCCCTGGCCGCGCCAGGGGGGCGTCTGGGGCCCCGGCTCCGCCTCTGGTGACCCCCCTTCGCATAAATATTCCTCTCGTCCCGAAACCCTCGAGGACGGAACCCTTTTTCACGATCTCGCCTCTGTTCTGCCGCCACAGCGCTTCCAAGATCGGGAGCATCGGGAGAACTCTTCCCGGCACCCTGCCGGAGGGGAGAACCACCACCGGGAGCTTCTCCACCACCATGGATGCTTCCCAGATGAGCCGTGAGTAGTCCACCTTGGACCATGGGTCCATGATCAGTAGCTATGTGATGTTCTCCTCCCCTCTTTGTTCTTCATGGTTTAGACCTCGTGAGCTGCCCTACATGATCGAGGCACATATGTAATATTTTTGCTGTTGCTATGCTGAGTTTGCTAGGATCTGATGGATTATGAGACTATGTTCAGATTGTGTTTGAGTAATATATTTGATTCACCTCTTTTATATTTATGTTCTTGAGTAATTCTTGCATGTTCTCCGTTTCTGTTTATTTCTTTTGCCCAGTAGTAGGTAGTAACTCCAAGAGGGAGCGTTATGCTTGATTGTGGGTTCATGCCCCCTGATGACTAGCTTGAGTGACAGAAACATGAGTCTAGGGGATGTGCTGTTGCCACAAGGGGGAAAACAATGGTGCTTGTACTTGCGGGTGCAAGGATTGTTTACTTTACGCAAAGTTCTTTTAATGCAGTTGTCTGTTGCTTTGAGTTTACACTTTGGGTGGGATTCGCAACTTAATACCAGCGAGATGTTCTGGATAGATATCTCAAGGTGGATGATTAATAGTAGATGCAGATGGATTTCGGTCTACTTGCCTTGGCGTACCGCCCATGCTTTTGAGCCTCGACCTTTCTTTGCAGCATAGTTAGCATTGGTTTGCGCACATAATCCTGTCAATTGCCCAGCTGTAATTTGTTTACCTCGCTTTGCTGTTTTATCGTCTTTTGGGAGAGAGACATCACTAGTGAACATCATGGGACCCCGGTCCATATTACCACCACTGATCACACCTTCTATTTACTTCCTGTTCTTATTTCCTAGTTGCAGTCATAGCTATCATTATTACCTCTTGTGTTTGATCCTTTGTAAACAACAAGGCCGGAGGGATTGACAACCTCTCTGAACTCGTTGGGAGCAAAGTTATTTGTATCTGTGTGCAGGTCCTGTCAACCGCTAAGTTTCTGGCGCCGTTGACACCTACTTGTCGACCCTCGGAGTCTCACGGGATTCGATCCTTGGTACCTTTGCCAAGGGAAATTTGCCGCTACGCTACATCTCAACCTTCCACTTGGGGTAACCAACGAGGGGCGAGAAGCCATCAGGTGACAGTCACCCCTTCCGAACCGGAAAGTAGCGCAGCGCAGGAAATTGTTCTTGAGGTGCCTGCATCGACTAGGGAGGAAGTTAATCATGATGATCATGAAGCTTCAGATCAAGTTACTATTGAACTTCGAAGATCCACAAGTACACGTTCCGCAGTAGAGTGGTACGGCAACGCTATCATGGAAATCATGTTGTTAGACAACGGTGAACCTTCGAACTATGAAGAAGCGATGGCGGGCCCGGATTCCAACAAATGGGTTGAAGCCATGAAATCCGAGATAGGATCCATGTATGAAAACAAAGTATGGACTTTGGTGGACTTGCCCGATGATCGGCACGCCATAGAAAATAAATGGATATTTAAGAAGACTGACGCGGATGGTAATGTGACCATCTATAAGGCTCGGCTTGTCGCTAAAGGTTATCGACATGTTCAAGGGATTGACTACGATGAGACTTTCTCTCCCGTAGCGATGCTAAAGTCCGTCCGAATCATGCTAGCAATTGCCGCATACTATGATTATGAGATATGGCAAATGGACGTCAAAACGGCTTTCCTTAATGGCTTCCTCAAGGAAGAACTGTATATGATGCAGCCGGAAGGTTTTGTCGATCCTGAGAATGCTAACAAGGTATGCATGCTCCAGCGCTCAATCTATGGGCTGGTGCAAGCATCTCGGAGTTGGAATATTTGCTTTAATGATGTGATCAAAGCGTTTGGGTTTATACAGACTTGGGGAGAAGCATGTATTTACAAGAAAGTGAGTGGGAGCTCTGTAGCATTTCTCATATTATATGCTGATGGGAAATGATATAGAATTCTTGGAAAGCATAAAGGCCTACTTGAATAAGAGTTTTTCAATGAAGGACCTTGGAGAAGCTGCTTACATATTAGGCATCAAGATCTATAGAGATAGATCAAGACGCCTCATTGGTCTTTCAAAAAGCACATACCTTTATAAGATATCGAAGAAGTTCAATATGGATCAGTCCAAGAAAGGGTTCTTGCCTGTATTGCAAGGTATGAGATTGAGCACGGCTCAATCCCCGACCATGGCAGAAGATAGAGAAAAGATGAGTGTCATCCCCTATGCCTCAGCCATAGGTTCTATTATGTATGCCATGCTGTGTACCAGACCTGACGTGAACCTTGCCATTAGTTTGGTAGGGAGGTACCAAAGTGATCCCGGTATGGAACACTGGACAGCATTCAAGAACATCCTGAAGTACCTGAAAAGTACTAAGGATATGTTTCTCATTTATGGAGGTGACGAAGAGCTCGTCGTAAAGGATTACGTCGATGCTAGCTTCGACACAGATCTGGATGACTCCAAGTCACAAACCGGATACGTGTATATTTTGAATGGTGGGGCAGTCAGCTGGTGCAGTTGCAAGTAGAGCGTCGTGGCGCATTCTACATGTGAAGCGGAGTACATAGTTGCTTGCGAAGCAGCGCAGGAAGGAGTCTGGATGAAGGAGTTCATCACCGACCTAGGAGTCATTCCAAGCGCGTCGGGCCCGATGACTCTCTTCCGTGACAACACTGGAGCTATTTCCATTGCCAAGGAGCCCAGGTTTCACAAGAAGACCAAGCACATCAAGCGCCGTTTCAACTCCATCCGGAATTATGTTCATGGTGGAGACATAGATATTTGTAAAGTGCATACGGATCTGAATGTTGCAGATCCGTTGACTAAACCTCTTCCACGAGCAAAACATGATCAACACCAGAACTCTATGGGTGTACGATTCATCACAATGTAACTAGATTATTGACTCGAGTGCAAGTGGGAGACTGTTGGAAATATGCCCTAGAGGCAATAATAAAATGGTTATTATTATATTTCCTTGTTCATGATAATTGTCTGTTATTCATGCTTGAATTGTATTATCCGGAAACAGTGATACATGTGTGAATACATAGATCACAACGTGTCCATGGTAAAGCCTCTAGTTACTAGCTCGTTGATCAACAGATGGTCACGGTTTCCTGACCATGGACATTGGATGTCATTGATAACGGGATCACATCATTAGGAGAATGATGTGATGGACAAGACCCAATCCTAATCCTAGCACAAGATCGTGTAGTTCGTAATGCTAAAGCTTTTCCAATGTCAAGTATCTTTTCCTTAGACCATGAGGTTGTGCAACTCCCGGATACCGTAGGAATACTTTGGGAGTGCCAAACGTCACAATGTAACTGGGTGGCTATAAAGGTACACAACGGGTATCTCCAAAAGTATATGTTGAGTTGGCACGAACCAAGACTAGGATTTGTCACTCCATATGACGGAGAGGTATCTCTGGGCCCACTCGTTAAGACATCATCATAATGAGCTCAATGTGACTAAGGAGTTGGTCACGGGATGATGTATTACGGAACAAGTAAAGAGACTTGCCATGACAAGATTGAACAAGGTATCGGTATACCGACGATCGAATCTCGGGCAAGTACTGTATCGATAGACAAAGGGAATTGCATACGGGATTGAGTGAATCCTTGACATAGTGGTTCATCCGATGAGATCATCGAGGAACATGTAGGAACCAACATGGGTATCCAAATCCCGATGTTGGTTATTGACCGGAGAGTCGTCTCGGTCATGTCTACGTGTCTCCCGAACCCGTAGGGTCTACACACTTAAGGTTCGGTGACGCTAGGGTTGTAGAGATATATGAACACGGTAACCCAAATGTTCTTCGGAGTCACGGATGAGATCCCGGACGTCACGAGGAGTTCCGGAATCGTCCAGAGGTAAAGGATTATATATAGGAAGTCCAATTTCGGCCATCAGGAGAGTTTCGGGGGTCACCGGTAGTGTACCGAGACCACCGGAAGGGTCCTGGGGGTCCACCGGGTGGGGCCACCTATCCCGGAGGGCCCCATGGGCCATAGGGGGAGGGGAACCAGCCCATAGTGGGCTGGCGCACCCCCTTGGGCCTCCCCCCTGCGGCTAGGGTTGGAAACCCTAGGGGTGGGGGCGCCACACATGCCTTGGGGGGGCAAGCCTCCCCCCTCGGCCGCCGCCCCCGTAGGAGATTGCATCTCCTAGGTCCGGCGCCCCCCTGGCCCCTATATATAGTGAGGGGAGGGAGGGCAGCCGCACCCTTGCTCCTGGCGCCTCCCTCTCCCCCTGTTATACCTCTTCCTCCTCCCGCGGTGCTTGGCGAAGCCCTGCAGAATTTCCGTTGCATCCACCACCACGCCATCGTGCTGCTGGATCTCCATCAACCTCTCCTTCCCCCTTGCTGGATCAAGAAGGCGGAGATGTCGCTGCACCGTACATGTGTTGAACGCGGTGGTGCCGTCCGTTCGGCGCTGGGATCATCGGTGATTTCGATCACGACGAGTACGACTCCATCATCCATGTTCCCTTGAACGCTTCCGCTCGTGATCTACAAGGGTATGTAGATGCACTCCTTTCTCCCTCGTTGCTAGATGACTCCTTAGATTGATCTTGGTGAAGTGTAGAAACTTTTTGAATTCTGCTACGTTCCCCAACAGATACTAGTGTACTAGCGCCAACACCTCCTCCCTGGTTCATTATTTATAGTCTTGGAGAAAACTCACTCTTCCTTGGACAAAACTATCCAATGATGGCGAAAGGCGATCCAGCTGTTGTTGACACAATGTTACTACCATTTATGAGAAGCAACTGTATCTATACCTTTGACATTGCTATGGTTCCCTACCCTGGCTATCACAATATGCGTCCTGATATAGGCCGCTTCAGCCCGAATGATCAGTCCTGCGTTGGTCTCGAGATTGACAATACCTGGCCCTTCCCAGAGAATCAGTTATGGTTCAAAGCAAACGTTTCCAACGCAGAGGATTGGTTGAGCTGAAGTTCATTTCATCGCTTTGTTATTTCTTGTGTGAGAAAAACTTTACTTTACTAGAATGTTTTGTTGGAAATAATCTATAATCCAACATGTAGCATCATTGTTGTTGTGTGTTGATGACTTATTGTATGTAATGAATGGTACATTTGCATATGCGTCCCATCAACTCACGCATGCTCGCACAGCACACGGGTCGCGTGGTGGCACATATATTATTTTTCTATTTGGATGACAAAAAAGTACAATGCCACTTTGTATTGGTGTCCATATGAACAGTGCTAGTGATTTTAGTTGCAAAAATTAGATAGTGCTAGTGATTTTTAGCTGCATATTTTGACAAATCGCAGTGTTACAAGGTTGACGAATGGCAATGTTACTTGATAAACAAATTTCAATCTTTCCAGTTTGACAAATGGCAACATACCCAAAATGGCAGATATGCAAATCTTACCCAATTGTTTGTACGTGGTTGCACACGGGTCATGCAAAACAACCGTTTGCGTTGCAGGAGTGCAGAAATCCTATGCGGCACATTTTCCCTTGGCTTCCTGGGGAAGCTGTCGATTTGCATCCGGGTGTTCTAACTAAAACGTTTGCGATAAGTGCTTTATATTTGAAAACCATTGACGTTTTTTTCAAATGAAAATCGTTTGATAAATCAGTACATTAAGAGAGAAAAACGCAAGTTTGTTCAAACCATATCTTTCATTCAGTCACACTGCGGATTTATATTCATATGATCGAGAATTCGAGATACAATATTAAACCCTAAAAAAACTATTTCCGGCGGCGGCAGAGGCGGCGTGCCGCGCCGTTGTTGTCATTGTCGTCCTCCGGGACGCCTTTGTTGAAGTGTTCAAGGCAGCACAAAATGTTCTTCACTTGTAAATCAAACATCATGTCATCGCGCGATCGACGGGCGGGGCACAGGAGGACGGCAACTGGCGCCGCTGAGAGGTGCAGTCGACGGCAGCGTCCCATGCACCTGAGGGGCGGCGCACACGGGCACATGCACGGGCGTGGCGGGTGCTGCCAAACGCACTGGGACCGGCACCGCAATGGGTGGAGGGGCGCGCACGGGCGCGGCGGGTGCAGCCAAATGCACGGGGGCCGGCGCCACGGTGGGTGGACGGGCGCGCACGGGCACGGGCACGGGCACTAGCGCTTGTTGGGGAACGTTGCATGGGAAACAAAAATTTTCCTACCCGTTCACCAAGATCAATCTAGTAGATGCAACTACGAGGGGAGAGTGTGATCTACGTACCCTTGTAGATCGCTAAGCGGAAGCGTTATGAACGCGGATGATGGAGTCGTACTCGTCGCGATTCAGATCGCCGAAGACCTAGCACCGAAGCAACGGTGCCTCCGCGTTCTTCACACGTACGGCTCGGGGACGTCTCCTCCTTCTTGATCCAGCAAGGGGTGGAGGAGAAGTTGATGGAGAACCGGCAGCACGACGGCGTGGTGGTGATGGTGGAGAAGAACTCCAGCAGGGCTTCGCCTAAGCACCGCGGGAGAAGAAGATGTAACGGGAGAGGGAGGGCAGCACCGAGGCACAAACTGTGTTGGCTGCCCTCCCTTTGCCCCACTATATATAGGGGGGGTGGAGAGGTGAGGGCGCCCTAGGGTTTCCCCCTAGGGGCCGGCGGCCAGGGCAAGGGGAGGGGGCGGCGGCCAGGGCAGGGGGGGGCGGCCAGGCCCTAGGGTTTCCCCCCTAGGTGCCTTGCCCCCCAAGGCCAAGGGGTGCGGCCAGCCCTAGGGGGTCCCACCCCCTTAGCCGCATGAGGAGAGGGCCCAGGGGGGCGCACAGCCCCTTGAGGGCTGTGGTGTTCCCCCTTGTGGCCCACTAGGCCCAGAACTTCTTCCGGACCCCCCGAAAACCTTTCCGGTACTCCGTCGATTTCCCGATGCTCCCCGGAACACTTCCGGTACTCCGAAACCTTTCATCCTATATATCAATCTTCGTCTCCGGACCATTCCGGAGACCCTCGTCATGTCCGGGATCTCATCCGGGACTCCGAACAACCTTCGGTAACCATACACTTTTCTCACTAACAACCCTAGCGTCATCGACGTTAAGTGTGTAGACCCTGCGGGTTCGGAAACCATGTAGACATGACCGAGACACTCCCAGGTCAATAACCAATAGCGGGATCTGGATACCCATATTGGTTCCTACATGTTTCTCGATGATCTCATCGGATGAACCATGATGTCAAGGATTCAGGCAATCCCGTATACAGTTCCCTTTGTCTCGTCGGTATGTTACTTGCCCGAGATTCGATCGTCGGTATCTCTATACCTAGTTCAATCTCGTTACCGGCAAGTCTCTTTACTCGTTACCGTAATACATAATCCCGTGACCAACTACTTAGTCACTTTTGAGCTCATTGAGATGACGTATTACCGAGTGGGCCCGGAGATACCTCTCCGTCACACGGAGTGACAAATCCCAGTCTTGATCCATGTCAACTCAACAGACACCCTCGGAGATACCTGTAGAGCACCTTTATAGTCACCCAGTTACGTTGTGACGTTTGTTACACACAAAGCACTCCTACGGTGTCAGTGAGTTACATGATCTCATGGTCATAGGAACTTATACTTGACATGCAGAAAAACTATAGCGATAACTGACACGATCAAAAGCTATGTTAACGTTTGGGTCTCGTCCATCACATCATTCTCCTAATGATGTGATCCCGTTATCAAATGACAACTCATGTCTATGACCTGGAAACCGCGGTCATCTTTGATCAACGAGCTAGTCCTGTAGAGGCTCACTAGGGACACAAAAACTGTCTATTCATCCACACGTGTATCTGAGTTTCCAATCAATACAGTTATAGCATGGATAATAAACGATTATCATGAACAAGGAAATATAATAATAACTCTTTTATTATTGCCTCTAGGGCATATTTCCAACAGTCTCCCACTTGCACTAGAGTCAATAATCTAGCATTACAAGGTAATGAATCTAACACCCATAGAGTCTTGGTGTTGATCGTGCTTAGCCCGTGGCAGAGGCTTAGTCAACGGATCTGCAACATTCAAATCCGTGTGTACTTTGCAAATGTTTATGTCCTCCTCCTTGACCGAATCGCGGATGGAATTGAAGCGTCGCTTTATGTGTCTGGTCCTCTTGTGAAACCTTGGTTCCTTGGCTAGAGCAATGGCACCAGTGTTGTCACAGAACAGAGTCATTGGGTTCAGTGCACTAGGCACAACTCCAAGATCTGTCATGAACTCCTTCATCCAGACACCTTCCTTTGCCGCCTCCGAGGCAGCTATATACTCCGCTTCACATGTAGAATCAGCTACCACGCTCTGCTTGGAACTGCACCAGCTTACCGCTCCCCCGTTGAGAATATATACGTATCCGGTTTGAGACTTAGAGTCATCCGGATCAGTGTCAAAGCTTGCATCGACGTAACCTTTTACGACGAGCTCTTGATCACCTCCATAAACGAGAAACATCTCCTTAGTCCTTTTCAGGTACTTTAGGATATTCTTGACCGCTGTCCAGTGATCCATACCAGGATTACTTTGAAACCTTCCGGCCATACTTATGGCAAGGCTGACATCTGGTCTTGTGCACAGCATTGCATACATGATAGAGCCTATGGCTGAAGCATAGGCGACGACACTCATCTTTTCTCTATCTTCCGCAGTCACTGGGCATTGAGTCTTACTCAACTTTGTACCTTGCAATACCGGCAAGAACCCCTTCTTGGATTGATCCATTTTGAACTTCTTCAAAACTTTATCAAGGTATGTACTTTGTGAAAGTCCTATCAAGCGTCTTGATCTATCTCTATAGATCTTGATGCCCAATATGAAAGCAGCTTCACCGAGATCCTTCATCGAAAAACTCTTGTTCAAATACCCCTTCACGCTATCCAAAAATTCTATATTGTTTCCAATCAGCAATATGTCATCCACATATAATATTAGAAACGCTATAGAGCTCCCACTCACTTTCTTGTAAATACAAGCTTCATTGTAAACTTGTATAAACCCAAACGCTTTGATCACCTCATCAAAGCGAAGATTCCAACTCCGAGATGCTTGCACCAGCCCATAAATGGAACGCTGGAGCCTGCATACTTTGTCAGCATTCTCTGGATCGACAAAACCTTCCGGTTGCATCATATACAACTCTTCCTTAAGAAAACCGTTAAGGAACGCTATTTTGACATCCATCTGCCAAATTTCATAATCGAAATATGCAGCTATTGCTAACATGATTCGGACGGATTTAAGCATCGCTACGGGTGAGAAAGTCTCATCGTAGTCAATCCCTTGAACTTGTGAAAAACCCTTTGCCACAAGTCGAGCTTTATACACGGTGACATTACCGTCAGCGTCCGTCTTCCTCTTAAAAATCCATTTATTCTGAATGGCCTTCCGCCCTTCAGGTAATACTTCCAAAGTCCATACTTTGTTTTCATACATGGATCCCATCTCGGATTTCATGGCCTCTAACCATTTGTCGGAATCTGGGCCCACCATCGCTTCTCCATAGCTCGTAGGTTCACCGTTGTCTAACAACATGACCTCCAAGACAGGGTTACCATACCACTCAGGTGCAGTGCGTACCCTTGTCGACCTACGAGGTTCGGTAGTAACTTGATCAGTAGCTTCTTGATCATCATCATTGGCTTCCTCTTCAACCTCTGCAGGCTCCACAAAAACATCTTTCTGTGCTGCGCTACTTTCTGGTTGAAGCAGAGGTTCAATAACCTCCTCAAGTTCTACCTTCCTCCCACTCAATTCTTTCGAGAGAAACTCTTTCTCGAGAAAGGACCCGTTCTTAGCGACAAACACTTTGCCCTCGGATCTGAGATAGAAGGTGTACCCAACTGTTTCTTTTGGGTATCCTATGAAGACACATTTGTCCGCTTTGGGTTCGAGCTTTTCTGGCTGAAGCCTTTTGACATAAGCATCGCAACCCCAAACCTTGAGAAAAGACAACTTAGGTTTCTTACCAAACCACAGTTCATACGGTGTTGTCTCAACGGACTTAGATGGAGCCCTATTTAAAGTGAATGCAGCTGTCTCTAACGCATATCCCCAAAACGATAGTGGCAAATCGGCAAGAGACATCATAGAACGCACCATATCTAATAGGGTTCGATTACGACGTTCGGACACACCATTACGCTGTGGTGTTCCAGGTGGCGTCAACTGTGAAACAATTCCACATTTTCTTAAGTGATCACCAAACTCATAACTCAGATATTCTCCCCATCGATCAGATCGTAGGAACTTGATCTTCTTGTTACGATGATTTTCTACTTCACTCTGAAATTGCTTGAACTTTTCAAAAGTTTCAGACTTATGCTTCATTAAGTAAATATACCCATATCTACTTAAGTCGTCAGTGAAGGTGAGAAAATAACGATATCCACCGCGCGCCGTTACACTCATCGGACCGCACACATCAGTATGTATGATTTCCAATAAGTCACTTGCCCGTTCCATTGTCCCTGAAAACGGGGTCCTTGTCATCTTGCCCATGAGGCACGGCTCGCACGTGTCAAGTGATTCAAAATCAAGAGACTCCAAAAGTCCATCAGCATGGAGCTTCCTCATGCGTTTTACGCCGATATGACCCAGACGGCAGTGCCACAAGAAAGTGGTATTATCATTATCTACTCTACATCTTTTGGCATCAATGTTATGAACATGTGTATCATCACTATCGAGATTCAATAAGAATAAACCCCTAACTTCGGGTGCATGACCATAAAAGATATTACTCATATAAATAGAACAACCTTTATTCTCCGATTTAAATGAGTAACCGTCTCGCAATAAACAAGATCCAGATATAATGTTCATGCTTAACGCAGGCACTAAATAACAATTATTCAGGTTCATAACTAATCCCGATGGTAATCGAAGAGCGAGCGTGCCGACGGCGATCACATCAACCTTGGAACCATTTCCCACGCGCATCGTCACTTCGTCCTTCGCCAGCCTCCGTTTATTCCGCAGTTCCTGTTTAGAGTTGCAAATGTGAGCAACCGAACCGGTATCAAATACCCAGGCACTACAACGAGAGTTGGTAAGGTACACATCAATAACATGTATATCAAATATACCTTTGTTGTTGTTGGCCCCCTTCTTGTCCGCCAGATACTTGGGGCAGTTCCGCTTCCAGTGGCCGTTCCCCTTGCAATAGAAACACTCAGTCTCTGGCTTAGGCCCAGCCTTGGGTTTCTTCACTGGATTAGCAACTGCTTTGCCACCCTTCTTAGAGTTACCCTTCTTGCCTTTGCCATTCTTCTTGAAACTGGTGGTTTTATTGACCATCAACACTTGATACTCCTTCTGGATGTCTGCCTCAGCGACTTTCAGCATTGAAAACAGCTCGGCGATGGTTTTATTCATCCCTTGCATGTTGTACTGCTGCACGAAGCTCTTGTAGCTTGGAGGGAGTGACTGGAGAATTCTGTCAATGATAGCCTCATCCGGGAACACAAGTCCCAGATCAGCTATGCGGGTATAGTACCCAGACATCTTCAGTAAGTGCTCACTGACAGACGAATTCTCCTCCATCTTGCAAGCGAAGAATTTATCGGTGGTCTCATACCTCTCGATCTTAGCATTCTTCTCAAAGATGAACTTCAACTCCTGGTACATCTCATATGCACCATGACGTTCAAAACGCCTTTGAAGTCCTCCTTCCAAGCCGTACAACATGGCACACTGCACTATCGAATAGTCATCCGAACGTGTCTGCCAGACGTTCAAAACGTCTGCAGGCGCTGTAGGAGCGGGGGGGTCACCTAGCGGTGCATTTAGGACATAAACCTTTTGGGCAGCTGTGAGGATGATCCTCAGATTGCGGAGCCAGTCCACAAAGTTGCTCCCGTCATCTTTCAGTTTAGCTTTCTCTAGGAACGCATTAAAATTCAGGGGAGCTACTGCGCGAGCCATCTACAACCAAAAATTTGCAAAGACATTTTAGACTATTGTTCATGATAAGTGAGTTATTACCTAATCAAATTTATTCATAACTCCCACTCAAATTGACATCCCTCCGGTCATTCGAGCGTGACATGATCCAAATTCACCAACCCAAGTCCGATCATCACGTGAGATGAGGTGGTGTCAATGGTGAACATCAACATGTTGATCATATCTACTATATGACTCATGCTCGACCTTTCGGTCCTCCGTGTTCCGAGGCCATGTCTGTACATGCTAGGCTCGTCAAGTCTAACCCGAGTGTTCTGCATGTGCAAAACTGGCTTGCACCCGTTGTATGCGAACGTAGAGTCTATCACACCCGATCATCACGTGGTGCTTCGAAACGACGAACCTTCGCAACGGCGCACACTCGGGGGGAACACAATTTTATCTTGAAATTTTAGTGAAGGATCATCTTATAATGCTACCGTCGTCCTAAGCAAAATAAGATGCATAAAAGGATTAACATCACATGCAAATCATAAGTGACATGATATGGCCATCAACTCGTGCTTTTGATCTCCATCTCCAAGCACCGGCATGATCTCCATCGTCACCGGCGCCACACCATGATCTCCATCATCATGATCTCCATCATCGTGTCGCCATCGGGGTTGTCGGCGCCCACCATGCTCTTACTACTATTGCTACCGTTTAGCGATAAAGTAAAGCATTACAAAGCGCTTAATGATTGACACGCAGGTCATACAAAAATTAAAGACAACCCTATGGCTCCTGCCGGTTGCCGTATGCATCGACATGCAAGTCGATATTAACTATTACAACATTATCATCTCATACATCAAATATAATTCATCATGTCATTGGCCATATCATATCACATGCATACCCTGCAAAAACAAGTTAGACGTCCTCTAATTTGTTGTTGCATGTTTTACGTGGCTGCTATGGGTATCTAGCAAGAACGCTTCTTACCTACGCAAAACCACAACGGTGATATTCAAGTTGCTATTTAACCTTCTACAAGGACCGCCTTGTTCTATTCCGATTCAACTAAGATAGGGGAGACAGACACCCGCCAGCCATCTTATGCAACAAAAGTCACATGTCTGTCGATGGAACCGGTCTCATGTACGTGGACATGTAAAGTTGGTCCGGGCCGCTTCATCCTATAATACCGCTGAATCAAGAAAGACTAAGGAGGGCAGCAATTTAAACATCAACGCCACAAACCCTTTTGTGTTCTACTCGAGAAAGCATCTACGCAAGATCCTAGCTCATGATGCCACTGTAGGGGAACGTTGCATGGGAAACAAAAATTTTCCTACCGTTCACCAAGATCAATCTAGTAGATGCAACTACGAGGGGAGAGTGTGATCTACGTACCCTTGTAGATCGCTAAGCGGAAGCGTTATGAACGCGGATGATGGAGTCGTACTCGTCGCGATTCAGATCGCCGAAGACCTAGCACCGAAGCAACGGTGCCTCCGCGTTCTTCACACGTACGGCTCGGGGACGTCTCCTCCTTCTTGATCCAGCAAGGGGGGGAGGAGAGGTTGATGGAGAACCGGCAGCACGACGGCGTGGTGGTGATGGTGGAGAAGAACTCCAGCAGGGCTTCGCCTAAGCACCGCGGGAGAAGAAGATGTAACGGGAGAGGGAGGGCAGCACCGAGGCACAAACTGTGTTGGCTGCCCTCCCTTTGCCCCACTATATATAGGGGGGGTGGAGAGGTGAGGGCGCCCTAGGGTTTCCCCCTAGGGGCCGGCGGCCAGGGCAAGGGGAGGGGGCGGCGGCCAGGGCAGGGGGGGGGGGCGGCCAGGCCCTAGGGTTTCCCCCCCTAGGTGCCTTGCCCCCCAAGGCCAAGGGGTGCGGCCAGCCCTAGGGGGTCCCACCCCCTTAGCCGCATGAGGAGAGGGCCCAGGGGGGGCGCACAGCCCCCTGAGGGCTGTGGTGTTCCCCCTTGTGGCCCACTAGGCCCAGAACTTCTTCCGGACCCCCCGAAAACCTTTCCGGTACTCCGCCGATTTCCCGATGCTCCCCGGAACACTTCCGGTACTCCGAAACCTTTCATCCTATATATCAATCTTCGTCTCCGGACCATTCCGGAGGCCCTCGTCATGTCCGGGATCTCATCCGGGACTCCGAACAACCTTCGGTAACCATACACTTTTCTCACTAACAACCCTAGCGTCACCGAACGTTAAGTGTGTAGACCCTGCGGGTTCGGAAACCATGTAGACATGACCGAGACACTCCCAGGTCAATAACCAATAGCGGGATCTGGATACCCATATTGGTTCCTACATGTTTCTCGATGATCTCATCGGATGAACCACGATGTCAAGGATTCAGGCAATCCCGTATACAGTTCCCTTTGTCTCGTCGGTATGTTACTTGCCCGAGATTCGATCGTCGGTATCTCTATACCTAGTTCAATCTCGTTACCGGCAAGTCTCTTTACTCGTTACCGTAATACATAATCCCGTGACCAACTACTTAGTCACTTTTGAGCTCATTGAGATGACGTATTACCGAGTGGGCCCGGAGATACCTCTCCGTCACACGGAGTGACAAATCCTAGTCTTGATCCATGTCAACTCAACAGACACCCTCGGAGATACCTGTAGAGCACCTTTATAGTCACCCAGTTACGTTGTGACGTTTGGTACACACAAAGCACTCCTACGGTGTCAGTGAGTTACATGATCTCATGGTCATAGGAACTTATACTTGACATGCAGAAAAACTATAGCGATAACTGACACGATCAAAAGCTATGTTAACGTTTGGGTCTCGTCCATCACATCATTCTCCTAATGATGTGATCCCGTTATCAAATGACAACTCATGTCTATGACCTGGAAACCGCGGTCATCTTTGATCAACGAGCTAGTCCTGTAGAGGCTCACTAGGGACACAAAATCTGTCTATTCATCCACACGTGTATCTGAGTTTCCAATCAATACAGTTATAGCATGGATAATAAACGATTATCATGAACAAGGAAATATAATAATAACTCTTTTATTATTGCCTCTAGGGCATATTTCCAACAGCGCTGGCATGTACATGAGCTAGCGTGGGTCCGTGGAGACCTCGCTGACGCCCGCGGCTTCCAGCTCTGCGATAGTGCTCGGCGACCAACCCGTCAATGCTACGGGGGTGGTCGCTGGCGCGGGCGCGGGGATGGAAGATGGGATGGGAGTGGGGGCAGCAACCGCCGCGGCCACCTCGTTCTGGGCCATGTCCATCAGGCCCCATTCCTCCTTATTTTCTATCTCCTCCGGTTCGGAGTCGACTTCACCAAACTTGAAGACTAGTGGTAGATGATCATTCTGCGCCATGGCAGTGGAGGTCTGCGGGGG
>LR738714.1:628170592-628185478 GCA_902687465.1 Secale cereale
AGGGGAATGGGAGGAGAACAGTCAGGTAAGGTCGCCCGTATTAAACAGTGGCTTGGGTGCCATTAATGGAGAGGAAGGTGGGCGGCCATGGAAGTCAAAGGGCTCGCTTCCCAGTGAGCATGCACGGCGTACAGCTCGCATGCTTCCCGGTGAGCCTGCGCATTGGAGGACAGCTTGCACGCCTCTAGGTCAGCCCGCTCACCGGACTGCGCTCTCACGCCTCCCGTTCAGTCAAGGTCAAGCAGCTGTCCATATGGCACTTCCTACAGCCATTAAAACCAAGACACGTGGTGTCACGTGAATGGTTAACAGAACGCACACGTTTTTAATTATACAAAGGTTTGAGATATTAAAGTGGCAGCTATTTTTTCAAAATGCCTTTGTTGGTTGTAATTATCCGAGTGTGCGTTCTCTCAAAATGGACACGAAAAATACCACATCATGTCGGGTGCCATTCCATGATAGCATTCCAAGTTTCATGAATTTCAGACGAGTTTTGGATTTACTAGAATTTAAAAACCAGGCATCTCAATGTTTTGTCAGCAATAAATGGTGCCCTGGTGTTTGAAATTCATTCCTGTTTCTTGCATGGGGACCTAAGCATGCACCCAAGGACACAAATTTGATTTTTCAACCAATTTATATGCACTGGAGCATGTGCATGTAGTTCAACTTTGAATTATGCACATAAATGCATTGAAAACTCAGTTAATGCATAAAAATGTCCAAAAGAACCCCGAAAAATCACAAAAATTGACACAACACTCTTGTTGTTCTATGCTGACATGAGAAAAAAACTGGAAGCAATAAGAGGCAGTGGATATCGTTTCGTCCCCAAAGGTGGGACGTTCCCTACCGAAACCATGCTGCTTGTTGTGAGAAGCTCTCGTTTGTGAAAAGCATATACCCAAACCTGCCCCAAACGGGACAATTTTTTTACCGTGGCATGTTGATGCCGCTCCATGAAAGCACTCCAAGTTTCATGAATTTCAGACGAGTTTTGGATTTATTAGAATTTAAAAATGAGGCATCTCAATGTTTTGCCGGCAATCAATGGTGCCCTGGTGTTTGAAATTCATTCCCATTTCTTGCATGGGACCTAAGCATGCACCCAAGGACACAAATTTGATGTTTCAACCAATTTATATGCACTAGAGCATGTGCATGTAGTTCAAATTTGAATTATGCACAAAAATGCATTAAAAACTTAGTTAATGCATAAAAATGTCCAAACGAACCTCGAAAAATCCCAAAAATTGACACAGCACTCATGTTGTTCTATGTTGACACAAGAAATGTTTTGAAATCAATAAGAGGCAATGGATATCGTTTCGTCCCCAAAGGTGGGACGTTCCCTACCGAAACCATCATGCTTGTTGTGAGAAGCTCTAGTTTGTGAGAAGCATATACCCGAACCTGCCCCAAATGGGACAATTTTTTTAACATGACATGTTGATGCCGCTCCATGATAGCATGCCAAGTTTCATGAATTTCATACGAGTTTTGGATTTACTAGAGTTTAAAAACCAGGCATCTCGACGTTTGCCGGCAATCAACAGTGCCCTGGTGTTTGAATTTCATTCCCATCTCTTGTATGGGACCTAGAAATTCACCCAAGGACACACATGTGATTTTTCAACCAACTTTAGTGCATTGGAGCATGTTCTTGTAGTTCAAATTTGGATTATGCACATAAAATACCTAGAAAGCCCAATTAATGTATAAAAAGGCCGAACGAACCCCGAAAAATCATTCCAATTTTTCCATGGGATCTAAGCATGCACTAAAGGACACAAATTTGTTTTTTCAACCAATTTGTATGCACCGGAGCATGTGCATGTAGTTTAATTTTGAATTGTGCACCTGAAATGGCTAGAAAACCAGTTTAATGTACGAAATGTCCAAACGAACCCTAAATAATTCCAATTATTTTACGACACACATACAGTTGCATGTTCACTGCAGATAAAAGGTCTAGCAATTCAAACACCGTCCATTGCCAGCGTGACCCCATTTTGTAATTCAAATCAAGTAGATTCCACACAGTTTGTTCTCACCAACCGTGTGAGATGTAGTACAAAATATCTTGGAGCACCGTCGGTGTATAGTACGTCTATGGCTTACGCGAGAAGGTGAGTCGGCTACAATCTACAACCGGCGTGTCAAGCACACTAGCTCACTCCCCCAAAACTCCCACCTCTGCATCCCTCGCAATCTCGAAACTATCTACCTCCTAGAAGGTTTTAATGTTTGACAGCACACGATTAGTATGTGCGGACCGTGTGAGATGTCAGTTACTCCCGCTCTGCTTCAGTCCCCTGATTCAAATTGTCTGTAGCCCCGGCATTTTACTCCCTCCTCTGCATCCCTCCCAATCTCAAAAATATCTGCTCGCCCTTGATCCATATTTTTAGTAGCCCCGCCTTGTTACTCCCGCCTAGTAAAATTTTCAGTTGCCACAGTATTTCCTCAAACACAACCTCCGCTCACATAGACACACACAACCCTCGAAACCATTGGTAGGTCACCGCCATTGCCGGCGCCTCCATCCTCAACCTCTGCCTTTGTGCCAGGGAGCTCGAGTAGCCAATGGCCAAAAAAAAGTTTATCGAGGCCTCTTCGCCCGATGCCGGCGAGGTGGCCCCCAAGGTGTCCCCGTCGTCCTCCGCGGGCCCGATCCGCCATCACCGGTCCCCCGATCTGCCCGCCGCCGCACCCCTACGCCGGTTCGAGGACTTCCCTGTCCTCCCCCAGACCCGGCAGCCGACGAAGTCCTACCTCGGGGTCCGGCAGCGGCGGTGGGGGACGTGGGTTGCCGAGATTATAGATCGAGAGACCAACACCCGCCAGTGGCTCAGTAGCTTCCACACAGCCAAACTTGCGGCCACGGAGTACGACCGCTGGCAGGTCCGCTACCACGACGCGGCGGCTAGGCTCAATTACCGCTTCGGCACACGTTCGGTCCACCTCGTTCCACTGGAGCCAGGGGTGGTGAGCTCGCCTATGGTGCTGGAGGACCGCGACGCGTGGGAGCGTCTCGAGGCTGAGGCCACCGACGAGGCCTACATGCAAGAGCTCCACCGGCAGCACCCGGAGCTCACGGAGGCGGAGCGAGCGATCTTTGCCAGCGCGGAGGGCGGCGACGTTATCACGATCTCCTCCGATGACGAGGTCGAAGGCGGCAAGGACGGCGACGTGGAGTGCGGCGAGGTTATCACGCTCTCCTCTGATGAGAGGTCGAAGGCGGCGACAACGGCGATGCGAAGGGCGTCGAGGTGGGCCCCAAGGATGAGGAGATCGACGTCGACAAGTGGAGGAGTGACTTCCCCAATGACCCCGACGACGGTATTGGCCCAGACCCAGCTCGCGACACACCGTACCTGACAAGGAAGGATTGGCTCGACCTCTACTTCGATCGAAAGTAGTTTAGCTTAGTTTAAATTTATGTTTTATGTTCGGTTATGCAAAACTATCTATGTTTATGTTTGAATGTGTGCTACTTTCGGTTGAACCTGCTTTGAACTTGATCAAATTGAAGTTTGAGCTCATTGGATGAAAAAGATGAGGAGGAGAGCGAAGAACAAAAGGAGGAAGAGTGGATTGATCACTCGTTCCCACCTTCTAATGAGAGTAACTCTTTGTCCCATACATTGTTTAAATTCCCTTCATGTTTACCAAAGGATGAATGCTATGTTAATTGCTATGATCCCGTTGATTCTTTTGAAATATCCCTTTTTGATGATGCTTGCTAACAACCTTAAGTTTAGGGGGTCGACTAGAAAAGGCCAAAAATTGCTGGAGTATATATATATATCCACTAAGGTTTAGTCCTTTAAATTTTTAAGGACCGCCTGGAGATGTCCTTATGACTTGTTTATTTCAATTCTTCACAATGTGATGCTCTATATGTGCAACTATTTGCTATGCAGTTCAATTTCATCAATAATAGTTTCAACAATACCACTATGAATTACGATATTTGGTTGTTGTTAAGGATATTGTAGTTAACATGCCTTTTCGTTTTTCAATTGTTGTTTAGCAACATGCATTGTACAGAATGACTAAATATGCAATCCTAGGCTACATAGAAACAAGTAAGAGTGTTACCTTAATGTTCTGATGATGTCTAGATATACATGTAATAAAATCTTATATAATGGGATGGATGGAGTGTTGTACTACATCATTTTTCAATTGTTGTTTAGCTTCTAATATTAACTTGGTGCTTTCAGTTACATATATCATTGCCAAAGATCCACACTTCAACCCTTTCTGCATATGGGGCAATGAGATATTCATGAACCAGTATCAAGTGAGGAAACTGATAAAGATTGTTACTAAAATGGGTCAAAAGATGTCAATCGAACTATTTGTTTACACTGTATGCAAGACAACAGTGAAATGCAGGATGGTAAGTAAGAACCCTGTAGCCTTCTTTTTACTGCCCGTAATGAGTTGTGTTAGATGACAATATTTGAATATTTTTTCTTTTGCAGTGGATCATGAAGCAGTTTACTCAAGATTACCTCTCAAACTACATGATTGGCGGCTGACCAGCACAAGGGGTTGGACTAGAGTCTTGCATGCCTTCTGCATCCAGGAAAGCACAATAGGGCCATTTCGCTTCACCTTATTCAGCAACTGGAATGTCTGTCGCCTCTTTCTTTACCATCTGTAATAGTACAAGTATAGAACCCTGGTACATCATTCTTTATTCGGTGCTTCTGTAATTCTTAAACATATGTACCTGTGAATCGAATAATGCATTGGTTGTTTGAACCTGATGGATATGAATAAAGCTATAGCCGACTTTCAAGTTTAAATTAGGTACAATTTTAAATAGCAGCAATTAAATTAGGGCGAAATTATGTTGTGCAGGTCATTACGGCACACACGGTTGGTAAAACACAAATGTTTGCGATATACACCATAATCCGAGACGGTTCACAGAGAGGAAACATGTGCAAGCATGCACACAGTTGCCGTTCACAAAGCGTGTGTGATGTCAGACACTATCACATACGGTGCAGGAAAACTAAATGTGTGTCATTGTCTACCTATCATACACGGTTTATAATCACGAATTGTTTGTGATGTGCCAGGCATCATAAATCTCCCGTGCCTGGAATCCGCCTAGAATCTGCCTGGAAAGCGCCCATGCCTAGAATCTGCCTTGTTTTAGGCAGAACCACAAAACTCCGACTGCGATGGCAATGCGAGCACAAACGAGTAGCAATGATGAAGCGTTTGGGATATTTGAGATATCGGAAACAGTTATATAGGGACAACTGTATGCATCAAGGCTCCCTATCCCTGACGGTTTCTGGGTCGTGTGGGAAGGACTCCCTATCGCCCACACTCATTTGGCGACGGTTCCAAATGCCGTCGCGGAAAGGGGTTAAAACCTGTTTGTTTAGGACCGACGCGCACCAGTGAATAGTAGAGCTGTTTGGATTTGTTGCAAACTTCCAGTTCGAATCTGGTGCCTATGACTGAGTATAGATCTGCACCATACCATTTTTTTATCAAGCATCGTTGGTGTATTTGTGTCCTCTTTTACTTTACTAATGCATGAGCGAGTCTGGGCGATTGAGGAAGCTCTTTTTAAAACGGTTTTGCATGACATATATGGTGCAGACTCGTGTTATGGTTCTTTCCATGTCTGACATTTGTTATCTTTCTAGGCATTTGTGATCTTGAAGTTTTATTTCCAAAGTACTAATGCACTATTTGAACAACATATAGGCAGTTTAACAGTGTGATACTAAGTTTTCGAACTCGGCGAACTTAGATGTACATCACTCTAAGCTAAGAGAATGATGGTCGTTATTTTCATATATAATATAAAGCAAGGTGAATGTCTTTTTTTGCTAAGAGAGTGATGGAAGATTGCATTATTCAGGCTCAATATCCCTTGCAATGATTGCACATCCTGAATATACAGTCTTTCAGGCTCATTGTCTTTCTTACCTACCGTTCTCATGCCCCGGCCCCACATGTCCATTCCCGTGGTTGTGTTAAGTCTTCATGTCTCATGTTTAGGATAATAAGTCTGCACTTTGTGATGCTTTTGTTTGGACCAAACTTACTGATGTCAAGATGTAGTTTTTCGTTCACCGCAAAAAAAAAGATGTAGTTTGTCGTGCTATATACGCCCTCCATTCCAAAATATAAGTCTATCTAGAGATTTCAATATGGACTACATACGGATGTATATAGACCTAGTTTAGAGTGTAGATTCAATAATTTTTGCTCCGTTTTTAGTCCATATTAGAATCTCTAGAAAGACTTATATTTAGGAACAGAGGGAGTATAGTATAGTTTTAGTCTCACAGGTGATATTTTGGTTTGTTATAGCTTATTAGAACTGTTTTATGTTCATCTATAGAAGAAATTATTTTTGGGAGCATACTATGACATTCCTATGCTACGGCACATTTGATGTTAGTTTTATGGAGCACACACAGAGTATATATTATTCTTAATCTTCTGTTTAGCATGTGTGCTCTTTTCTTATCCATCGCCTGCTTGATGCATAGTATTCACTTTTTTTGCTACAGTCATGGTTATTACACCCTACATTCTACGAGTAAGAGGACCTCTTCTGCCACCTCATGCATGCTTGGTGCAGCATTCCTCAATTACTCCGAGATTGCTTTTGCACTACTACTTCTCTTGCATGTTCTCTTATGCACATTTTTCTAAACATATGTTGTGTATATTGTATATATTTATATTGCCAGAATATTACTCTAAGGTAAAGTTCAACATTCCTACTTTTGTTCATTGCAATATGTCGGCTATATACATGACTATCTCGCAACTACATCATTGGCGAGATAATGGTAAAGCTTAGTCTCATGTTCTACTCGGGTGGGTTCCATTCTATAGTAAATTTAAGTCAGAATTTATATTATGACTTTGTGAACCGAATATTGCACAATGGTAAAACATTTATTTCATTTAGTAACCAGCTATTGTTGCTTGCTGCTACTTCTCGAGCTTGCGTTGTATTCCCTCGAAGAGGAAAGGGTGATGCAGCACAGTAGCGTAAGTATTTCCCTCAGTTTTTGAGAACCAAGGTATCAATCCAGTAGGAGACCACGCGCGAGTCCCTCACACCTACAGAAACAAATAAGAACTTCGCATCCAATGCGATAAGGGGTTCTCAATCCCTTTACGGTCACTTACGAAAGTGAGATCTGATAGATAGGATAGTATAATATTTTTGGTATAAGAACAGAAAGTAAATAAAGAAAAGTAAAGTAGATTGAAAGATTAATATGTTGAGAATAGACCCGGGGGCCATAGGTTTCAGTAGTGGCTTCTCTCATGATAGCAGAATTCTACGGTGGGTGAATAAATTACTATCGAGCAATTGATAGAAAAGCGCGTAGTTATGAAAATATCTAGGCATGATCATTATATATAGGCATCACGTCCGTGACAAGTAGACCAAAACGATTCTGCATCTACTACTATTACTCCACACATCGACCGCTATCCAGCATGCATCTAGAGTATTAAGTTCATAAGAATAGAGTAATGCTTTAAGCAAGATGACATGATCTAGAGGGATAAACTCAAGCAATTTGATATAAACCCCATGTTTTTATCCTCGACGACAATAATACAATACGTGAATTGCTGCCCCTCCTGACACTAGGAAAGGACACCGCAAGATTGAACCCAAAGCCAAGCACTTCTCCCATTGCGAGAACTATAGATCTAGTAGGCCAAACCAAACCAATAATTCAAAGAGACTTGCAAGGATATTATAATCATACATAAAAGATTTCAGAAAAGAATCAAATATTTCTCGTAGATAATCTTGATCATAAACCCACAATTCATCGGTTCTCGACAAACACACCGCAAAAAGATTACATTGAATAGATCTCCTCGAAGATCGAGGAGAACTTTCTATTGAGATCAAAAAGAGAGAAGAAGCCATCTAGCTAATAACTATGGACCCAAAGGTCTGTGGTAAACTACTCACAACTCATGGGTGAGGCAATGGTGTTGATGCAGAAGCACTCCGTGGTAGATCCCCCCTCCGGCGGAGCTCCAGAAGAGGCCCCAAGATGGGATCTCATGGGAACAGAAGGTTGCGGCGGTGGAATTATGGTTTTCTTTGTTGCCTCGATGTTTTCAGGGTACGTGGACATATATAGGAGGAAAAAGTATGTCGGTGGAGCAACATGGGGCCCACGAGGGTGGGGGCGTGCCTAGTGGGAGGGGCGCGCCCTGGACCCTCGTGGGCACCATGTTTCTTCTCTGGCTTGGTTCTCAAGTCTCTTGTGATGATATCGTTCCAAAAATAACTCTCCTGAAGGTTTCATTCCGTTTGGACTCCGTTTGATATCCCTTTTCTACGAAACACTGAAATAGGCAAAAAAACAGCAATCTGCATTGGGCCTTGGGTTAATAGGTTAGTCCCAAAAATAACATAAAAGTGTATAATAAAGCCCATTAAACATCCAAAATAGAATATATAATAGCATGGAACAATCAAAAATTATAGATACGTTGGAGACGTATCAAGCATCCCCAAGCTTAATTCCTGCTCGTCCTCGAGTAGGTAAATGATAAGAACAGAATTTTTGATGTGGAATGCTGACCAACATAATTCTCAACGTAATTTATTTATTGTGGCATGAATGTTCAGATCCGAAAGATTCAAGACAAAAGTCTATATTGTCATAAGAATAATAATACTTCAAGCATGCTAACAAAGCAATCATGTCTTCTCAAAATAACATGGCCAAAGAAAGTTATCCCTACAAAATCATATAGTCTGGCTATGCTCCCTCTTCATCACACAAAATATTCATATCATGCACAACCCCGGTTTCAGCCAAGCAATTGTTTTCATACTCAAATTTTTTCAATCCTCTCAACTTTCACGCAATACATGAGCGTGAGCCATGGATATAGCACTATAGGTGGAATAGAGTTGTGGTTGTGGAGAAGACAAAAAGAGGAAGAGAGTCTCACATCCACTAGGCGTATCAATGGGCTATGGAGATGCCCATCAATAGATATCAATGTGAGTGATTAGGGATTGCCATGCAACGGATGCACTAGAGCTATAAGTGTATGAAAGCTCATAAAAAAGAAACTAAGTGGGTGTGCATCCAACTTGCTTGCTCATGAAGACCTAGGGCATTTGAGGAAGCCCATCGTTGGAATATACAAGCCAAGTTCTATAATGAAAATTCCCACTAGTATATGAAATTGACAAAACAAGAGACTCTCTATCATGAAGATCATGGTGCTACTTTGAACCACAAGTGTGGAAAAGGATAGTAGCATGGTCCCTTCTCTCTTTTCCCCCTTTTTTGGAGGGGCTTTTTTTTAGCCCCTCTCTATTTTTTTGGGCCATCTCTTTTTTTATTTGGCCTTTCCTCACATGGGACAATGCTCTAATAATGAAGATCATCACACTTTTATTGACTTACAACTCAAAGATTGCAACTCGATACTAGAACAAAGTATGACTCTATATGAATGCCTCCGGCGGTATACCGGGAGTTGCAATGAATCAAGAGTGACATGTATGAGAAATTATGCATGGTGGCCTAGCCAGAAATACGATGTCCACTACATGATCATGCATGGCAATATGACAATGATGAAGTGTGTCATAGGAACGGAACAGTGGAAAGTTGCATGGAAATATATCTCGAAATGGCTATGGAAATGCTATAATAGGTAGGTATGGTGGCTGTTTTGAGGAAGGTATAAGGTGGGTGTATGGTACCGGCGAGAGTTGCGCGGTACAAGAGAGGCTAGCAATGGTGGAAGGGTGAGAGTGTGTATAATCCATGGACTCAACATTAGTCATAAAGAACTCATATACTTTTTGCAAAAATTTACGAGTCATAAAAACAAAGTAATCAACGCATGCTCCTAGGTGAAGGTTTGTAGGAGTTAACCATCGCATGATCCCGACCTCCACACAAAGGATGACACTCAATAAATACCTCATTCTCTAACTTCATCACATAGCGGTTCACCATACGTGCATGCTACGGGAATCACAAATTTTAACACAAGTATTTATCAAATTCATAATGACTCCACTAGCATGACTCTAATATCACCATCCTCATATCTCAAAACAATCATCAAGTATAAAACTTCTCATCATATTCAATGCACTTTATATGAAAGTTTTTACTATACTCATCTTGGATGCCTATCATATTAGGACTAGTTTTATAACCAAAGCACATTACCATGCTGTTCTAAAAGACTCTCAAATAGATATAAGTGAAGCATGAGAGATCAACAATTTCTACAAAATAAAACCACCACCGTGCTCTAAAAGATATAAGTGAAGCGCTAGAGCAAAACTATATAGCACAAAAGTTATAAGTGAAACACATAGAGTATTCTAATAAATTCTAGACCATATTTATCTCTCTCTAAAGATGTGTCCAGCAAGGATGATTGTGGCAGACTAAAAAGAAAAGACTCAAATCATACATGACGCTCCAAGCAAAACACATATCATGTGGTGAATAAAAATATAGTCTCGAGTATAGTTACCGATAGATGAAGACGAAAGAGGGGATGCCTTCTCGGGGCATCCCCAAGCTTAGGCTTTTGGTTGTCCTTGAATTTTACCTTGGGGTGCCTTAGACATTCCCAAGCTTAGGCTCTTGCCACTCTTTGTTCCATAGTCCATCAAAGCCATACTCAAAACTTGAAAACTTCACAACACAAAACTTAGCCAAAAATCTCATGAGCTCCGTTAGTATAAGAAAACAAACCACCAGTCAAAGGTACTGTAATGAACTCATTCTTTGTTTACATTGGTGTTAAACCTACTGTATTCCAACTTCTCAATGATTCATATCCTCCAATACTACTCATAGATTCATCAAAATAAGCAAACAACACACGAAAAACAGAATCTATAAAAAACAGAACAGTCTGTAGTAATCTATAACTTTCGAATACTTCTGTAAATCCAAAAAATTGAAATAAATTGGTAAACGTGAGGAATTTGCCTATTAATCATCTTCAAAAAATCAACTAAATAGCACTCTCTAGTAAAAAAATCACAGCCAAACTCGTGAGCGCTAAAGTCTCTGTTTTTTACAGCATGATCATATAAACTTCACACAAGTCTTCCCAAAGGTTCTACTTGGCACAAACACTAATTAAAACACAAAACCACATCTAAACAGAAGCTAGATGCAATATTTATTCCTAAATATAAGAAAAAACAAAGAAAATAAAATTGGGTTGCCTCCCAACAAGCGCTATCGTTTAACGCCCCTAGCTAGGCATAATTTTCGTGATGCTTCCATGAAAGACAAGATTTGAAGCACAAGGAGAGCATCATAAAGCACATGGAAAACACATCTAAGTCTAACATACTTCCTATGCATAGGCATTTTATAGTAAAACAAATAAAGACAAGCAATATCTAGCATATGCAAGGAAGAAAAAGAAAATAAGATCAATATCAACATGAAGAGAGGTAATTTAGTAACATGAACATTTCTAGAACCATATTTTCCTCTGTCATAATAATTGCATGTAGGATCATATTCAAACTCAACAATATAGCTATCACAAAACATGTTCTTAACACGATCCACATGCATACGAAGTTGACACTCTTCCAATATAGTGGGATCAACATTAACTAAAGGCATGACCTCTCCAAACCCACTTTTATCAAAAATTTCATAAGATTGAAAATTCTCAAAATATGTGGGATCTAAAGTTGACACTCTTCCAAACCCACTTTAAATATTATTGCTAACATTATTATCAATCTCATATTTATCATGGGGCTTAAATAAATTTCCAAGATCATAAGAAGAATCACCCCAATCATGATCATTGCAACATGTAGTGGGCATATCAATACTAGCATCCCCAAGCTTAGGGTTTTGCATATCTAACACAATTGACATTAATAGAATTTATAACAACATCATTGCAATCATGCTATTCATTCAGGGAGCTCTCATGAACCACTTTATAATCTTCTTCTTTCAACACTTCATCACAATTTTTAGATTAACGAATTTCAAGCAAAATCTCATAAAGATAATCTAGTGCACGCAACTCACTTGCAATGGGTTCAACATAATTGGATCTCTTAAAAAGATTAGCAAGTGGATGAGGATCCATAATTTAGCAAGCGAAGATGCAAGCTAATAGAAGGCACATGGCAACACATGCAAACAAAAAGGTGAACGGAAGAAGGGCGAATAAAACGGCAAAGGTGAAGTGGGGGAGAGGAAAATGAGAGGCAAATAATGTAATGCGAAGGATAAGTGTTTGTGATAGGTACTTGGTATATGACTTTTGCGTAAGCCTCCCCGGCAACGGCGCCAGAAATTCTTCTTGCTACTTCTCGAGCTTGCGTTGTATTCCCTCGAAGAGGAAAGGGAGATGCAGCACAGTAGCGTAAGTATTTCCCTCAGTTTTTGAGAAGCAAGGTATCAATCCAGTAGGAGACCACGCGCGAGCCCCTCGCACCTGCACAAACAAATAAGAACTTCGCAGTCAACGCGATAAGGGGTTGTCAATCCCTTTACTGTCACTTACGAAAGTGAGATCTGATAGATAGGATAGTATTATATTTTTGGTATTTTTGGTATAAGAACAGAAATTAAATAAAGCAAAGTAAAGTAGATTGGAAGATTAATATGTTGAGAAGAGACCCGGGGGCCATAGGTTTCACTAGTGGTTTCTCTCATGATATCAGAATTCTATGATGGGTGAACAAATTACTGTCAAGCAATTGATAGAAAAGCGCATAGTTATGAGAATATCTAGGCATGATCATTATATATAGGCATCACGTCCGTGGCAAGTAGACCGAAACAGTTCTGCATCTACTACTATTACTCCACACATTGACCGCTATCCAGCATGCATCTAGAGTATTAAGTTCATAAGAACAGAGTAATGCTTTAAGCAAGATGACATGATGTAGAGGGATAAACTCAAGCAATATGATATAAACCCCATCTTTTTATCCTCGATGGCAACAATACAATACATGCCTTGCTGCCCCTGCTGTCACTGGGAAAGGACGCCGCAAGATTGAACCCAAAGCCAAGCACTTCTCCAATTGCAAGAACTATAGATCTAGTAGGCCAAACCAAACCAATAATTCGAAGAGACTTGCGAGGATATTATAATCATACATAAAAGATTTCAGAACATAATCAAATATTTCTCGTAGATAATCTTGATCATAAACCACTACAAGAAATGTGTTAATACATGACGGATTTCTGATGACGTTCCCCTAAACCGTCATGATGAATGACGGATTTGTCTAGTTCGTCATGAAATCCGTCACGGATTAATGAGATGAGAAAAAGGCCACAAACAATGGCGCTCTTATGGTGGACCGTCACAGATACTGTCATGAATCAGCCAGCAGTACACCAAACAGACCGTCATGGATGGCTCATGTTGATGTGCCGCGCGTGTCCGCCCACATAGTTTGTATTTTGAGTTGTTCGAATCATCACAAACGGCCTTCTGGTGTTTTTTTCAAGGAAAAATGGAATGTTCCTGTTGTCCCAACGTTGCTTGTTTTTAGGGGGGAAAAAGACTGCTTCTGCTATGTCGTCCCCACGTTGGGCTGCTCTAGGTCTATTTTTTTCAAGAAAAAGGTGGCGAGCCAGCCTTTTTTACAGGAAAACTGAATGTTGCTGTTGCATGCCCCGGCGTTTCTGCTGCTGTGTAGGGACGACATGGGGCTGCTCTAGGTCTATTTTTTGGTAGTAACTTTTTTACAGGTGAGAAACTGTATGGTTTCTTTAAATCTTCAAATTTAAAAATGAGAAGCTTATAGAGGGATCGAACTAAGGACCTTGGACTTATCTACCTAGGTCGCTAGGCCTTTTTTTGTTCTTATGTTCTTTGATAAAACGAGCCAAGTTTTATAATTAAAAGGAGGAGATTGAACTGGATTTGAACCACGTAGCACTAAGCTCTAAGTTCCAACGTATGTACCTCTACGTTCCAACAAGCCAAGTTTTTACATACAACCAACCATTTGTTTTTTGTTTTTTATAGTAATTTTCACGCGTAGTCAACAATATGTTTTTTCTTTTGCGAAAAGACAACAACAGTTATGTAACGTACAACTTAACGTCAATGTATAGCAAACATTTGCGAAATCTGCTAAAAATTTGTGCCCATCTTATGAATCAATAATATTGGCTGATGCCCAATTATAAGAATCATCTACCATATTTGGATATTATTATTTATTTTTTCTAATAAGTTGCAAATAGAAGTTTAAGTTATCCCGAAGTATCTTTTGACATATTCATCTATTTCTAGGATATGAGCTAAAATAAAACATAATTCCTTTTTTTTGAAATGCTTAAACTTTATTTAACTTAGATGTACATTGAAACGACATTACCTCCAGTAAGCACACATAAATTCATTTAAACTATAGAAATAGCTAAATCATCTCTAAAGTCATTGAAACTCCTACAAAATAAAATATATGTACTGGGAAGTACTGTAACGATTTGTTTTTCAAATTCGTGAAGATTTCTTTAAAACACGAATACTTTTTGAATTGTGAACATTTTTGGTTCAACGTATTTTTGCGAAATGTTCAATGTGTATCCAAAATTTTGTTCAACGTATTTTTGCGAAATGCTCAATGTGTATCAAATATTTTCAACATATATTAAATTTTGTTCAACACATATCGCAAAAATGTTAAATGCGTATTAAAAATTGTTCAATGTATATGTTCATATTTCTCTAAAAGGTTCAAAATATAGTATATGTTTTCTTAAATAGCAATTTCATACTGCATTTTACCTCCATTATAAATATCCAGGAAGTTCCAATAAAAAAAGAAAAAGCGCGGGGGGG
>LR738714.1:628185517-628198754 GCA_902687465.1 Secale cereale
GGGGGGGCATGGGCTGGCCTATTAGCACTGTAAGACGAAGGGACAACAGTTTGACATCTATGAGCATCAAATAAGAGCTCTCCGTCAAGCTGCTCTCTTTGGTACTTTTATGTGGCACTTAAGCTCTGAAGTACTAGGCCTGCCCAATTAACCCTCCAGCCAACTCTCTTTATAAAAGAAAACTTACTTTTGATTTTTCTAAAAACAACTAGATTCTTCTGGTTAGGTTTTTATCTATGGATTTTGTACTGGGTTATTCTTTTCTATTTTACTTTCGGGTTTTATTTCTTTTAAAAGCATTTTAAATTGATGAAATTTTTACAATTCATGAACCTTTTAAAATCCATAACTTTTATTCAAATTCTCTAACATCTTTTCAATTATGTGAATTTCTTCAAATTCCAGAGCATTTTTAAAATTCCTGAAATTTTTATATGTGCAAAAAAACTTCAAATTCCTGAACTTGTTTTGTATTCGCCAACGTTTCTCACGTTGAACATTTTCTAAAAACACATCTAATATTTTTTAAATACATGTTGTCATATTTCTAAATGCATGACATCATTTTTATTTACATAACTAGTGGCAACGTATAGTCACTTCTGTTAATTGGAACGTGAAAGTAAGGCTTTGTCCAAGTTTGAATTGTATATGAGCAATAAAATGTTTTGGCATGTATTAACTTCAAAATTACCTCAAAAAAATGTATTAACTTCAAAATTTGCCATGAATTATATGGAACGTTTTGAGAATTATACCCATTTCGAGAGGGGACATTTGAGGTGCGAAGGCGATGCGACGCTCGCTTCATCATTTTACATTCAAGCTTTTTGTAAACAAGGCTCGTTGTCATTTTTAAGTCGTTAAGTGTACTTCTTGCCATTCAATGGATACAATTCAATTTTCAACTACAAGTGCGTGAACTTTTGTATGAAAATTGGTTGTATAATTAAATTTGTGTTCTTGAGTCTATATTTTGGTCTTATCCAATAAATGAAAAGAAGTTTCAAACATTTGGGTGTCAAGACTCGAGCTTGAACATGGTGCTTATTGGCGTTTTAGTCTAAACAATACAATTGAAGTTTGAAAAACATGAATTTTTGTTATGGTCCCATAATATGATCTAAATTGGTTGTGTTACAATTTTGAAATGGTTTTGTCGTGGTGTTCTCATGGCAGATGCAGTGGGATGGCTTATCTCGAGTGGTCAGGGCCGATGAGCGCCGATGACGTCCGGATGCGAGACTGAGAACGAGCACTTGAAGACACAAAGACGTACCCAGGTTCAGGGCCCCCGAGGGAGGTCGCTCCCCTAGTCCTGCTGGATCGCTATGAAGATCACAAGGAATACATGGTTGCTCTTGGAGCTGTTTGGGTGAAGGAGGAAGAGAGTGCTAGCCTGCTCTCTGCCTTGCATGAGTGTGTGTGTGAAGAATGAGTCGACCCGCTCCTAATATAACGGGGCTCCTAGGAGGCCTTATACTTGGGCCTCCCAGGTTACAAAATTGTAAAGAAAGAGGGAGTAGACTTGTCATACAATGGGATTGGACATGCACTTCAAGACACAAAGACGTACCCAGGTTAGAAAGTTTTAAAGAAAAATCGTGAGGTCAGGACGACACCATACCACTTTTGTTAAATTTCTATCCAATTTTAGATATCTTGATCGGTTTCCTGATAGGTTGCAGATAGAAACTCGAATTATCCGTAACAAGCATTCAATATTAACATCTATCTCCATGACATAAGCTCAAAAAAAGAGGAATTACTTTTAATAATCATGCACAAAAACCATTTAAAGTATAAAAAATATTAAATTATATAAAATTAGTTAAACTCCTGCCAAACCACATATATGCAGTATATTACATGTAAATAATGTATTGTGATACATAAAGTATTTTTTTAGGCACATAAGATAATTGTTTTTGCAAGTTACTTCACA
Source organism: Secale cereale (assembly GCA_902687465.1). Taxonomy (NCBI): domain Eukaryota; kingdom Viridiplantae; phylum Streptophyta; class Magnoliopsida; order Poales; family Poaceae; genus Secale; species Secale cereale. The sequence goes on from LR738714.1 coordinate 628,187,463, forward strand.
AGGGGAATTTAATTCGTTATTTCTTTTTTATAAAAGAAAAGAAAAGGCCGAATTCACGGTCTACCTGGCTCGGCTGGGCTGAAGCCCACTAGGGTTCACGATGGAGGAAGGATCTATCCTACGTGAGGCCATTCCTACATCCTGAATGGTTGTTTGGGCACTCCCACGGATCGCACACAGCCACCGTCCAATCGGACGAGATCCAACGTCTGTAATACGCTCGCTCCTCTGTCTTGTGCCTACCGCACGAGCCGCCACACCCAAATCCCCCGATTCTTTCTCCCTCGTTCCCGATCCGCCGCCACTCTTCCAGATCCTTCCCCCTGATTCTCCCCTGACTTCTCTAGGCGGGCGGTCGTAGGCAGCCGTGAGCCAAGTTCAATCGCTAGTTCATCAGGCCACCATGGGTACCCGCGATGGACCCAGAGACAGACCGCGCTGATCCGTGGCTGGTGGCCTTCCTCGATCCATCACCGAGGAACTCCGCCGGAGTCGAGGAAGCCGTGTCGACCCGTCTATGAGGTACTCCGTCGACTCGTAGCCGAGGAAGTCGCGTCGACCCGTCGCCGAGGAGCGTCGCCGTGTACGACGCGTTGACCCGTCGCCGAGGAAGCCGTGTCGACCCATCGCCGACTCGTCGCCAAGGACGCCGCGTCAACCCGTTTGCTGAGGGGCTCCGTCGATCCATCGCCGAGGACGCAGCGTCGACCCATCACCGTGGTGCTCTGCCTTGGTGGTTGCTACCGCCCAAAGGCAAACGCTGCAATGGTCTGCACTTCCCATGTGGTGAGTTCCACGTTGTTGACCACGGTGGTCAATGCTCCTGCGGTTTTGCTTGTTGCCCGAGGTCGTACATGCTCGGCTCGTCATCAACCACTTCGCGTATGTTGTACAGAACCATGCGAACGATGAAGAGGAGAGCCGCCATCGAGGATACTGGAGTTGCGCACATCGGTCGTAGGGTCTCCTGCAGGCTCTCGGCGCCGCTTGACGATGATGGGATGGTGACAGCTATGGCTGTAGAAGTTTTTTTGTCTCTAATTTTAGATTTTTGAGGAAAGTGCATTTTCTTTTTGTTACTCGCTGTAATGAGTGCTTCCATAATTTGTATTTCTATTGAATTCTATATATTATGTGAATTTCTATCGAATGATATATGAGCACAAATCCTATTAAATTGATTCTATATAAATTCTGTGTGGACCAAAATTAATGGATATTGGTTTGGACACAATTTAGTGGGCTAAAGAAATTTAGGTCCAAATTGAAACTGTTGGGCCAATGTTATAGTGGGATTGTGGGCTGAAACTATAATTGGGCTGACGGCCTAAAATTGAAATTGGTGGGCTGAAACCATAATTGGGCTGATACTATATATAGGCTGCCACGTTAGATCCATGTTGTTTGCCATGTCAGATGATGACATGGCATACAAGGTAACGCCGTTACCGGATAGTGATTTGTGACGGCCTAAGACCGTCATAGATCTGTGACGGTTTTATGGATACGTCGTGGCCTGGGTGTTGTTCAAATTATGACGCGATATACTTGACGAATTTCATATCCGTCTTGAATGCCCTTCGATGATGGTTTTGTGCTCACCTATGACGGTTAAAGTCTGTCATGGATTAACGGATTTCTTGTAGTGAACCCACAATTCATCGAATCTCGACAAACACACTTCAAAAAGATTACATCGAATAGATCTCCTCGAAGATCGAGGAGAACTTTATATTGAGATCCAAAAAGAGAGAAGAAGCCATCTAGCTAATAACTATGGACCCGAAGGTCTGTGGTAAACTACTCAGAATTCATGGGTGAGGCTATGGTGTTGATGTAGAAGCACTCCGTGGTAGATCCCCCTTCCGGCGGAGCTCCGGAACAGGCCTCAAGACGGGATCTCATGGGAACAGAAGGTTGCGGCAGTGGAATTAGGGTTTTCCTTGTTGCCTCGAAGTTTTCATGGTACGTGGACATATATAGGAGGAAGAAGTAGGTCGGTGGAGCAATGTGGGGCCCACGAGGGTGGGGGTGATACGTCTCCAACGTATCTACTTTTCCAAACCCTTTTGCCCTTTTTTTGGACTCTAACTTGCATGATTTGAATGGAACTAACCCAGACTGACGCTGTTTTCAGCAGACCTGCCATGATGTTGTTTTTGTGCAGAATAAAAAGTTCTCGGAATCGCCTGAAAATCAACGGAGAATTATTTCCGAAAATATAAAAAATACCTGCAAGAAGATCCACACCGGGGGCCTTGGGCCAGTCCACGAGGGTGGGGGGCGCGCCCCCTGCCTCATGGCCCCCCTGGTGCTCCACCGACGAACCCCCAGATCCTATATCTTCCATTTTGGGGAGAAAAAAATAAGAGAGAAGGAATTATCGCGTTTCACGAGACAGAGCCGCCGCCAAGCCCTAATCTCTCTCGGGAGGGCTGATCTGGAGTCTGTTCGGGGCTCCGGAGAGTGGAGATCGTTGCCATCGTCATCATCAACCTTCTTCCAGCATCAATTCCATGATGCTCACCGCCGTGTGTGAGTAATTCCATCGTAGGCTTGCTGGACGGTGATGGGTTGGATGGGATCTATCATGTAATGGAGTTAGTTTTGTTAGGATTTGATCCCTAGTATTCACTATGTTCTGAGATTGATGTTGCGATGACTTTGCTATGCTTAATGCTTGTCACTAGGGCCCGAGTGCCATGATTTCAGATCTGAACCTATTATGTTTTCATGAATATATGAGTGTTCTTGATCCTATCTTGCAAGTCTATAGTCACCTACTATGTGTTATGATCCGGCAACCCCGAAGTGACAATAATCGGGACCACTCCCGATGATGACCATAGTTTGAGGAGTTCATGTATTCACTATGTGTTAATGCTTTGGTCTAGTACTGTATTAAAAGGAGGCCTTAATATCCCTTAGTTTCCAATAGGACCCCGCTGCCACGGGAGGGTAGGACAAAAGATGTCATGCAAGTTCTTTTCCATAAGCACGTATGACTATATTCGGAATACATGCCTACATTGCATTGATGAACTGGAGCTAATTCTGTTTCACCCTAGATTATAACTTCTACATGATAAATTGCATCCGACATAATCTCCCATCACCGATCCAATGCCTATGAGCTTTACCTATATTGCTAGTTGCTTATTTACTTTTCCGTTGCTGCTATCACAAAAACTACAAAAACACTATCGTTACTTTTATTGCTGATACCGCCACTATCATATTACTTTGCTACTAATCTATCTTGCTGCAGATATAAAGTTTCCTGGTGTGGTTGAATTGACAACTCAGCTGCTAATACTTAAGAGCATTCTTTGGCTCCCCTTGTGTCGAATCAACAAATTTGGGTTGAATACTTTACCCTCGAAAACTGTTGCGATCACCTACACTTGTGGGTTCTCAAGACTATTTTATGGCGCCGTTGCTGGGGAGCATAGCTCTATTATTTAAGTCACTTGGGATTTATATCTGTTAATCACTATGAAGAATTTGAAGGACTCAAAAACCAAGATCTTACCCTCAACTACGAGGGGAGGTAAGGAACTGCCATCTAGCTCTGCACTTGATTCTCTTTCTGTTATGAGTAAACTTACGACACCTACTCCTGCTATTGAACCTGATATGTCGTATGTTCTTGATGATGCTACTTCTGCTATGTATGATGAAACTATCTCTATGCCTGATACTGTGCCACTAGGTGAATTTCTAGATGAACAAATTTCTAAGGTTAGGGAGAGTGCAAATGTTGATGATATTTATGAAAGTGATGATGAAACTACTCCCAATAGATATGAATTGCCTGTTGTTCCTGAGGGTTATGTTATGGATGAAGAAACTGCTAGAGACTTTCTTGCTTGCAATGATAGATATGATCTTAAGAAGTTATTAGCTAAGATGAAAGAAAAGTCCTTGAATGCTAGAATGAAACATGACCCTGCTTTTGCTACTTCACCTATCTGTGTTACTGATAAGGATTATGAATTCTCTGTTGATCCTGTGTTAATTACTTTGGTTGAATCTGATCCTTTCCATGGCTATGAGTCTAAAACTGTTGTGGCACATCGCTACTAATATATCCTTAAGTTGTTTCCGTTCTCGTTAAAGGGTGATGCTAAGACTTGGTTTAATTCTCTTGATCCTGGTTGTGTGCGTAGTCCCCAGGATATGATGTATTACTTCTCTGCTAAATATTTTCCCGCTCATAAGAAACAAGCTGCCTTATGGGAAATATATAAGTTTGCTCAAACTAAAGAAGAGAGTCTCCCACAAGCTTGGGGGAGGCTTCTCCAGTTACTTAATGCTTTGCCTGATCATCCTCTTGAGATGCATGATATACTTGATGTCTTTTATAATGGACTAACCGATGCTTCCAAGGACCACCTGGATAGTTGTGCTGGTTGTGGTTTCAGGGAAAGAACAATTGAACAAGCTGAATTACTATTGAATAATATGCTGGCCAATGAAAATAATTGGACACTTCCTGAACCAGCCCCTAAGCCAACTCCGAAGAAAAGAGGTGTTCTATTTCTTAGTCCTGAAAACATGCAAGAGGCAAATAAATCTATGAAAGAAAAAGGTATTAAAGCTGAAGATGTTAAGAATTTACCGCCTATTGGAAAAATACATGGTCTTGATAACCCGACACAGGTAGTAAAGGTAAATTCTCTTTACAGATTTGATGAAGGTGATATTCCTCGTTATAAGTCTGCTAGCCAATGCTTAGATGAGTTTGACAATTTTATTGTGAAACAAGGAAACTTCAATGCTTATGTTGGTAGACAATTACAACACAATGCTTATATGATTGAATGCTTGAGTGATTATCTGTCTAGAGCTAAAGGTTAACTGAAACTCATTAGTAAACATGCTTCTATGGTTACCACTCAAGTAGAACAAGTACTTAAGGCTCAGAATGATTTGCTCAATGAAATAAATAGTAAGAATAATGATTATGCTGTTAGAGTTGCTACTAGAGGTGGTAAAATGACTCAGGAACCTCTATACCCTGAGGACCACCCTAAGAGAATTGAGCAAGATTTTCAGAGAGCTAATTTAGATGCACCTAGTTCTTCTAAGAAGAAGAAAAAGAAAAATGACAGGACTTTGCATGCTCCTAGTGAACCTGTAGCTGACACACCTGAGAATCCCAATGATATATATGTTTCTAATGCTGAGACACAATCTGGTAATGAACATGAACCTAGTGATAATGTTAATAATGATGTTCATGCCGATGCTGAACCTAGCAATGATAATGATGTAGAGATTGAACCTGCTGTTGATCTTGATAACCCACAACCAAAGAATCAACATTATGATAAGAGAGACTTCATTGCTAGGAAACACGGTAGGGAAAGAGAAACATGGGTTCAGAAACCCATGCCTTATTCTCCGAAACCATCCAAGAAAAAGGATGATGAGGATTTTGAGCGCTTTATTAAAATGATTAGACCTATATTTTTGTGTATGCATTTGACTGATGTGCTTAAAACAAATCCTTATACTAAGTATATGAAAGACATTATTACCAACAAAAGAAAGATACATGAAGTAGAAATCTCCACCATGCTTTCCAATTACACTTTTGAGGGTGGAGTACCTAATAAATTAGGAGATCCAGGAGTACCTACTATACCTTGCTCCATTAAGAGAAACTATGTTAAAACTGCTTTGTCTGATCTTGGAGCTGGTGTTAGTGTTATGCCTCTCTCTTTATATCGTAGAGTTGACTTGAGTAAGTTGACACCTACTGAAATATCTTTGCAAATGGCTGACAAATCAACTGCTATACCTGTCGGTATTTGTGAAGATGTCCCTGTTGTAGTTGCAAATGTTACTATTCTAATGGACTTTGTTATCCTTGATATTCCCGAGGACGATAGTATGTCTATTATTCTTGGAAGACCTTTTTTGAATACTGCAGGGGCTGTTATTGATTGCAACAATGGCAATGTCACTTTTCATGTCAATGGTAATGAGCATACGGTATAGTTTCCGAGGAAACAACCTCAGGTCCACAGTATCAATTATATTGGAAAAACTTCAACTATTACTGTTGGAGGTTTTGAGTTTCCTATTCCTACTATCAATAAGGCATATGACATTCTTATTGTTGAGGACATACATATCCCCATTGAGGTAACCTAGTGTTATTCGAAAATTCTCCGGTTTCATGTTACTCGGAAAGAGTTTATTAACAAGACATGATCAACCTTGTTAATGGATTCATTTTGATGAGCATGGGATAGGTGAATCTAGATGACACAATCTTCTATACCCTCCTTTTACTTTCTGTTAATTAGGTAAAATAAAACAAAAATAGCATTGTCTGTCTGTTTCCAGACTTATCCGTGCGATAAAAAAATATCCCGAAAATAGAAGTTCTCCAAATGCCATGAAAATGAAATATGATTTTTTTCTAGAATATTTAAGAAAATATGGCACTGAACACACAGCGAGGGGAGCCAGCACGTGGCCACGAGGGTGCAGAGCGCGCCCCCGTGCCCAGCGCGCGCCCCCTGCCTCGTGGGCCCCACGTGCCCCCCTCCACTTATTCCTGCACCCATACTCTTCTTCTTCCTCCCAAAAAAAAAATCCCCAACCAGCTCAAACCCGAGTTCTAGCTCATCTTGCTGCCATTTTCGATCTCCTTGCTCAAAGCACCATTCACCAAACTGTTTGGGGAGATTGTTCCTTGGTATGTGACTCCTCCATTGGTCCAATTAGTTTTTGCTCTAGTGCTTTATTTGTTGCAAATTTATGCTGCTGTGGTGACCTTGTTCTTGAGCTTGCATGTCATATTTTCTTGGTCCCAAGTAGTTCTAATGCATGATATAGCCTCTAGGCACATGTAGGAGTTGTTGCTATCAATCTTGTTGAGTTTGGTTAACTTTTATTTTGAAGTTACTAAAAATTTCAGAAAATTTCAGAAAAATGTCTTGGAGAAACTTCCAAGGTGTTCCTTCATGGAAGCAAGAATGGAGGCTCGCGTTCCGTGAGCCGGACGATGAACCACCGAGGGATGCTGATGTGCGGCCTTGTGAATGGCCATCAGATGAGTTTATGGGTCAAGCTGGCATCAAAGATGAATATTACGCATACGTGCGCAACGCTGACCTCGAGGACTTCATACAAGATAAGTGTCCTCAATACCGTGGCTTAACTGATAGCTTTGTGAGAAGGTTTAAAGTTTCATCTTCACGTAACTCTCACACTGTCCTGTTTGACCTTTATGATAAATCTTATACCATGGATTTAGAAGATTTTAATGTTGCCTGCAGGCTCCCACAATGGGGCAGTATGAGTGATCCACGCAAATCTGAATTTAGAGAATTCCTAGCCAGTATTACAGTAGGGGAATCCAGGGACGTCACACAAGCCACTATAGGGAGCATACATTTTCCTGCTATTCATTACTTTGCTCTCTTTATCGGTAGATGCATAAACGGTAAAGATGAGGCTTGTCACATGTGTGTCCCTGATCTTAGTGTTCTCAGGAGTGATTTACTAGGTGATAGGAAATATAACTTGGGAGCAATCGTTGCACGTAGGCTACACCATAATGGCTTGCATGGAGATTTATTTGGTGGGATCTATGCTACCCGCATAGCCCACTTCCTTGGTATACCCGTGCACGTGAGTGATGAACCTTTGCCTCCTGCTTATTTAGACTGCCATGCTATGACTAGTCACCGGTTTATAGAGTGGGATAATCAAACCCTCAAATATCGACTAATCTTTAACATGAAGCATGCCATCCCTATAGTTCTTCCTTCCCCTACTTTGTTTAACTTTCAGGAAAATGGGAGATACACTATAACTATGGAGGAGGCAAATGCTTATTATAACATGACGGAGGCAGCCCTCCTCCGAGCTGCAGCTCAGCATGCAGTATCTGCTACATCCCAGTACAACCCCAACTACGACTTTGCATATCCGTCAGGCCAATACTGGCCATAGACCAACTTAGGCCAAAAGCCTAAGCTTGGGGGAGTACGTGTTTCTCACTGACTTACATTCATGTTCACACTTATTCTAGTTGTCGGTGCTCACACTCTTTCACTGTACCATCCATGCTTAGTTTCAGTTTCTTTTTCTTAGTCTTTTTCTTGTGTGCTAGAAAAACCCAGAAAAATAAAAAAAATAGTAGTTGTAGCTTCTAGCTAGTTTACTTTCTTTGCTTGTAGTAGTAACTAAAAATGAAAACCCAAAAATATTTCCCGTTCTTCTTTTGCTTGTTGGGAGCTTTCCCGTGTAAATAGTTTCTTTTCTTTTCTTTAGGGGTCGAGAGTAGAAAACGATGATAGAAATGCTTAGTGGCTCTCATATGCTTTATTGTAGATTTAACCTTGAGCCATATTACCTTGTCTTCTCTCTTGTATTAAATGTCTGCAGATACCAGCTTAGTCCAATGCACATGCACTATTATTATTATCCACACCGTTCGGTCGTGTGAGTGAAAGGCAATAAGGATGATATATGATGAACTAATTGAGATGAGGAAAGCTGGTATGAACTCGACCTCTCTTGTTTTTGTAAATATGATTGCTCATCGTTCCTGATTTAGCTTGTTATGAATGAAACATGTTTGCAATGAAAATTAGAGATCATAGCTCCTTATGCCATGCTTAATTAGCTGAGAGTTTATAATGGTCGATCTTGCGTGCCAACATGATACTAAAATGGTTGTGATGTGGTATGATGGGTGGTATCCTCCTTCGAACGATTTAAGCGACTTGACTTGGCACATGTTCACGCATGTAGTTGAAACAAATCAACATAGCCTTCACGATATTTATGTTCATGGTGATTTATATCCAACACATGCTTGCATTCATTGTTGATTAATTTTAATGCATGTTCATGACCGTTGTTGCTCTCTAGCTGGTCGCTTCCGAGTCTCTTTCTAGCCTTCACCTGTACTAAGCGGGAATACTGCTTCTGCATCCACTTCCATAAACCCCAAAGTTATTCCATATGAGTCCACCATACCTTCCTATATGCGGTATTTACCTGTCGTTCCAAGTAAATTTGTATGTGCCAAACTCTAAACCTTCAAATGAAATTATGTCTTGTATGCTCGAACAGCTCATGTATCAACTAGGGCTGTCTATATCTTCCATCCTAGGTGGGTTATTCTCATGATGAGTGGACTCCGCTCATCATTCATGAGAAAATGGCTGGTAACCGGGATGCCCAGTCCCATGCTCAAAATCGTAATAATTAAACAAAACTCCCCCAGGGCTGTTGCTGTTTTGGACGGTACCTGTTGTTTCGGGCTAGCCGTGGAGTGTGCTTGTTGGTGGTTGGGGGAGTATAAACTTTACCATTCTGTTTGGTAACCACCTATAATGTGCGTAGCATGGGAGATATCGAGATTCTTGGTTGTTATGTTGACAATGAAAGTATACCGCTCAAAATGTTATTCAATCTCTATTTAAAAAACGAGCTCTGGCACCTCTACAAATCTCTGTTTCCCACTGCGAAGGGCATATCTATTTACTTTTATGCAGATTCATCACCCTCTTATCAAAGAGCACCAGTAGAAGAGCACCTCTGTCGTTGCATGTATTACTATTAATTTGCATTGATTATGATCATGACTGGATCTCTTTTACCATGAATTACAATGTCTAGTCAGTCCTTGATCCTTAAAGGTGCTCTGCATTTATGTTTTGCGGTCTCAGAAAGGGCTAGCGAGATACCATCTTGTTCTATCATATCATGATTGTTTTGAGAAGTGTTGTCATCCGAGGTTTATTATTATTGCTCGCTAGTTGATTATGCCATTGATGTGAGTAGTCTTGAGACCTGAAAGTTATTGTGAATGTGGTTAGTTGAGGATCTTGTTGAAAACCTGAATGCTAGCTTACATATTTACAACAACAAGAGAAAACAAAGTTTGTCAAAGTTTTTCTTTGGCACTTTCAGTTTATCAACTGAATTTCTTGAGGACAAGCAAAGGTTTAAGCTTGGGGGAGTTGATACGTCTCCAACGTATCTACTTTTCCAAACCCTTTTGGCCTTGTTTTGGACTCTAACTTGCATGATTTGAATGGAACTAACCCGGACTAACACTGTTTTCAGCAGAACTGCCATGGTGTTGTTTTTGTGCAGAATAAAAAGTTCTCGGAATCGCCTGAAAATCAACGGAGAATTATTTCGAAAAATATAAAAAATACCTGCAAGAAGATCCACACCAGGGGCCTTGGGCCAGTCCACAAGGGTGGGGGGCGCGCCCCCTGCCCAGGGCGCGCCCCCCTGTCTCGTGGGCCCCCGGGTGCTCCACCGACGTACCCCCAGATCCTATATCTTCTGTTTCGGGGAGAAAAAAAATCAAAGAGAAGGAATTATCGCGTTTCATGAGACAGAGCCGCCGCCAAGCCCTAATCTCTCTCGAGAGGGCTGATCTGGTGTCGGTGTATTTGGATCGACACCTATGGGATCATAAGAATCCCTACTACGGTTGCGGGGCGCGGGGTTGAGAGAAGAGCGGATCTAACGATCGGGACACGGTTCCTTTACCCAGGTTCGGGCCGCAAGGATGCGTAAAACCCTACTCCTACTTTGGTGGATTATATGTGGTGTTCTTCAGCTAACGAGGAGCTCCAAAAGAGTCGTGAGCGGTTCCGAAAAGCCGAATCCTTCTCCTGGTCGCCTCGGGCCTCCTTTTATAGGAAAAAGGGGTCGCCACAGTGGCACACAGGAGGTGGAAAGGTTACAGTAATGCGAGGTTATCCTTCGCATTACAGGACAAGGTGCATTTAATGCGCCCTGCTTAGGTGTCCTTGCTTTATCGGGGACGAGGGGAGACGCCCGTCTTGTCCGTCACCGCTCCTCCTCGTGTCGACACCCGCCCTGGCCAGCGGTGCCTGAGGTGCCATGTAGGCAGACAAGCAGCTGAGGTAGCGCAACGGCGGGCCTCCACGAAGACCCGTGGGTTGCCATGGAGGAGCCTGTCCAGCTGGTTGGGTCGGCAGCTGCGTGGGTCGGTGGAGACCCAGTTGGAGCGGGCCTGATGGTGGCCCCGTGGGTGTCCTTGGCAAAGACCTTTCCGGCCCCCCGGCAAGGGTCTTGCCGCGGCGCCTGCTGTCATCCCGGCAAGGTGCTTGCTGGGGGACCTTGTGGATCCCCTTGGCTGGGATCCCGCCAAGGGTCGTCGTCTTCTTACCTTGTATCTGATCTTGAAGGTCTTCACAAAGATCTGCATGCCACCACGGGGACATCTCCCGAATCCTCCCCCCATGGGGGTGGCGGACTCAAGGGCGATTCGCTCCG
>LR738714.1:628205036-628236175 GCA_902687465.1 Secale cereale
GGGGGCGAGCTGCCGCGGCAAGGGCCTTGCCGGGGCTGCTAGAGCCGGCCCCGGCAAGGATCTTGCCGGGGAAAACCGCTTCGTCCCCCTTACTCTTCGTGGTCTTGTTCTTGGTGTCGATCCAGTCTTCACCGAGCATTAGTCTTGCCCCGGCTTTCCTCCCTTGCCTTGCTTGGTGGGATGGCGCCGTGGCTCAGACTGCCCGTGCACAGTCATAGGGGTACAAAAAGTGCACCCCTCTTTTTGTACACCAACATCTGGAGGCCGTTCGGGGCTCCGGAGAGTGGAGATTGTCGCCATCGTCATCATCAATCTTCCTCCATCACCAATTCCATGATGCTCACCGTCGTGTGTGAGTAATTCCATCATAGGCTTGCTGGACGGTGATGGGTTGGATGGGATCTATCATGTAATCGAGTTAGTTTTGTTAGGGTTTGATCCCTAGTATCCACTATGTTCTGAGATTGATGTTGCTATGACTTTGCTATGCTTAATGCTTGTCACTAGGGCCCGAGTGCCATGATTTCAGATCTGAACCTATTATGTTTTCATGAATATATGAGTGTTCGCGATCCTATCTTGCAAGTCTATAGTCACCTACTATGTGTTATGATCCGGCAACCCCGAAGTGACAATAATCGGGACCACTCCTGTTGATGACCATAGTTTGAGGAGCTCATGTATTCACTATGTGTTAATGCTTTGGTCCGGTACTCTATTAAAAGGAGGCCTTAATATCCCTTAGTTTGCAATAGGACCCCGCTGCCATGGGAGTGTAGGACAAAAGATGTCATGCAAGTTCTTTTCCATAAGCACGTATGACTATATTCGGAATACATGCCTACATTGCATTGATGAACTGGAGCTAGTTCTGTGTCACCCTAGGTTATAACTTCTACATGATGAATTGCATCCGATATAATTTCCCATCACCGATCCAATGCCTACGAGCTTTACCTATATCGCTAGTTGCTTATTTACTTTTCCGTTGCCGCGATCACAAAAACTACAAAAACACTATCGTACTTTTATTGCTGCTACCGCAACTATCATATTACTTTGCTACTAAACTATCTTGCTGCAGATATTAAGTTTCCAGATGTGGTTGAATTGACAACTCAGGTGCTAATACTTAAGAGTATTCTTTGGCCCCCCTTGTGTGGAATCAAGAAATTTGGGTTGAATACTTTACCCTCGAAAACTGTTGCGATCCCCTACACTTCTGGGTTATCAGGGGGGCGCGCCCAGGGGGAGGGGGCACGCCCTGGACCCTCGTGGGCACCACGTTTCTTCTCTGGCTTGGTGCTTAAGTCTCTCGTGAAGATATCGTTCCAAAAATAACTCTCCCAAAGGTTTCATTCCGTTTGGACTCCGTTTGATATCCCTTTTCTGCGAAACACTGAAATAGTAAAAAAGTAGCAATCTACACTGGGCCTTAGGTTAATAGGTTAGTCCCAAAAATAATATAGAAGTGTATAATAAAGACCATTAAACATCCAAAACAGAATATATAATAGTATGGAACAATAAAAAATTATAGATACTTTGGAGACGTATCACTTGCCGAATTAGCATGGTGCATTATTTTTAGTTATCCCTTATTTGACTACAATGGATGCCTCTATATTTAAGTGGCTACAAGTTTTCTTTTTCCTACTATATTTGATTAGAGACAATTTTGGTTTTCGAAGCAATAATAAAGAAACCAAGTTACTTACACATGTGTCTCATGTTCATCATTCCACTACACGAAGCAAAGATACTCTTGAGTCTTGACAATATTGATCCACTCGAAGTAACAAGTTTATGCTCATGCAGGCTATTTCCTCGTGTTCATTTACGCTGATTCTAGGCATACAAAAGAATCAGTGTAGGAACATACAAACATGTAAGCACTCATATCACCCTCCACGGTTTCTATTTGTGGATACATTGTTTTTCTTACCTAGAAAACTGACTCTCTGCTGATTAGAAAAATATATTTTATTTATGGATATACACTCGCTTTTCTCAAATTTGATTGATAGAAGTATTTTGGATGCAAATTGGTAGTTCAGGAAAAAAGTAGAGACTATCCAACTTCTTTTGCTATAGTTCGGTGCATGTAAATATCCTAGAACAAACTGCCAAATATTTGAGTAAACCATTTGGTTGTTGTTGTTGTTGAGAAAATCTGTTTTCATATGTCGTATCTCATGTTCTTCCATGTGGAGAGATATATATAATAGAGAGAGAATCAAATTGCCTTGCTTTAGTTAATCTATTGGATACATATGACTTATCCTCGCATGAGATAAGGACCTCATTAAAACTTATTTCACACAAAAAACCATAAGCAAGTGTAAATTACTGTATGTAAATTTGTTTACTCAGTGATGCTGCGATTTGTCTCGAAAGTCTGTTTAGATTTTCTTATACTTCGAAAATATATTTCTGTTGTAAACTAATGTAAGAAGTTTTTTCAGTACAGATTGAATTGTGAAAATGTCTTATTTTAGCATAGGTAGTAGAAGTTTTGGCCTCTAAATGTGTATGGTTGGACGAATAATGGTTAGAGTTTGACATTAGTATTGCGGCTTCGAAGAGAGAAGGTACTATTAGGCTGAGTTAAACATATTCTCTAGAAATGTTTAATGACTCCTTGAAGGCTGGAACTACATAAAGGGAATCCACAGAGTGCATGTCAAGAAAGTATTGCTATATTTTTTAATGGGATAATTAGACTTATGCCCCTAGTTGTGTCCCACTCATCTATTCCACCCCTAATTTCCCAAAGTCACCAGTTCTGTCCAAGTTACTTTGCTCCTCTTATGCTTTTGCCCTTTGACCGTTTGACTATCAGTTTGAAAAATAATTCGTACTAAATCAGAAAAATGCATATAACATACCAAAATGTTCAGAAAAACATCACTTATATGCCAGTGTCATTTGCATTCATGAATAAAGTGTTGGAAAGTGCACATCCGAGTTTTAGCTCTTTTGATACCTCCATAATAGCAAAATAAAAATCAAAAAAATCCAATAAAATATGGTGGCAAAGAACGACAAATGTTCTAAGTGCTTGCCAAGTTTCATCAAGGAATGACATTCGTGGAAGTCGTGGCAAAAAAAAAACAATCAACAGTCCAAAATAGATTATTATTTTTCCACGACTTCCACGAATGTCGTCCCCTTATGAAACTTGGCAAGCACTTAGAACATTTGTCGTTCTTTGCCACCATATTTGTTTGGATTTTTTTATTTTGCTATTCATGGTGGTATCAAAAGAGCTAAAACTCGGATGTGCATTTTCCAACACTTTTTTCATGAATGCAAATGACACTGACATATAGGCGATGTTTTTCTGAACATTTTGGTATCTTATTTGCAATTTTCTGATTTAGTATGAATTAGTTATGAATTTTTCAAACTAATGGTCAGACGGTCAAAGGGTAAAAGCATAAGAGGAGGAAAGTGACCTGGACAGAACCGGTGACTTTTGGAAATTAGGGGTAAAACAGACGAGTGAGACACAACTAGGGGCATAAATCTAATTATCCCTTTTTTAATCCAATGACAAGTAGTGATCTAAATGCTCTTATTTTTGAATCCATCTGTAAAGTAGTGATCTAAATGCTCTTATATTTCTTTACAAAGGGAGTAGCAATGTACAAAGTGGGTGTTTATTGATTTCTGGAGCCATTGTTCGTTCATAGAAACTGAACTCTGAGTTGACAATAAAGTTGTATTGTTTGATGAAATCATTTGCCATATGGAGTGTATTCTTATACATGTATGCTAGCATATTGTACATCTGTAAATAGTATACATTGAAACCATTTTAATTGAAATTGTATGATGGGCCATCTGTAATAATTAGTTGTATAATTGCAGCGTGTCTTATAGTAGACCATAACGTTTGAAAAATCATCACAGTAATCATTGGGCACTGCAAAACGCGCCTATCTCTCTATTATCACACATGCATCCAAGCTCAACTGGTTGACCGCGGTGTCAATCCTGTAGGAGGTCCTGGGTCAAACCCAATGCTCCTCTTTGTATTCTCTTATTGTTGTTATTTTGTCACTCCATACTTCGGGCCTCACTCACTGTTGGGTTACTGCACTATGCTGCTTCTGGCCCAAACATGTTTTTTCTGCTTTGTGGATTTACCATTTTTCCAGTGCATGTGCAATTACCAAAATGCCATCATTTTGAATTGCCAAATAACTATATATCCATGCATCCAAATGAAACATGTTATATATGTAAAATTCTTAGAATTTTGTGTAGTTTCACAATATGCAACTTTCATCCATTTTAAAATGTTTACAATTACGGCTCGATTTAATTTTGCATAATTGCCATGTTAAAAAGGTTTATTTCATAACTAAATAACCATAGCTCCGAATTAAATAAACTTTATATGTAAATGGGCTAGAAAAATGTGTAGGTTGACATGGCGGCATTACTTTGCATGTTTAACAACTCTAAAATATGATTTTGGGAAGAACAGTACCAAATTCGAATATTGCATATGAGGATTTTCCGGAATTGTTGTTTGTTGTGTCCGGCCTCATTTAAACTTGTCTAAATAGTTAGTTTACTTATGCTTCACCTCTTGCTATGTTAACCAACATTTAATATTGTTGTCTACATAAACAAGAGCGAATAAAATAATTGGATGTGTTGTTTTGTCTATACGCAATTCGTTGCATATTGAGCTCCACTTAATGTGTAGTGTTGTTTGTTGCACTTTGCCATGCCATGCATATTTAATCCGGACATGCATCATACTTGTTTGTGCATCATGCCATGATTATGCTTGTTTGTTTACCATGTTGTTTGCTTCTTTCTGGTTGTGCTTCTTGTCGATAGTTTTGGTTCTGTTGCGATCGTGAAGATTCGTTCGACTATGCTGGTTCGACTACTTCATGGAATCGACCTTCTTCCGAGCGGGATTTCAGGCAAGATGCCCGTCACCTTGGATCTCACTACTATATTTGCCATGCTAGTTGTCTCGATGCTATCACTATGTCGTGCTTCCTACCACTTGTTTATCAAGCCTGCCAATATGCCATGAAACAACCTCTAACCTTTTCACCATCTCAACAAACCGTTGTTTGGCTATGTTACCGCTTGCTCAGCCTCTCTTATAGCGTTGCTAGCTGCAGGTGCAGTTGCAAGTTGTTCCATGTTTGGAACATGGATATGTTGGAATATCACAATATCTCTTATGTTTAATTAATACACATATATACTTGATAATGGGTGGAAGGCTTGGCCTTTTGCTTGGTGATTTGTTCCACTCATGCGGCCTTAGATTCTGATGAACCGGTGTTATGTTCCTTGATTTTGCGTTCCTAACGTGGTTGGGGTTTTATGCCCCCCCTTGAAAGTTTGCTTTGAATAAAACTCCTACAACAAGGCCCAACATTGGTTTTACCATTTGCCAAATAACTAAAACTTGCATATGGACTTTCTGGACACCGTGGATTCTTAATTAACAACCCGGGCTAGTGCTCCTCATGAGTGTTGGTCCAAACCTGTCAACCGCCGGTGACCACCAGGGGAAACTCGGGTTTTGGCCTACTGGAAGTTTGGACAATCTGAACGTGGCCCGAGACGAGATACGCGCGGCTCCTATGGGGTGTCGGCACGTCGGGAGGTCTTGCTGGACTTGTTTTACCATTGTTGTCTTATGCACCGGGATTCCGACTCCGATTGGGTTGTCCCCAAGATGGAGGTTTTACCTCTGTTGATCGTGAGAGCTTGTGATGGGCAAGTTGGGACACCCCTACAGGGTTTTGATCTTTCGAAAGTCGTGCCCGCGGTTATGTGGTACATCGGAATTTGTTAATATCCGGTTGTAGAGAACTTGACACTAAATCCGAAATAAAATACACCAACCGCGTGAGTAACCGTGATTGTCTCTTTTCAAGTAAGTTCGGGAAGAGAACACAGAGGGGTTATGTTTGACTCGTAGGTAGCTCAGGATCACTTAGCGATCATTACTAGTTGGCGACCGTTTGTGTAGCTTCTCATCTTTCTCTTGAAATCTTAAGTTAGCCACCATACAAATGTTTAGTTGCTTGCTGCAGCCTCCCCGCTTATCCTTTCCAAACCCATTAAGCTTTGCTAGTCTTGATACCCATGGTAATGGGATTGCTGAGTCCTCGTGGCCCACAGATACTAAAACAACAGTTGCAGGTACATGTAATGCGATGACTTGACATGAGAGCGATGTTTACTTGTGTTGGAGTTCTTCTTCTGTTGCTTCTTCTTCATTCAGGGGATAGGTTCCTGGTCGACAGCCTGGGCTAGCAGGGTGGATGTCGTTTGTGCTTTTCATGTGTTTTCATCCGTAGTTGGATGTCTCTCATGTATGGTGTTTGTTGTATTCATGTGGCACTTGTATGACTTTGCATGTATCTCCATATATTATGTAATGGTACGATGTAATGATATCCATCTCGCTAAGCGCCCGGAATGCGGTTGAGCCCCAATCACGTGGTTATCACATGATCAGGATAGAATCGCATCTTGGGCGTGAAAAGTTGGTATCAGAGCCTCGACTGACCATAGGAGCCCCTTGATTGATCGTAGTTTGGCCGTTGTCGAGTCTAGAAGAAAACTATTTTTGAATCTAGTTATATCGAAGAGTAGGAATTCTTATTACTCCTCGTCCCCTTTGTCTCTCTCGTGAGGAATCTTGACATAGGTGTTTTGAATTACTCCTCTTCCCCTTGAAATTTTTTTAGGATCATGATTCGTCCATTTTGCATAATGCTTATATGTAGATATTTATTGCACTTTGGGCTGTTATTACACATTATGTCACAATACTTATGCCTTTTCTCTCTTATTTTATAAGGTTTACACGAAGAGGGAGAATGCCGACGGCTGGAATTCTGTGCTGGAAA
Source organism: Secale cereale (assembly GCA_902687465.1). Lineage (NCBI taxonomy): Eukaryota > Viridiplantae > Streptophyta > Magnoliopsida > Poales > Poaceae > Secale > Secale cereale. The sequence goes on from LR738714.1 coordinate 628,211,939, forward strand.
AGAAGCAAACTCTGTAAACCTATTCTGCACAACTCAAAGAGCTCCGAAACTCCACAGGACACCGTTTCAGAAAACATAAAAAATATCCGGCGAAAGAACATCACTAGGGTGGCCACCACATGTCCATGAGGGTGGGGGCGCCCCCCCTCTGGCGCGCCCCCTGCCTCGTGGGCCCCCCGATGCCCATCTTCTCCTATATGAGGTGTTTTGACCTGAAAAAAAATTCATAAGGAGGCTTTCGGGACCAGACGCCGCCGTCTCGAGGCGGAACCTTGGCGGAAACCAATCTAGGGCTCTGGCAGAGCTGTTCTACCGGGTATACTTCCCTCCGAGAGGGGGAAATCGTCACCGCCGTCATCACCAACAACTCTCCCATCTTGGGGAGGGATATCTTCATCAACATCTTCACCAGCACCATTTCCTCTCAAAACCCTAGTTCATCTTCTTTATCCAATCTTTGTACCCAAACCTCAGATTGGTACTTGTGGGTTGCTAGTAGTGTTGATTACTCCTTGTAGTTGATGCTAGTAGGTTTATTTGGTGGAAGATCATAAGTTCAGATCCATTATGCATATTAATACCCCTCTGATCATGAACAATATTATGTCTTGTGAGCAGTTACTTTTGTTCCCGAGGACATGGGAGAAGTCTTGCTATAAGTAGTCATGTGAATTTGGTATTCGTTCGATATTTTGAAGAGATGTATGTTGTCTCTCCTCTAGTGGTGTCATGTGAACGTCGACTACATGTTACTTTACCATTATTTAGGCCTAGAGGAAGGCATTGAGAAGTAATAAGTAGATGATGGGTTGCTAGAGTGACAGAAGCTTAAACCCTAGTTTATGCGTTGCTTCGTAAGGGGCTGATTTGGATCCACTTGTTTCATGCTATGGTTAGGTTTACCTTAATACTTCTTTTGTAGTTGCGGATGCTTGCATTAGAGGTTAATCATAAGTGGGAGGCTTGTCCAAGTAAGGACAACACCCAAGCACCGGTCCACCCACATACCAAATTATCAAAGAACCGAACGCGAATCAGATGATCGTGATGAAAACTAGCTTGACGATAATTCCCATGTGTCCTCGGGAGCAATATCATTCATATAAGAGTTTGTCCAGGCTTGTCCTTTGCTACAAAAAAGATTGGGCCAGCTTGCTGCACCTTATTTACTTTTACCTTTTGTCACTTGCTACCAATAACCTTATCACAAAACTATCTGTTACCTATAATTTCAGTGCTTGCAGAAAATACCTTACTGAAAACTGCCTATCATTTCCTTCTGCTCCTCGTTGGGTTCGACACTCTTACTTATTGAAAGGACTACGATAGATCCCCTAGACTTGTGGGTCATCAAGACTCTTTTCTAGCGCCGTTGCCGGGGAGTGAAGCGCCTTTGTTAAGTGGAATTTGGTAAGGAAAACTTTATATAGTGTGCTGAAATTTATTTTGACTTGTTACTATGGCTCATAATCCTTTGAGGGGCTTGTTCGTGCTATCTTCACCCCGACCAGAAGAGCAAAGAGTTGCTCCTCAACCTACTGCACCTACTGAAAATGTTTTCTTTGAAATTCCTTCGGGTATGATAGAGAAACTGCTAGATAATCCCTTTACAAGAGACGGAACACTTCATCCCGATTTACACCTAATCTATGTGGATGAAGTTTGTGGATTATTTAAGCTTGCAGGTATGCCCGAGGATGTTATCAAGAAGAAGGTCTTCCCTTTATCTTTGAAGGGAGATGCATTGACATGGTTTAGGCTATGTGATGATATTGGATCATGGAACTATAATCGTCTGAAGTTGGAATTTCATCAGAAGTTCTACCCTATGCACCATGTTCATCGTGATCGTAATTATATCTATAATTTTTGGCCTCCCGAAGGAGAAAGCATCGCTCAAGCTTGGGGGAGGCTTAAGTAAATGTTATATTTATGCCCCAATCATGAGCTCTCAAGAGAAATGATCATTCAAAATTTTTATGCTCTGCTTTCTCTCAATAATCGTTCCATGCTTGATACTTCTTGTTCTGGCTCTTTTATGATGAAGACTATTGAATTCAAATGGGATTTATTGGAAATAGTTAAACGAAACTCTGAAGATTGGGATCTCGACGAAGGTAAGGAGTCAGGTATGAACCCTAAGTTTGATTGTGTTAAAGCTTTTATGGATACCAATATTTTCCATGAGTTTAGCACTAAATATGGACTTGACTCTGAGATAGTAGCCTCTTTCTGTGAATCATTTGCTACTCATGTTGATCTTCCCAAGGAGAAGTGGTTTAAATATCATCCTCCCATTGAAGTAAAAGTAGTCAAACCTGTTAAAGTTGAAGAAAAGACTATCACTTATAATGTTGATCCTATTGTTCCTACTCCTTATATTGAGAAACCACCTTTCCCTGTAAGAATAAAGGATCATGCTAAAGCTTCAACTGTGGTTTGTAAGAGTAGTACTAGAACACCTACACCCCCTGAGCAAATTAAAGTTGAACCTAGTGTTGCTATGGTTAAAGATCTCTTGGTTGAAGATTTAGATGGACATGTTATTTACCTCCAAGCGGAAGCTGCTAGAATAGCCAAACCCGATGCTAGGAATAAACATAGACCTGTTGTAGGCTTGCTTGTTATCTCTATTAAAATAGGAGATCATTGCTATCATGGTTTATGTGACGTAGGTGCTAGTGCAAGTGTAATACCTATATCCTTATATGATGAAATTATGCACGATATTGCACCCGTTGAGCTAGAAGGTATAGATGTTACTATTAAACTTGATAAGAGAGACACTATCTCACCAATTGGGATTGTTAGAGATGTTGAAGTCTTGCGTGGGAAAGTTAAATACCCTGCTGATTTTCTTGTTCTTAGTTCCCCACATGATGATTTTTGTCCCATCATATTTGGTAGACCCTTCTTGAACACTGTTAATGCTAAGATAGACTGCGTGAAAGATATTGTTACTGTTGGGTTAGGGGATATGTCTCATGATTTTAATTTTGCTAAATTTCTTAGGCAACTCCTTGATAAAGAATTACCTAGTAAGGATGAAATTATCGGTCTTGCTTCTATTGTTGTGCCTCCAAATAATCCCTTAGAACAATATTTGCTAGATCATGAAAATGATATGCATATGAATGAGAGAAGGGAAATAGATGAAATATTCTTTAATCATGGACCAGTATTGAAAAATAACTTGCCTGTTGAAATCCTAGGGGATCCTCCTCCACCCAAGGGTGATCCCGTGTTTGAACTTAAACCTTTACCTGATAATCTTAAGTATGTTTATCTTGATGAAAAGAAGATATATCCTGTTATTATTATTGCTAACCTTTCAGAGCAGGAAGAGGAAAAATTATTGAAAACTCTGAAGAAGTGATGTCTACACACGCTTCTATTCTTGTAGACTATGTTGGGCCTCCAAGCGCAGAGGTTTGTAGGACAGTAGCAATTTCCCTCAAGTGGATGACCTAAGGTTTATCGAACTCAGGGAAGTAGAGGTCGAAGATGGTCTCTCTCAGGCAACCCTACAACTAAGATACAAGAAGTCTCTTGTGTCCCCAACACACCTAATACAACTAGGAGTTGTATAGGTGCACTAGTTCGGCGAAGAGATGGTAAAATATGGATGATAGGAGTGGCAAAGCAAAGTAATATAAATCTGTAATAAAAAGTGCAGCAAGCAAACAAGTGGTAAACGTAAGCACAAATGGTATTGCAATGGTGGAAACAAGGCCTAGGCTTCATACTTTCACTCGTGGCAACTCCCAATAACATTAACATAATCGAATCACATGATATTTCCCATAATGGAGATGCACTCGGAGGTCATTCCTTTGTGGTCAAGAGAGGACGAGAATTATGTAGGGCTACAAAAGCACACCTCTAAGTTCGTAGTTCTCTATCTATGGATTTCCCAATGTCACCGCAGCCATCCAAAGAGAGTACCACAATCACCACAACATATCTCAAGGATAGTCAAAGACAAGCACCAAGAGACTCTCAATCTTCAATCAACACACAAAAGAGGAAATCACCCATGAAAATATTCTTCTAATCCATGTCCAATAGACCGCTGTCACCTTGGTCTCGGGGATTATACTAGATAAAGACAAGTGAGTACATCAATCCAATACATAGAGGAAGGGGAAATATCATGGGATCACCCTAGATTAACATAGCCTATGATCACAACGAAGATCACATCATGGGAGAGAGAATTGACCACATAGCTACTGGTAGAAACCTCAGCCCCGAGGGGGAACTACTCCCGCATCATGGAGGGAGGAAGCAACGTCGATGGAGACGAATCCAGGGGCACTTCCCCGTCCTGGCAGGATGCCGGCACAGGAATTCTGGTCCCCCGAAACTTGGTGGCGATGGCGGCGGAGATCGGAATAGCTTCTGGAGAAAAGTGTTCCGGAATCAGGGTTTTCGCGACGGGAGATAAATATATGCGAAGGGGGGCAACCAGAGGCGGAGAGGGGGGCCCAGGCGCCCCCCTAGGGCGGCCAGGGGTGGGGCCGCCTGGGGTGGCCGCCTGGGCTGCCCCTGGCTCCCCTCTGGCCCCACTTCTGGCGCATGGCAGCTTCTGGAGTGCTGATTTTTTATATATTTTTCCCGGAATTTTTCTGGTGATTTAAGTAATGGCAAAAACTAAAATACAAAAACAACAGAAAACATAAACTGGCACTGGGGTGCACTGAGTTAATAGGTTAGTCCAAATATGATCAAAAGTGTATGGAAGTGCATAAATATCATAACAATATCACACAAAAGAAGCATGGAGCAAGCAGAAATTATAGATACGTTTTGGACGTATCAAGAAGCATCGTGCTGCTATTGGATATACTCTGGATGATCTTAAGGGCATCAGTCCCACTTTATGCCAACACAAGATAAAATTGGAAGAAAACGCTAAACCGGTTATATATCATCAACGACGGTTAAATCCTAAGATGAAAGAAGTGGTAAGGAAGGAAATACTAAAGCTTCTAGAGGCAGGTATTATCTATCCAGTTGCTGATAGCCGGTGGGTAAGTCCTGTCCATTGTGTCCCTAAGAAGGGAGGTATGACTATTGTTCCTAATGATAAACATGAATTGATCCCGCAAAGAATTGTTACAGGTTATAGGATGGTAATTGATTTCCGCAAATTAAATAAAGCTACTAAGAAAGATCATTACCCCTTGCCTTTTATTGATCAAATGCTAGAAAGGCTATCCAAACATACTCACTTTTGCTTTCTAGATGGTTATTCTGGTTTCTCTCAAATACCTGTGTCAAAAGGGGATCAAGAAAAGACCACTTTTACTTGTCCTTTTGGTACCTTTGCTTATAGAACTATGCCTTTTGGTTTATTTAATGCACCTGCTACCTTTCAAAGATGTATGATGGCTATATTCTCTGATTTTTGTGAAAAGATTGTTGAGGTTTTCATGGATGACTTCTCCGTTTATGGAACTTCTTTTGATGATTGCTTAAGCAACCTTGATCAAGTTTTTGCAGAGATGTGAAGACACTAATCTTGTCTTGAATTGGGAGAAGTGCCACTTTATGGTTAATGAAGGCATTGTCTTGGGACATAAAATTTCTGAAAGAGGTATTGAAGTTGACAAGGCTAAAGTTGATGCTATTGAAAAAATGTCGTGCCCCAAGGACATCAAAGGTATACGAAGTTTACTTGGTCATGCCGAGTTTTATAGGAGGTTCATTAAGGACTTCTCCAAAATCTCTAGGCCTCTGACTAATCTCTTACAAAAAAATATTCCTTTTGTCTTTGATGATGATTGTCTAGAAGCATTTGAAATACTTAAGAAAGCATTGATCTCTGCACGTATTGTCCAACCTCCTGACTGGAATTTACCCTTTGAGATTATGTGTGATGCTAGTGATTATGTTGTAGGTGTTGTTTTAGGACAAAGAGTTGATAAGAAGTTAAATGTTATCCAATATGCTAGTAAAACCCTAGACAGTGCCGAGAAAAATTATGTTACTACCGAGAAAGAATTTTTAGCAGTTGTATTTGCTTGTGATAAGTTTAGACCTTATATTGTTGATTCTAAAGTAACTATTCACACTGATCATGCTGCTATCATATACCTTATGGAAAGGAAAGATGCTAAACCTAGACTTATTTGATGGGTTTTCTTGCTGCAAGAGTTTGATTTGCATATTATTGATAAAAAGGGAGCTGAGAACCCAGTTGCAGATAACTTGTCTAGGCTAGCGAATATACTTGATGACCCAGAACTTATTGATGATAGCTTTCCTGATGAACAATTAGCTGTCATAAATACTTCTCATACTGCTCCATGGTATGCTGATTATGCTAATTATACTGTTGCTAAGTTTATACCCCCTAGCTTCACATACCACCAAAAGAAAAAGTTCGTCCATGATTTGAGACATTACTTCTGGGATGACCCACATCTTTATAAACAAGGAGTAGATGGTATTATTAGACGTTGTGTACCTCAGCATGAACATGAACATATCCTACGCAAGTGCCACTCCGAAGCTTATGGAGGACACCATGCTGGAGATAGAACTGCACATAAGGTATTGCAATCTGGTTTTTATTGGCCTACTCTCTTCAAGGATGCCCGTAAGTTTGTCTTATCTTGTGATGAATGTCAAAGAATTGGTAATATTAGTAGACGTCGAGAAATGCCTATGAATTATTCACTTGTTATTGAACCATTTGATGTTTGGGGCTTTGATTATATGGGACCGTTTCCTTCCTCTAATGGGTACACACATATTCTAGTTGATGTTGATTATGTTACTAAGTGGGTAGAAGCTAGTCCAACTAGTAGTGTTGATCATAACACCTCTATTAAGATGCTTAAAGAAGTTATTTTTCCGAGGTTTGGAGTCCGTAGATACCTAATGACTGATGGTGGTTCACAGTTTATTCATGGTGCTTTCCGTAAAATGCTTGCAAAGTATGATATAAATCATAGAATTGCATCCCCTTATCACCCACAGACTAGTGGTGAAGTAGAACTAAGTAATAGAGAGCTGAAATTAATTTTGCAAAAGACAGTTAATAGGTCTAGAAAGAATTGGTCCAAGAAACTTGATGATGCATTATGGACATATAGAACTGCATACAAAAATCCTATGGGTATGTCTCCATATAAGATGGTTTATGGAAAAGCTTGTCACTTACCTCTTGAGCAAGAACCTAAGGCATATTGGGCTATTAAAGAGCTCAATTATGATTTCAAACTTGCCGGTGAGAAGAGGTTATTTGACATTAGCTCTCTTGATGAATGGAGGACCCATGCCTATGAGAATGCCAACCTGTTTAAAGAAAAAGTTAAAAGATGGCATGACAAAAGGATACAAAAGCGTGAGTTTAATGTAGGTAATTATGTATTGCTATACAACTCTCGTTTAAGATTTTTTGCAGGAAAACTTCTCTCTAAGTGGGAAGGACCTTACGTTATCGAGGAGGTCTATCGTTTCGGTGCCATACAAATCAACAACTTTGAAGGCACAAATCCGAAGGTGGTGAACGATCAAAGAATCAACCATTATATCTCAGGTAACCCTATAAATGTTGAAACCAATGTTATGGAAACCGTAACCCCGGAGGAATACATAAGGGACACTTTCCAGAATGATTCAGACTCCGATAAGGAAGAGGTATGTGGTACGGTAAGTAAACCGACTCCAAAACAGTTCTAAAGGCAATTTTTCACCGTTTTGGAATATTTAGAAAAATAGAAAAATAAGTGGCAGTACGGAAGAGACACGAGGCATCCACGAGGGTGGAGGGCGCACCCCCTTCTTCTGGGCGTGCCTCCTACCTCGTGGGCACCTCGTGTGCCTCCTGAACTCCGATTTCTTGTATGTTACTCCTTTTGGTCGGTAAAAATTCATTATATATACCCCGAAGGTTTTGACCTCTGTATCATGCAAAAATCCTCTGTTCTTGTTTCGAGCTATTTTCTGCAAGGGTTGACAAAGCCAGGCACCATGTCGTCTCCTTCCTCCAACAATGAAGGCAACGATGCTTGGCTAATGAAGATAGATCTGAAGTGGGAAGGACCCGAGGAGATCAACAAGGAGAAGAGGATCAAGAAGGCGGTGGAAGATCAGGCTCCGGCAATGGGAGAAGATGACATCCATCAACCTCTTCCCAAATTCTTTACTTTAACTGAGATTGAAGCTTTCAAGATGATTGAGTTAGCTCAAATTCAAAACAAGTATCTCACAAGTGAAAATATTTTGTTGAAGGACCATATAGCTGCACTCAAAGGTATTATCCGCAAGTTGGAGGATCTCCCACGCTCGATATATGATGATCCGACGTCACTACTTTCAACTCCGTCATCACCACCCCTGACGAAGGAGACATAATCATATGGGTATGGGCACTCCCCTTGGCAACTTCCAAGCTTGGGGGAGTGACCCCGGTATCGTATCACCATCACTCCTATCTTTACTGTTTTTCTTAGTTCGATCCTTTTGGTAGTATCTTGATCTAGTAGAATAAAGTTAGCATGATCTAGTTGTGAGCTTTTGGTTTATGATCTTTACCCTTTGTAATCGAGTGGGTGAGCTATATAATAAAGATTAGTGTTGAGTCAAGGGCTTGATTTCCTCACTTTGGTCATGATAGGATAAAAGAAAATATACAAGAAAATATATATCAAGAGATCATATTGATCTTATGGGAAGTAATGACTTCACATATAAAGAGTATGATGAATAAAAGTTGTTGAGAGTTGACAAACATAGTTTTGGTCCTCGTTGCAATTAATAGGAAGTAATAAAGAAAGAGAGGCTTCACATACAGATATACTATCTTGTACATCTTTTATGATTGTGAGCACTCATTAAAATATGATATGCTAAAAAGTTGATGTTGGACAAGGAAGACAACATAATGGGTTATGTTTTCTTATATCCGAAATAAAGAATATTGTCATGGATCATCTAACATGTTGAGCTTGCCTTTCCCCCTCATGCTAGCCAAAACTCCTCACACCAAGTAGAGATACTACTTGTGCTTCCATACATCCTTAAACCCAGTTTTGCCATGAGAGTCTGCCATACCTACCTATGTATTGAGTAAGATTCTTCCAAGTAAGTTGTCATGTTGCAAACTCGCTAAAATATGTATGATTTATTAGTGTGGAGGAAATAAGCTTTATACGATCTTGTGATATGGAAGTAATAAAAGCGACGGACTGCATAATAATGGTCCTTATCACAAGTGGCAATATAAAGTGACGTTCTTTTGCGCTAAGACTTTGTGCATCCAACCATAAGAGCGCATGACGACCTCTACTTCCCTATGCGAAGGGCTTATCTTTTATCTATGCCTTATAAGAGTCAAGGTGAAAATCACCTTTCCTTTTTACATTTTATCCTTTGGCACGCACATTGTGTTGGAAAGATCCTGACATATATACCCACTGGCATGTAAGTTTTCATGGTCTATTACTGTTGACATTACCCTTGAGGTAAAAGGTTGGGAGGCAACACCATAATCCCCCATCTTTCTCTGTGTCCGATTAAACCTCCATACCCATAAGTATTGCATGAGTGTGAACAATTGTGAAATACCATATGATCGTTGAGTATGTAGGCTTGCTGATAAGCTCTTATTTTGACTCTTTCCAATGTTACGACAAATTGCAATTGCTTCAATGACTGAGATCATAGTTTGCTGGTTTTCAATGAAGTTTCTGATTCATTCTTGATATTGTGAATGAATTGTTACTTTAGCATAAGAATCATATGACAATATATATATGTTGCTATTATGAGAATGATCATGATGCCCTCATGTCCATATTTTATTTTTATCGACACCTCTATCTCTAAACATGTGGACATATTTTTCGATATCGGCTTTCGCTTGAGGACAAGCGAGGTCTAAGCTTGGGGGAGTTGATACGTCCATTTTGCATCATGCTTATATGTTGATATTTATTGCACTTTGGGATGTTATTACACGCTATGTCACAATACTTATGCCTTTTCTCTCTTATTTTACAAGGTTTACATGAAGAGGGAGAATGCCGGCAGCTGGAATTCTGGGCTGGAAAAGAAGCAAACTCTAGAAACCTATTCCGCACAACTCAAAAAGCTCAGAAACTCCACAGGACACTGTTTCAAAAAAATATAAAAAATATCTGGCGAAAGAAGATCACCAGGGCGGCCACCACCTGTTGACGAGGGTGGGGGGCGCGCCCCCTACGTCGTGGGCCCCCTATGCCCCCCGATGCCCATCTTCTCCTAAATGAGGTGTTTTGACCTAGAAAAAAAATCATAAGGAGGCTTTCGGGACCAGACGCCGCCGTCTCGAGGCGGAACCTAGGCGGAAACAAATCTAGGGCTCCGGCAGAGCTGCTCTGCCGGGGATACTTCCCTCCGGGAGGGGGTAATCGTTACCGCCGTCATCACCAACAACTCCCCCATCTTGGGGAGGGCTATCTTCATCAACATCTTCACCAGCACCATCTCCTCTCAAAACCCAAGGTCATCTCTTGTATCCAATCTTTGTACCCAAACCTCAGATTGGTACCTGTGGGTTGCTAGTAGTGTTGATTACTCCTTGTAGTTGATGCTAGTTGGTTTATTTGGTGGAAGATCATATGTTCAGATCCATTATGCATATTAATACCTCTCCGATCATGAACAATATTATTTCTTGTGAGTAGTTGCTTTTGTTCCTGAGCGCATGGGAGAAGTCTTGCTATTAGTAGTCATGTGAATGTGGTACTCGTTCGATATTTTGATGAGATGTATGTTGTCTCTCCTCTAGTGGTGTCATGTGAACGTCGACTACATGACACTTTACCATTATTTAGGCCTAGCGGAAGGCATTGGGAAATAATAAGTAGATGATGGGTTGCTAGAGTGATAGAGGCTTAAACCCTAGTTTATGCGTTGCTTCGTAAGGGGCTAATTTGGATCCATTTGTTTCATGCTATGGTTAGGTTTACCTTAATACGTCTTTTGTAGCTGCGGATGCTTGCATTAGAGGTTAATCATAAGTGGGAGGCTTGTCCAAGTAAGGACATCACCCAAGCACCGGTCCACCCACATACCAAATTATCAAAGTACCGAACGCGAATCAGATGATCGTGATGAAAACTAGCTTGACGATAATTCCCATGTGTCCTCGGGAGCATTTTCCTTCATATAAGAGTTTGTCTAGGCTTGTACTTTGCTACAAAAAGGATTGGGCCATCTTGCTGCACCTTATTTACTTTTACCTTTTGTCACTTGCTACCAATTACCTTATCACAAAACTATCTGTTACCTATAATTTCAGTGCTTGCAGAAAATACCTTACTGAAAACTTCCTATCATTTCCTTCCGCTCCTCGTTGGGTTCGACACTCTTACTTATCGGAAGGACTACGATAGATCCCCTACACTTGTGGGTCATCAGATCACAGAGCTAGTTTTCGTTTGTTGCGATGTCAGCTCTTTTCATCCGGTGCATCTCTCGTCAAGTTGATTCAACCCTCTTTGTCTTTGGCATGATCAATCCTCAGTTCTTTCTCAACGACGTTGTTAACCTGTCCGAAGATAAACAATGTCGTCCGAAGTGGTCTCTCTTTTTCCCACCCGCCCACCCTTTTCTTCTTCTCGGAGTCGGAGTCCTTAATCAAGTATCCATCCTACTCATGTGAAGTCTTTGAATTCTTTCCTCAATGATTTCAACTGGTGAATTCTCGTCTAGTTCATCATTCTTCATCTCTTTTCTTTTCCGGTGGATTCAATTCAATTATTTGGTGTTGATTATATTCTTTTCCTTTGCTCAAATATTTCCCTTGCTCGTTCGCCTCTCGCTATTTAATTGTTCCGGAGTTCCGAAGACATCGCAGGAGATTCGTCTGTGTTCCAACTAATTCGAGGTTGCCACCTCATTCAATTCTTTTAATCATTTCGGTGCATCTTATCTATTTCAAACATCCTTTTCAACGGTGTTTTCTCTTCGGTGTGCTCATTACCCATAGGTCTATTCCCAGGATCTTACGTAACTCTTCTAATATTTTTGGAGCTATTCCCAAATTATTTTCAAAGTGTGACGTAAGAATGTATTCCTTCAGTCATATGTTTTCTCCAAGATCGCTTTCCATATCCTTTTTCATGATTGGTTCAACAACCCCTCTTTTCATTCTTCCGGAGTATCTCAACAATTTTGGTAATATTTCTCGTCGTCATTCTCAATATTTGCAGACCGAAGAAGAGTTTTCCTCTAAATCTTTTTCTTACCCATCCAAAGTATTTCATGAATTCTTCCATTGTGATCCTCCGAAGGCCATCATCTCAGAAGATTTCTTCGTTCTTAGTTTTCAACTTCGTCCTCCAACTATTCTTAATTGATGCCTATCCGTTCGTCTCCATATTCTTCCAGCGCTTCATTCCAGTATTCTCTAGTCAGTTTGTGATCTCTTCATTCTCTTCTATCTAAATGCCCTCATGTATTTTCGTTCCTTTTCTAATTATTTATGGTGGTTTGTTCTCTTTCATCACTCGGTTCCAATTCTTAAGGTGGTTCGTTCAACATTCCTTTTCCTTTCTTATCATATCAATTCATTCATTCTTTCCAATCCTACCGGTGTTTAATGAAGACCTTCCCAAGTTTTGTGCTATATCTCCCCTTAATATTTTTTAATGACAATAAGTAGTATGCAAAATCCATTGCTTCTCATCAATTTAAATGATGGAGGATAAGATTACCATAATCCTTATTCTTCTTTCATAAAGTTGAGTATTCCCTTCCTTCAAAATTTGTTCATGACAAATAAATTCTAATCCCAAGTGTTTTCATCTTTTCTTTTCCAGAGTTCAAAGTTTCCTCGGCCTTCTCATGGGAACCCATGTCTAAATCATCGCAAGTCTCTAATCTTATTTTATTCATCCTTCATTTCTATATCATCATCCTTTTGTTACCGGGAGTTCTTCATGATTTAATTCATTCTTCAAGTGTTCATCAAAATTCTTGTGGAGAAGCTCAAGTATATTTTCTTCTTGCGTCTCGAGGTGCAATTAATTCTGCATATTCTGTTGATGTGGGGTTTTGCAATTCGTCACTCTTCTCAGCTATTCAATCATTGGTTGTGGCATAATTTCACCTCAAGTTTTGGGATAATTTCCATAAGTCCACAACAAGCTTGTTCTTTTGTTGTTGATTTTCTCAACAACTCCGTTCAAGCCTTTCTCCTAAAGATGCACTTTCAAAATCATTCGTGATAGAAGATGTTATTCTTTCTCCTTTCTTTTCATTCCATTCTTTCAATTGTTCCGGAGGCATTGTGTTGTTGCTCTCGTCAAGTATCATCCCATCTTGTGAAGTTCATGATTTTATTCCATTCAAATTCCTTCATTCTTGTCCCTTGGCTATCTCGTACCGGCGCGGTTTCATATTATTTTGTTTCATATCCTTCAAACTACAAGGCTCTTGTATTGTTCCTTGTTCCTCTTTGCTATTGGAGTGATTTCAATCTCATTCATCTCCGCTGTATTCTTTCCTTGGAATTTTTTAACCTTCTAAGGTTCCTTGGTTTCACTCAATTGTCCAAGAAGAAACTATGTATTTCTATACCTGTTCCGTCTCGTACCTAAGATCTCGGGATAAGATCTCTTGTTAGTGGGGGTGTGTTGTGACGCCCCGAGACCGATGCTCTAGTTGTCTTCCATTTATTTTCGTTGTTGTTGTGTGTTTCAATTGTTTGTTGCCTTGGTCATGATCTATTTCCATGTGGATTCTTTCTTTTATGGCTTCGTTTTGTTGCTTTGTTGTTTTACTTGTTGCATTGCCATGCCCAATAATTGTCATATTGCATTGTTCCATCCTATGTTTCTTGCCATGTTCATGTTGAGTGCATTGTCTCATCTTGGATCATATTATGTGCATTGTTTTGCCTTGTGTGGCAATGTGTCATCCATGTTGTTGCTATGATCATCATGCACAGTGCACTGTCACGCCCCGAGACCGGGCCTAGGCGAGACATCCGCCGCGCGCCTATAGACCAGAGACCTATAGTCACGCAAGGCGTGATTGAGCTGGAATAAACTAGCAGTGGATCACAAAAGCTCATAAATTTACTATACAAGTTCCTTCGCATTTACAAGTAGACAAAATACATTAAATTCTCTAGTCGTTTCCCACCCACTAGTCCAGCTATACTTTGACGACATCTTCTGGGCATACTTAGATTACATCGTCTGCATTTAAAATAAATAAAGGAAGCAAGGTTGAGTACGACAAATCATACTCAGCAAGCAGATACTTCACTATTCAACAAGGATCAATAGTATGAAGGTGTAGATCAACACATGAATTGAATACAGAGGATAACCAAGGTAATAAACATTGGAACATATTTTAATATAAATTGACAGAAGAACAATATAACTGAGTTTAATGGAAACATAATAGAAATATATTGGCATCACATATGACCGCAAGCTTCCCAACCCGGGAGTCACATGGGTGAAATTTCAAACTTTTATGCTCTGAAGAGGGGTACTCCAACGTCGACAGCCTCGACCAGAACAACACAGGTTCTAGAAGAGCAGAGCTCTTGTACCCACTAAGACCCGGACACCTAGACCTACTGATGTCGGTAGCTCCTACAGATCCATCACCGACACGTTCCCGAACAAGGTCTGTACTTAGCGGAGAGCCCAGACAGTCCCATACCTGAACTGTGACCGGTACAATACGTTTGCCGCCGTGATACCAATAAAGAAGAGATTATGATATGTTATGGGCTGGATCAACTATAGGATCACTGAAATATCAGTCAACACGACACACCCATGCCTTTACATGGGACCATCCAGAGATACAGTGATTCCATCAACAAATGGATTTTCAAGGCAACATATCTCAACCAGATGGCATAGAAGCCGATGAAGCAGTCAATAAGAATAATAGAACAACATCATAATCAGATGATCGAAGAAGAGAACAATAAATCATGATTAGAGAGTCAGCAAAGCAACTACTTGCCTCAGATAACAAGATTTCTCTTCTAGAATTGTAATCGGCCACCAGATAGTACCCCATCGTATAAAGTCTGATGAAGAACCATATGTATGCTAATATTTTCTAGACGTATGGCTCAATTCTTCCTTGTAGTGGCACATACAGGCTCCATATATATTTCCTCCATGCCCTGCCGCTATCTCTCTCTCTCTCTCTCTCTCTCTCTCACACGCTCTCTCTTCTTCTCACTTTCTATGTGTGCCACTCTTTCTCTCAATAGTGTGTGAGGTGCAAAGCGAGTGGGTAGCAGCAGCTATATATAAGGGTGAGCATGATGTGGAGTATCTTAAATATCAAGCCGGGATGACCCTTGGAGCTGTGAAGAAACATCGGCCGGCGTCCCTTCTAGGGAAGAAAAGCAACTGCCCTTGAAGGGAGTGGCTACAGATCAACCGGCTGACTCAAAAAACGAGTCAATCGATTGGTAAACCAAGTAAGCAGATTGGAACGCAAAATAAAACTGACTGACCCAAAACCGTGGTCAGTCACCAGCCCAAAAGCAAAGAAAGCCTCGCAACTTTCTGTTTCTTTCTTTTGCCATCTCTTAGCGCAGAAAGAAAATGAGCCTGAACCAATGGGAGGAGAAGCTCACTAGGTCTTCTCCCCTTGCATCGTCTTCTTTCTTGCTTGACACACACACAGCCGCCACCATGGGAGGAGAAAGAATGATCAGATCTCCTATTGACTTCTGTTGTTTCTGACCAACTTCTCCTATCGATTCTTGCTGGCAACTGCCTTCTCCTTCCATTCACCAAACCAAAAGCAGCAGATCTGCTAGAAAAAATGAATAATCCTCAATTTCATACCCAGATCAAATATCTGTCATGAAATGGAAAACGGAGAAGGAAGAAACCTGGGGATCATACTGGTTCAGGTCAATTAAAGGTATGTCATTATGTGCTGCCCAGATCCCCTTCTAATTTTTTTGTTTTCTCCTGTATTTTAATTAACATTTTCCATTATTTGCAACCTTGTGCAAAAACCACCTGCAAAAATTTGTAAATACACATATGCATCATGGTTAGAAAGAAAATGATGGAAATCATGAATTTTCATATGCGTGGAAATGCATATTGATGCATATGTAACAAAATGGCAACCTACAAAACAATTGGAGCAAACCATTACAGATATATATAAGAAATTTCACCATAAATTCAAAAACCAGCAATGTGATGGATATTGTTGTTTTAACTTAATAATTGCATTTGCAGGTACCTAAAATTGCACATCAATCTCAGCAGCAAGTGCATAAAATTTCACATCATTCTCAACAGCAATGACACAATGATAGTGCAGATAGATGACAAGACAACACAGTAAGGGGAAAATGTTTCTGGCACTTGCAGGATTAGCACAATCATTTATTAATAAAAAAACTGATTAATACAAGAAAATTGTTGCTAAACAATGTGTATACCAACTTGCCAGGTGCTGATAATTTGTGTGGCAACATGCAGCAAGTTATACAATCTGGAGTTAGTTTGTATTAATTTTCAAAAGTTTGACAACATATCAAACTAACATGCTATAGAAAGTATGACACTACAAGATTGCATAAATATATAGAAATCTAAGCTTGTATTGTTTTGCATACAAACATAGAAATTAAATTCTAAATGTCACGCTTATTATTTATGCATGGATTATTTTGATTTATCTTTTGGAGGGATCAAATTATGTCCAGTTAGGACATCAAGGTTTCCAAATGGTTAATGAGTTGCTACTACCACAGGGACCCAGACAACCTTACACAGAACTAATGCAACAAATGACAATGATGAGTCATCTACAGACTGACAACATGGCAATACCTATAAGCAGTTTCACTTCATTATTGACTGCAGGATTAAATTGTGAGGTACGTGGTATTACCGATAGCAATTGATTGTAGTTTCATACAAAAGAAGTTATGAAAACCTAACACAATATATAACTTGTATGATGAGCATGAAATATCAGTGTCAAATGGAAGCAGCAGTGAGCAACAAGTAAATAAGTTGGAGCAATACTTTACACCTCAAGACCGAGAAGATGAAGAAGATGATCAAGATGATAATGAAGAAGAAGCCACTACTAGGAAAAGTCCTACTAATGGCGCACCTAATTTGGCCATTAATGGCGCATTAGTGGTGCGCCATTAGTGCCATGCCATTAGTATATTTTACTAATGGCGCACCTCTGGTGCGCCATTAGTATCTGGTATACTAATGGCGCACCTCAGGTGCGCCATTAGTATATACAACAATGCGTCATTAGTATGCCTCCTAGGGGGCCATGTATACCCAGGTGCTTTGGCATACTAATGGCGCACAACAACAAGATGCGCCATTAGTAACTTCGGCATACTAATGGCGCACTGTTTAATGATGCGCCATTAGTATCCTTTGGCATACTAATGGCGCACTGTGATGTGATGCGCCATTAGTATGAATATTAGGTTATTTATTTATTTTTTAATTTTCTATTTTTTGCACAGGTTACAAAATGTATAATTGGACAGAATATAGACAGCACACATCAACAACAGATTCATCGAATACAATAGAAGATTAGTCTCTGAATACAATTCATCATATTAGTCTCAGAATACAATTCATCATATTAGTCTCCGAATTGAAAAGACCGAACAAAGATAGAACATTATATTACAAGTCTCAAGACCGCGAGTAGCGAGTTTGTCTTCACATTACAAGTCGATATCGATCATCTAAACTACCATCACATAGAAGAGAGCTGCGGTCATCACGATGAGCATCATCACGATGAAACTCGTCTTCATCCGGTTCCTCCAACGCTCCCTCCCCTCTCCCGCTAGATAGCGGGCGTATCTAGATTCCGCCTCGGCCCTAGTGGTGTACCCTTTGTAACTGTTACCGCTGAATCGGTGAACCTGTCTCCGACACTCCTCCCAGTCGTCGTAGACTCCGGGAACCTTACCCTTGTACACGACATACGACGGCATCGCTATGCACTAGCCAAACGAAACGTTAGTACCAATTCACAGACAATACATAAGCAATATATAAGTATGCAACAGAACGATCGGAAGAGAAAATCAAGACATTAATAGCATCGATTACATCTAAGTTGAACGACTCTCGAAACCAAAGAGACATACTACAAGTTTATTAAAGTTTAATTACAACATGAGCCAATCAATGTTTCAGAACTAGACACAGCATCACTGCTTTCGACTCGACTCAAGGGACCGGAGCGTGGATGAAGCCGCCGTCTATCATGGGAGTCATGAAATCACGGGCGTTGTCAGCCTGCATTTGTAGCATTGTGTCGATGTCACTGTTGGACGGTTGATTTCTGAGGTAGAACTGCCCCGAGGTACGAAGGACATCTTGATGGATGATTTCCGCAAACTCCGACTGGATGCGAAAGAATTCTTGTCTGATGTCCGCGTCCTGGATTGCCGACACGCTCGCGGCCCAATCTTTGAGTTTACTCGGTAGCAGAAGTTGATGATGGTCCCATACGATCGCCCGCATGTGATGGATGGCATAGTAGGCACCCTTCTGACCGCCAGGCGGCTGCTTGACGCAGCAGAACATCGTATTGTGGGAGAACACGGGCTTGTCGTCCTTACGAATAGGCCTGGTGAAGGTGCCTCCAGATTTGGCGTAGCCGGGGAGAACATCATCAAGAACCTTCTTGACATTTGTGTAGTCTACGTTCGACTGACGGTCCGGGTCGAATACGTGGCCATGGAATATTTGGGGCTTAGGAGGATGAGCGTACAATGTGTGTCACTGCAGAAAACACAGAATGTTAAAAGAAAAACGATCGAAATCTAAGAATTCATATGTTACGGGGCGGTTGAGGGGAGGACTTACTCGGGAAAGTAAGGCGCGAGGAAGTTATCCTTATCTTGGTTTGCCAGAATGATACCTTCGAGGTAAGAACTCGCGACTTGCCGGTCCCCAGCGCTTCCCAAGATCTTGGCACGCATGTAGAAGGGGTCGACTATCACGATGTCCGGGTCTTGTCGCGAATGATCCGCATCTCCATACTCAGCGAAAATAGCCGAACGAAGGTCTAGTGCAGCGGATGAAGGTTAAACATAGCGTGGATGTCATCAAACCGCAGGACGATCGTACCCCCGATGGAGTTATCCACAAAGCCCTTGCCCTCGGGCACCTTGGCCGCGAAAACCGGGTATGCCACATCCTTCTCTCTGAGACGCCGCTTCTCCAAAGAAAGAACACTGTCATGCAGACTCCGCATAGCACCGGTTGCAGCATCAAGCATATTTCTCGGTAGCATCGTCCTACCCGCCACATGCACCCTCCTCATTACATCCTCAGGTGAAGGTGGCCCGTCCTGAGCACGGATCGTACTCGGTGCCGGCTGGCTCGCACCCTTGTTAGTCTTTCTTTTGCGTGCCTTCTTGTTCTCCTGTAATGGGACCGAATTCTGCTCACAGACCGCCTTCTTGAGTGTGTTGGGGCTGATAATATTTCGCACCTCGCCTATCTGAGGCTCGGTGAAGTCGGCAGCTGGAGGTGTCTCCTGAGAGCTGAACGGCAGACGACGCTTGTTGCAAGTTGGCTTCTCCGCGGTACCAGCTAGATCGCGTACGTCTTTTGTTGGGTTGGGTTCTTGAGAAGGAGGCCCCATGAAGTCGCCACCGTACCCATGATCGGCAAAGTACTGATCGACGTTGGCAAATGCATCGTCATCGTCGTCGTTCTGATCCTGTGCCATATGCATGTTTGGATCCAGTGGCATAGGGATGTCCGGCACCGTTGCGGCGGTCTTGCCATGGGGTCGACTTGGCACCGACAGGACTGGCGGTGTTGTCTTTGGGGTGGTGTCCCCCGCCCCCAAACGAATCTGGCTCTTCGGCCAAAGCAGGGGCCAGCTCAGGCAGGCGCTGAGGGTCATCACATCATCACAGTCGGCCCCGACGGGTCGAATCGGAGGTAACAACTCGTCGCAGCCTGGCAGTTGAACCCTAAACAAGTTGGGTGGCATCTGGGTACCGTGGAACACGGGGTTGCCCGGTTGAAGGATTTTGCACTTGGCGACATCGACCAACTTGTTGTTCACGAAGTGCAGGAGATTGCACGGAACGTCGGCGGCGCCCTGCGAAAACATGTAGGGCGTTAGGGATGCCCAGTCAAAGGAAAGGAGATGAAGTCCTCGGCCGAGAGAGGCTTAATTAGTTACCGTGATGATGGCGTCGAGCTCGGCTAATGTCGAGGCACCACCAACGGCGGGCATGCAGTTGACGGAGGGGCCGCTTGCTGCAGAGGTGCCGGCCGGCGTACACCTGGGTGCATTAAGCTCCCGTGCCGGCGTCGGAGACACCAATGCCGCCTCCGCCGGAGACACCAATGGCCCCGCCATCGCGTTCTGCGAGTTGCTGGCCGTGAAGCTAGGAATCGGGGGCGGCCCCTGTTGGCCGCCCGCAATCCACGCACTCAACCCCTCGATCAAGGTAGGCACAATGGCGGGGATCGTCGCTCCGAGTTGTTGTTGCACTTGCTCTTGGACAATCTCCGGAATCCGCGCCACCTGTGCCTTGAGTTCTTGAACCTCGCATGCCTGGCTTTCCGAGCTGGTCCTTTTCTCCTTTCGCCCACCAACGTTATAGTATGATGACCATTTTGTCGACAAGCCTTTGCCGGCCACACGACCAGCTGACGTCGGCTTACTGAGCTTATCCTTGTTCTTCATTACATTCAACGCCCTATTTAGAGTGGTGTCCCAAGGGTTGCTCTTAGTCGACCCCGCGCTACTGCTTTCAGTCGCCTGCGGAAGGAATGTGAACCATTTAGAAATTTGGCTTCATTAATTAGAATGCAACCATATGGAGCTAATTACGCGGGGGTGTATTCCTTACCAGAACAAGCTCAAGCGCCCTGGTCTTCGGATCCGTGGTAATCTCCTTTGTTTTCGGGTCCTTCTTGTACTAGGCCCTAACAAAGTTCCTGGTCTGCTTGTCACCGTATTTATCGAAGAGGGGCGGAAGGCCTTGCTCGGCACGGTCCGCCTCCTCCTTGTCCCATATAGGCTCCGCCACTCTGTAACCGCTGGGACCGAGTGTGTGTTCCCCTAAGTTCAGCTCACACATTTCTTTCCCCCACTGACTTGATTCGGAGTTTGCGGTGCTCGAGCAAGTGATCTTGAAGTCGTTGTAGTCATCTTCGGTGCTCGAAGGATTTTTCTCCTTGATCTTCTCATAACTCTCACCTTTCTCGATCATTCTCTTCACCGTGCTTTTCCAAGTAGACAGGGCCTTGCTCATCTTCGTGAGGGAAGCATTGTTCACTTTATTCCCTTTGAGGCTTGTATTTTCAAATTCAGCGGGGAACTTGTATCGTTCGTGCAGCTTCATGAAGAGGAGGTTGCGCAAATTCCCTCGGTCAGGATGCCTCAGGTTCTCGGTGTTGATCGAGACGGTGCTCCAGAGAATGCACCCGAGCTGAAGCGAGTACCCCTTGACTATTCGTTCGGGCGCCGTTGGATTCCCGTCGGAGTCCACTTCAGTAACTTCCTCCTTGAGGGTGCGGAGCACAGTCGGGCGCCGATCCTTCTGTTGCCTCTTCGGTTGGCTGCCATCTGTGCGTGCGCCGCCATCATCAGTGGTGGCATCCTCGGCGGCACCATCAGTAGTGGCATCAGTGGGGTCATCCTCGGCGGTACCATCAGTGGTCTCAGGATCGGTGGGGAAGGCGGCGTCCTCATACAAGTGAGGTTGTTCCTCCATCTCCTGGGACAGCTCCCAGAATGCCTTGCCGCCCGAACCCCCGGACTCATCATTGTTGGCCATGTTTCTCTCTAAATAGGAACAAAGTTTGGTCAAAAAGTTGGTTATTGTCATGGAACAAGATCATGGTCTCATCATTTAGGGTTTGTAGACACCGAGGCATCCTAAGAGCTAAGCTTTTATCATTGAGGGTTTTTCGACGCCGAGGCACCCTAAAAGCCTAAGCTTTCATCATTTCGGTTTTTATCGACACCGAGGCACCCTAAAAGCTAAGGTTTTATAATTAATGGTTTGTCGACACCGAGGCATCCTAAAAGCTAAGCTGGGAAGGAGAATTCTAAGTTGGGCCTAATCACTTGGCTCTATTGCCGCCTATGGTTTAATGCATCTAGAATAAAGGGGCACTGGATCCTACTTAATTAACTACTAAGATACCCCGGCCCATGCATTAGTCACAAGTGCCCCATATGTCCTATGTTTTGCAAAGTCATGCTAAAATTCACGGAAAATTTCAGCATGACCTTTGCTGAAAATAGGACATATGGAGTACCCGAATTTGTCGGAACGGAAGTTAATCGACATTCCAGCAAACTCAAGGGCCTCTCGGGGTACCTGCAAAATCATCACGACACGATGGTCGGAGACAAAACCCAGCAAAAATCTGGATGGAGTGCATCGGGCTTTCAACTCCACTTTAGACTATCCAAATGAAGATCACACTGAGCTCCATCTGAGGGATCCATCAGCCATCATGCCAGCCAGCCAGCAAATTAAGCTGGCCTGGAGCAAATAAAAATACAATGCATACATACATACTAAAGCAGAAAGATAGATAGATAGATAAGCATGTTTAGTTTAGTTTACAAGAATGAGTGCATGCATGTCAAAAGTTGGCATCTACTACTTGCCTTTGCTTTTTCAGCCCATGTTCATGCAGATAGATAGATAAGCCCATTTTATTTGACACATTAGTTAACTGAATTTTGACACAGTGGTTAACTGAATTTTTACCCAGTAGTTAACTAAATTTAATTAACAAACTAGAAAACAGAAAAAACTAGACTGCATGGAGTAGTAACAAATTCAGTTAACAAACTATGCTGCATTTAATCTGAATAATACTCCAGCAATATACTCCATGATTATAAACTACAGGTCTTTCTATTTACCACTACAATAATGATGCTTCTTCTATCATTCACTTTAGTTGTAAATTAATACTCTACTGATCAACATTGAAGGAGTTTGGAGATTTGTGTATAACAAGCATGACTTCATTCATATAGCATGATGGTGTTTTTACCCCTTGAACTGCAGCCTAGGCCATGTATTTAATCACTTGAACTGTATCATTTTAAACACCACACCACAGGAGCTCCCCTGGGTCAAGTGGCCAGGTTACTACAATTTTTAGCAACTGTTAAAAGTTTACAGGTGACTACCCTACAAATACAATAGACAAAGATGTGATCCATTACTCCTATTTGACTACAAACAAGCAACAAACTGCCAACATCATCAGCAAAGTACATGGTGTTGTAGAGCTAGGATTCATGTGCGCAGATGTAAGCAATGCCATTCATGCTGTTATGAAAGTTCACAGGTGATTAATCCCACAAACAGACGAGGTTGTGACCCTTTACTCCGATCTAACTAACGAAGAGACAAGCACCGAACACGCAAGCCATCATCAGAAAATAAATGATGCTGTATAGCGATAACAACAAATGGGCCACAACTGCTCTAGAGCTAGGATTCATATGTGCATATGTAACTATGTAAGCAATGTCGAACAATACTTGCAGATAAAGGCCATTCTTGATGTTAAAGTTTGCAGGTGATTAGCTGCATACTGACAAATCTGTTATCCTTGAGACATGTCTAACTACAGACAAGCACCGAACATGCATATCATCAGAAAATGAAAATAGATGATGCTGTTGCGATAACAACAAATAGACCACAGCTGTCCTACAGCTATGAGTTATATGTGTAGATGTAAGCAATGACCAAGACTAGACCAGACAGCAAAATTTGCCATGGCCAAACAGCAAAATTTGTTTGAGCAGCTAGGGTTAATTAACAGACTCATAGCAAAATTTGCCATGGCAATACAAACAGACTCATAGCAAAATTTGCCATGGCCAAACAGCAGAGAGCCTAGAACAGGTGCCAAAAAAATCTGTTTGAGCAGCTAGGGTTAATTAACAGGAAGAACCAAGAGATATGATTATCCTTATCACTTTGGTTCATATCTACATTTTGGAAATTCTGACCCTGGGAAACGATGTTTTGCAAAATTAGGCACTGAAGTTCGATGACCCAAACGACATAGATGCCTCCATATATTCAAACAAGAGCCTCTGTTGACTAGGGCTCGCCGGGAGGTAGGGGAAGGAGGGAGGGAGGGAGGGGGAGGAAGGAAGGGGGGAGGAGGAGGCGGAGTGGTTACCTCTCCCGGCCGGCGGAGACGGTGTGCTGGACCT
>LR738714.1:628236289-628250414 GCA_902687465.1 Secale cereale
GTCGTCGGGGGCGTCGGGGGCGGCGGCGTCGGGGGCGTCGGGGGCGGCGGCGCACGTAGGGGCGGCAGCGTCGTAGGGGGGCGTCGGGAGGACGTCGGCGGCGTCGTGGGTTTGGGTGGGTGGTGAGGGAGAAGTGGATCTAGCGAGAGGGAGGGTGTCGGGGAAACTGATCGCCCACGAACACCTATGGGACCGGAGCCCCTTTTCGGTACGGCAAGGGAGCGGAGGGAGCACGAAGAGCGGATCGAGGCGCGCACGCGAGCAGTTTACCCAGGTTCGTGCCGCACGGATGCGTAAAACCCTACTCCTGCCTTGGTTGTATTGAGTTCTTGGGCTCGGGAGCAAGAAGATCTACAGTGCTAGAGGCTAGCTACACCGAGCGTGAGAGTGATCAAGTTTCGGAACCTCTGAACCCCCTCTACGTTGTGCATGGGCCTCCTTTTATAGTTCAAAGGGGTCACCGACAGGTGTCAACGTAGATGAGGGTAAAAGTGTAAAATTAGTGGTAGTTGTAAGAGTGCATGTACAGTGGTCTATACCTAACCCTGACGGTGGGGGACAAGGGCATTGACTGCCCGTCGCCGTCGCCCCAGAACAGTGCAAAAAGCGTTCGCCACGACGGAGGCCTTGTCATCGTGGCTTGCCACCGTGTGCCCCAGGCTGCACAACCATCTGCCACGTGCCCATGGAAGGGCCCCAGGGCGACACGTGGACAGATGAGCTGGAGCGCAGGCACACAGTGAAAGCTTGCCGCGGTAAGCATCTTGCCGCGGTCGCTACCTTGCCGGGCCCGGAAGCTTGTCGCTCTCCGGGTCTTGCCGTGGCGCGCGATGCGCCACGGCATGTCTTCTTCAGTGCTATTCTTTGGTCTTCCTGGCAAGCTCCTCTTTCCAGGGTCTTGTGTAGGAGGGATGATCTTGAGCCTGGAGCGGCCTTCCCGGCAAGCTCCTCTTGCCGGGGTCCTGTTTCTTGACTTGAATACTTTGTTCTTGAATGGCTTCAAGGGAACTAGAGTGGGCCTTGGCGGGCGCGTGGTGAGCCCGACCACGGGACGCTGCTACTGCCCGTGCACAAGTCCGGATACTAAGGTACCCCTACTTTAGTACACCGACAGGAGCCCCCGGGCCTGGGCCACACACGGTGCCGAGCGCTGTTGGGCCAGGCCCAAAACAGTGCACGGGCACACGCAGCCCACGGCGCGCCGTTTCCCACTCCGCATCCGCCGCATCCCTCCCTAACGGCACGCGTCGATTGCGGCGTCGTGGGAGAGATCGTGGCCTGTTTCTTTAATGGGAAAATGCGGAACGTCCCCCACTTCCCCCTTAAAAGCAGAGGAAGCCGGGGCAGTTTCCCCCCATTGATCCATTGTGTCTTCAATCTCCAGAAACCCCCGCCACTCTCCGCCTCCCCAAAGGTCGACAGAGAGCCAAGCTCCACCTCTCTTCCGCCGCCGCCAGCCTCCCCGGCGCCGCCGACCCCCCTCGCCGTCCCCGCCATGGCCCCGAAGAGCAGCAAGGCGAAGAGCTCGAAGTCCGACAAGGCGGCGAAGCTGGCAGCAATGCGGAAGAGGATGGTGGTCTTCCCGCCGAGGCTCGGCGCGAGCGAGCTGAGGGACAAGTACTACTTGTTCTGGGCGAAGGAGACGAAGGCTCACCCGCGCACCAGGGTCCTCCCCGCCGAAGCCTGCGACATGTATCCGGGAGGTTACCATTACTTCGCTCGATTCTTCCATTGCGGTCTCTGCCCCCCATACTCTGAGTTTTTCTGCGACGTGATGAACACGTACGGATTCCATCTCCTAGATTTCACTCCGAACACAGTCTTGACCTTGGCCGTTTTCGCACATCTATGCAAAAACTTTGTCGGGGTCCACCCCAACGTAGCTCTCTTCCGCCACTTCTTCACACCTCGAGTAGAGTCTGGGTCTCCTCTGTCTGGTGGCATCTCTTGGATATTTAGGCTCAACAAGAAAGAGGCGTACTTGATTGGAGAGCTCCGCGGCAAGTGGGAGGAGTGGAGGGCCGATTGGTGCTTTTTATGGAAGATGAACCTCAGCAATTTACCTCGCAGCGCCGAACCGCAATAGTGCGCGGCAAGGGTTGGAGTGACTTGGCCCCGGAGGATGAGAAGCTGAAGATAGCCCTCACTAGGATCCTTCGCCTCCGGGCCACCAACCTTACTTTAGGTGAGGTCGGGGCTGATTTCCTTCACCGCCGCATTGCTCCCCTACAGGAGAGGAAGAGGCCTGCTTGGGAGTTCGGTAACGCGGCAGACCGTATGAGGCTGCGCCCCGGCCTGAACTACAACTTCACCGTCTTGGAACTCAAGGGGATGATCCGTTCGCTGTTCAAGCATGACCCCAAGCACCCGGAGTGGTTTACCCCGTCCCGGGGAGTAGTTCCCTTATGCAACAACTCTTCCCTCAGTGCCATCCGCGCGGCAATGCCTCAGTGCGACTCCCACGGGGTTGTTCCCACTTGGCTGACGCCTTCAGAAGAAACCGTACAAACTTTCTTCGACAACCTGGTTGAACGGCCGCGCAATCCCGAAGAGAAGAAGGGTCTCACCCGCGAGACCACCGACCGGGACGTGGCGTATATCGCTAGCAGGATGGAGGAGGCCGCCGCAGCTGAGGCTGCGGGTGAGTTTGGGTACACCGTGGAGGAAGCAGAAGCAGCGGATGCAGTGAGCCGGGCCGAGGAAGAAGAAATCCTCAAACTGCTGAGGCCTGCCGGGCAGCCTGCCGGGACGAGCGGGGCTGCCGGGCAAGGCACTGAGTCCAGTGGGCCCGCCGAAGAGGACGCCGAATCGGGCGATTCCGACGAAGACTCGGGCGGGTCACTGAACCTCGACGACGCCTCCTCATCCTCAGAGAATTCTCCGCCACCACCGAGTCCTCCGCCGCAGCCAAAGAAGCGCCTCCGCAAAACCACTGACACGGCGAGGCAGCCGGCGCCCCGACAGCAGCCGCAGCGTCGCTCGACGCGTGCCACCACGACGAGCAAGGCCGTCAAGGAGGCGCCCCGCGCCTTAGCGGCAAGCGGAGGGGGATCTTCCCGAAGCGGCTCTGGCGCTCCTTCCGCCCCCCGGTCTTCGGCGACGACCGGAGCGGGGTCTTCTCAGCCGACGGCTCCGGAGCTCGCCAAGCGCCCGAGGGAGCCTACTCCTCCAGCTCCTCGCGCTGGGACGCGCGAGGCCGACTTCGACTTCTCCGCCCTTAGTTCCGACGAGGAGGAGGAAGAGTAAGCATTTGTAACTTTTATTTCTTGTGATTCTTGTTACTCTTGTCTTGATTTCTCTTTGCCTGACTCTGATCTCGTTTGGCTTCCAGGACCCTGACCCAGAGGATGGCGAAGAGGGCCAAGATCCCGGTGGTTGATCTCGAGGAGGACGAGCCCGTCGCCGTGGCAGGAGATGCGCCCGCGACAGGCTTGCCGGGCGCGCTTGAGCTTCTTATCCTTGCTAATGTCTTGCTTGCTTGTTGTCTTGTGCAGAAGTGGAGCCGCAGCCTCAGGAACGTCAAGAGACTGCTCCCGACGAGCCGCTCGTCCCACCCTCCCCGCCCAGGAGGAGCTCCCCGGCGAGGGAGAGCGCTCCGCCAAGGGCGAGTACCCCGCCAAGGGTGAGCACTCTGACAAGGGTGGGCACCCCGCCAAGGGAAGGCGCCTGCGGCCCTCCGCCGGCGGGGGCCACTACCACGCCGCCAAGGGAGAACTCCCCGGCGAGGGACCCCGTTACTGAAGAGGCCCGCGCAGGTAACCCTTGTACTTTCCTTCTCTTGAATTCTTCTTTTTTTGGATATTTGCTTGACGATTCTTCCTTTCTTTTTCTGTTGTCAGATCCGCCCGCCCCGGAGCCGATGGAGACGGAGGCCATCACCGAGGAGGACGCGCGCGGCAATGCCGGCAACGCCGCCACCGCTGAAGGGATGGCCGACGCTGACGAGCCTGCTGCCGACGAGACCACCGCGGCCATCGACGCGGCAGTTGGGGAGGGGACCGGCGACCGCACTGACGGCCCTGAAGCCGTAGGAGCGCCGGACGCTACACCGGCCGCCGACCCCTCCGCTGCCGCGACCAGGTTGGGTGTCTATCTGGAGGCCGCCAACGGGGTATTTATTCAAGTCCCGTGGGCGTCCTCATCAAGGGAACCCGCGGAGGGGGAGAGCTTCGATGGAGAAGTCCTCGCCTCCGCCAGGCTGAGGCTTGTCGACGCGCCCGGCAGCAGCAGCGAGCCCGAAGAGGAGCAGCTCCTGCGCCGGCTTCTGGCCTTGTACCGCGCCAGGTAGGCCAAGCTGGAGTCCCGAGAGGCTCTGGCTGCCAAGGCTGGCGTCGACTTGGAGAAGCGCGCCGCGGAGCTCCGCGCCGCCAACCAAGCGGCCCTCCGGAACTTGGCGGAGGAGCGTGAGGAGCTCGCCGAGGCGCACCAGGCGTTCATCCTCGAGAAGGCCGAGGTTGAGGAGCAGCAGCGACTGGCCGCTGAGGATCTGTCTCGGCGGGAAGGAGAGCTGAGTCAGCGGAAGGTCGACCTCGATAGCCATGAGGACGATCTTACCGCGCACGAGCAGTCCATTGGCAGGGCTCTGCAGGAGGCGAGGGATGCCACTGCTGCCGCAGAGACCGCCAAGCGGGACTTGGAGGCGAGGGTGGCGCAGTTGGAGACGAGCTTGAAGACGAGCGAGGAGAGGGTTGCCGCGCTCAATTTGGCGCGAGAGAAAGATGCCCACACCCACTCGGAGCAGCAAGTCCGCCTCTCCGACAAGGGCCAGGAACTCACCGCCGCCAAGGATTCCATCGCGGACTTGGAGCTAAAACTGTCCACCCTCACCGAGTCGCTTGACGGGGCCCGAAACAGGGAGACAAAGTTGAAGGAAGATCTTCGGGCTGAAAGGGCACTGCTGGACAGTGCCGCCCTTACGCAGAACAACTTCCAGCGGATGGTGGAGCAGTGGACCGAGGAGCTCGTCGCCTCCGCCGTCAACATCGACAAGGAGATGGTGGCGCTGGGGACGGAGCACCTCGCGTACTCCCCTGACGAGAACCTCC
The DNA here is from genome assembly GCA_902687465.1 of Secale cereale. Lineage (NCBI taxonomy): Eukaryota > Viridiplantae > Streptophyta > Magnoliopsida > Poales > Poaceae > Secale > Secale cereale. Next base: position 628,241,335 of record LR738714.1, read on the forward strand.
CCCACAGCGCCAAGCTGAGCTTGTTCTTCAGAGGAGTGGCGCCGCCCCTCGCGCAGCTACAGGAAAGGCTCCCCGTACAGCTGGCGAACGAGGCGCGCAGGCTCTGCAAGGGCACTGTGGAGCGAGTGTTGGCAAAGATCATCTACCGCAACCCTGGGATCAACCTCGACAACGTCCTCCGGACCCTGCCGCCCGAAGCTGACCAGGAAGCGTTGAAGGCTCGCGTCGCCCACATCGTGGCCAAGGTGGGCAAGATCAAGAGGGTTGACGGCGACCGTGTGGACTAGGTTGCTTTCTTTCTGCTTCCCTTGTCGCTGCCAATTAAGTCATGGACATTAGTTTGTTAGAACAGCGGCAAGTCTTCTTGTAATATAACTTTATTTTGGATAGTTAATGCAGTGTTATCTCCCTTGCTCGATTCCGATTTTCTGTATGCTTCTCACCCTACGCTTCTAGGGAACTTGCCGGCAAAGGGACCCTTGCCGCGAGCGCCGAGTGCGGAACTTCAGCAGCCTGCTGGCAATGTCCCTGCTGGCAAGAAACCTTGCCGTAGCTAGTCGCAGCGCACTTAGGTTGTTGAGCGAACTCGAAAACGAAGTAAGGGCGCGACACTTGTCGCAGCTCACTTAAGCCATTGAGCGTGCTCGAAAGAAAGTAAGGGTGCGGCTAGCCACGGGTAGGTTCCTCCGCGCACAGGTTTTCCATACAAAGTGTGGTCGTTCAAGGAAAATAACTAAGATTTTTATAAATTTGAATGCTCAAACTTTGGCAACTTATCTTTTGTGTGCTGTTTGCTCCCCGGCAAGGCTTTCCTTCCTTGAACAGCACTTGGTCCATACCACTGTCTCCTCCCCCCGGCAAACTTGTGCGCGAGGAACACTTCTTCTGCTTTGAGAGGTAGAAAGGAAAAGGGGAGGAAACATAGATATGGAGCCTTGCGGCTTGTTATTGCTTACCGGGGGTGTGTGCTGCACAAAGTGTCAGGTAACACATGCAAGAAAATGGAAAGGCATGAAATGACAAGTCGTGCGAAGCACAAAAGTTTTACTGATGCACGGGGTCTGCGCCCGGCTTTGTACAAAGGTTTACATGCAACAGCGGCAAGACTTGTACAAAAGGTGGTTGCCGGAGCGGATCACGGCAACCGCGCCTCATGGGTGAAACTTGCGAAGATGCTCAATGTTCCAGGAGTTGCTCACCGGTAAGCCTTCTTAGGTCTCAAAGCGGACAGCGCCGGGCCTTGTGACTTGTCTCACCCGATAAGGGCCTTCCCACTTCGGCGTCAACTTGTTGGAATTCTTGGCGGACTGAACACGCCGAAGAACAAGGTCGCCTTCCTCGAGACTCCTGGCCTTGACTTTGCGGCTATGATAGCGACACAAAGCTTGCTGGTATCGAGCAGCTCGTACAGCAGCCTGGAGACGGTCCTCCTCGAGGAGCAGTGCGTCATCTTGCCGCAGTTGCTCTTGCTCGAGCTCGTCGTAAGCGAGTACTCGAGGAGACCCATATATGAGTTCTGTGGGGAGAACTGCCTCTGCTCCATAGACAAGAGCAAATGGTGTCTGCCCGGTTGCTCGATTTGGTGTCGTCCTGATTGACCAAAGAGCCGCTGGCAACTCCTCGATCCAGTTTCTTCCGCACTTATGCAGCCTGTCGAAAGTTCTTGTCTTGAGCCCGCGCAGCACTTCAGCGTTTGCCCTATCCACTTGACCGTTGCTCCTTGGGTGAGCAATAGAAGCGAAGCAGACCTTGGCGCCAAGGTCTTGGACGTATTGCATGAAGGTGCGACTTGTAAACTGTGTGCCGTTGTCGGTGATGATCCTGTTAGGGATTCCGAAACGGCAAACAATTGACCTGAAGAACTTGACTGCCGACTGTGCGGTCACCTTTCTTACTGGTTCCACTTCCGGCCACTTCGTGAACTTGTCGATGGCAACGTACAAGTACTCAAAGCCCCGACAGCGCGGGGAAAGGGGCCGAGGATGTCGAGCCCCCAGACCGAAAAGGGCCAGGACAAAGGGATCGTCTGGAGAGCTTGAGCTGGCTGATGTATTTGCTTGGCATGGAACTGGCATGCTTCACACTTGGTTACTTGTGCAGTTGCATCTTGGAGGGCTTCTGGCCAAAAGAAACCTTGCCGGAATGCCTTCCCGGCAAGTGCTCTTGCGCCAATGTGGTGACCACATATGCCTCCATGTATTTCTGCCAACAGCTTCTGCCCATCTTCCCGGGGGATGCACTTCAACCTGACACCATTGAGTCTTCTTCTGTACAGTTCATTGCTGACGAACTGGTACATACTTGACTGCCTGGTTATCCTCTCTATCTCTTCTGGTTCTTCGGGAAGTTCCCCAGTTTGAAGAAAACGGACGATTTGCTGTGCCCATGCTGGAGCCTGAGGCTCAACAACAAGGACTAAAGGCATCAGTGCTGCTGCGGGAATGTCAGCTTCTACGGCAAAGGCTTGCGGCTCTGCCGGAGCTTGACGTCCCCCGGCAAGCCTGCCGGGGCAAAACTTGTCGGGATCGCCTGCTTCAACTGTACAGACCCTTGGGTCTGCAGGAGCAGACTGTTCCTCAGCAGCTTGGTCGTTGATCTTGGGGACCTTGGCGGTGGCTTCAGGAAGATCCGCCGGCAAGTAGTCACCCGAGACCAACTTTCTCTTCTTGCTTTGCCCAATTGATGGTGTAACAGATGGTTGAGTTAGCTTGAGTACGAAGGTCCTTGGTTCCACAGGAAGCTTCAATGCAGCACACTTTGACAGGCCGTCTGCGATACCATTTTGAGCTCTTGGAACGTGCTCCATCTGCAGGCCTTCAAAGTGTTCTTCAAGCTTCCTCACTTCATCGACATAAGCTTCCATCAAAGGACTCTGGTAGCTTTTGTTTACTTGTCGGACCACCAACTATGAATCTCCCCGCACAATCAGCTTCTTGATCCCAAGTTCGGCCGCAATTCTGAGGCCGGCAAGCAAGCCTTCATACTCAGCAGTGTTGTTTGTCGCTTGTTCCTTGGGAAAGTGCATTTGGACAACGTACTTGAGGTGCTCCCCGGTGGGTGCGACAAGCAGCACACCAGCACCGGCGCCTTGCAGCGAGAAGGCACCATCGAAGTACATTATCCATTCTTTACTTGCTTCCTTGACGGGGATGCTTGTTTCTGGAACTTCTTCGTCTGGCGTTGGTGTCCATTTTGCTATGAACTCTGCCAATGCTCGGCTCTGGATAGTTTAAGTACTCTCAAACTTAAGACCAAAGCTTGACAACTCTAGTGCCCACTCGACAATCCTTCCTGTTGCTTCTGGATTTTGCAATATCCTCTTCAACGGAAAGCGAGTGACCACCGTTATCTCGTGTGCTTGGAAGTAATGGCGCAGCTTTCTCGAGGTCATGAGGAGGCCGAAAAGCAACTTCTGCACTCCAGAGTATCTTGACCTAGCCCCCTGCAAGAGGGAACTTACAAAATAAACTGGGCGCTGCACCATCTTCTTTCGCACTTCTCCTTGTGTCTGCGCAGACTCATCCTTGTCGGGGCCAGAGCTTGTCGGGGGATCCCCCTGCTTGTCACTGGATGCGCTTGCCGGGGCTATGGGCTCCTCTTCTGCCTCCCTTTCCGCTACCAACGCAGCACTAACCACTTGATTGGTTGCTGCTAAGTATAGCAGCAACTTCTCATGCGGCTTAGGTGCGACAAGTATTGGAGTGGAGGACAGGTATCTCTTCAAGTCTTGCAGCCCTGCCTCCGCTTCCGGAGTCCATTTCATTGGTCCTGCCTTTTTCAAGATTTTGAAGAAAGGCAGGGCGCGCTCTGCAGACTTAGAAATGAACCTGCTGAGAGCAGCCACACAACCAGCAAGCCTCCGTACATCCTTGACGCGCTTCGGGGCTTCGATTTGCTCGATGGCTTTTATCTTGTCGGGATTTGCCTCAATCCCCCTCTGGGACACAAAGAACCCGAGAAGCTTGCCGGAAGGGACTCCGAAGACGCACTTCTCGGGGTTCAGCTTAAGTTGTATCTTGCGCAGATTTGCAAAAGTCTCATCCAGGTCTTGGATCAGGGTATCCTTGTGCTTGCTCTTGACCACTATATCATCCATGTAAGCTTCTACATTCCTGTGGATCTGTGGCTCAAAAGCAGTGTGGACTACCCTTGCAAACGTTGAACCCGCATTCTTCAATCCAAAGGGCATGCGTATGAAACAGTAAGTGCCACATGGAGTGATAAATGCGGTCTTCTCTTCATCCTCTTCAGCCATGAATATCTGGTGGTACCCTGAGTATGCATCCAGAAATGAAAGCAACTCACATCCGGCCGTGGAGTCAACGATCTGGTCAATGCGCGGCAAGGATAATGGATCCTTGGGACAAGCTTTATTCACATCAGTGAAGTCTATACAAAGTCTCCACTTCCCATTAGCTTTGCGCACGACAACTGGATTGGCCAGCCACGTGGGATGAAGTACACCTCTAACAAGGCCTGCTGCTTCCAACTTCTTGATCTCTTCAGCAATGAACTCTTGGCGCTCCACCGCTTGCTTCCTGACCTTCTGCTTGACGGGCCGCGCGTGAGGACAAACGACAAGCTTGTGCTCAATTACTTTCCTGGGAACACCGGGGATGTCAGACGGTTGCCATGCAAACACGCCGACATTCGCCCGCAGGAAAGCAACAAGCGCGCTTTCCTATTTGGGGTCGAGCGAAGCACTGATGATGAAGGTACCACCAGTGCCGTCCTCCTTGGCGGACACCTTCTTGGTTGCGGGTGGAGCTGCCATTCCTTTCTTGCACTTGCCGGTGGAGCTCGATGGTGCGTCCTCGACGGCAGCGCAGCACTCCGAAGAGGTCCGTTTGCCGCAGTGGGCCCCAGAGCTCTTGCCGGACTTGGTCTTGGTCTTCCCCCCGGGAGCTTCAGCGGCAAGTGTCTTGTTGTCTGCCGCGGCTGCTGCGTCCCGGTAGATCTTGTCGGCGCAAATAAGCGCGTCCTTCTTGTCGCCGGGGACAGAGATGACGCTTATTGGACCTGGCATCTTGAGTATGTTGTATGCATAGTGAGAAGCTGCCATGAACTTGGCGAGCGCCGGACGGCAAAGTATCCCATTGTATGGTAATGGGATATCGGCAACGTCGAAGGTGATCTTCTCAGTCCTGAAGTTCAGCTCTCCGCCAAAGGTCACCGACAGTGTAATCTTGCCCTTCGGCTTGCTCCTTCCCGGGTTAATTCCTTGAAAAGTTCCAGTTTCCTCGAGCTCGTTGTCGGGGATCTGCAGCTTCCGGATCACAGTGGAGGAGATCAAGTTGAGGCCGGCCCCGCCGTCAACCAACATCTTGGTGACCTTGAGGTTGCGGATGGTTGGCAAAACCAACATCGGCAAGCACCCGACCACAGTTGTGCGGTCAGGGTGGTCCTCAAGGTCGAAGATGATGGGCGTGCTGGACCACTTCAGTAGCTTGCGCGACTCAACGGGTGGCTCTGCTGCATTCACTTCCCGCACCCATTGCTTGAGGTGGCGGTGAGAAGTGTGCAGAGAGGCACCTCCATCGACGCACAGAACTTCTGTGGCCTTCTGAAACTCCTGCTCGCTGTTGTCTCCGTCATCCATGTCCTCGTCATCGTCTTCGTCTTCGTCCTTGTCGCGGCCGCGGGAAGGTCTATCTCCTTGCCACTGCTTGGCCGTGCCGCGGCGTCCTCCCCGGCCATTAAATGGCCGCTTCTTGCTGGACTCTCCTCCGCCTCCCTGGGCCTTCTCCTTGTCGCACCGCTTGTATTCAGCCTTCTGCTGCTCAACGAGGTACTCGACCCTTTTGCAGTTCTGGAGATCGTGGCCCTTGGTGCGGTGGATCTTGCAGTACTGCTTGTCGGAGCCGTCCTGCTTGTCGGCGGCCGCCACAGGGGTGGCCTCCTTGCCGGAGCCACCAGCCTGTGTTTTCTTGGCGGCAGCCTCCTTGCCGGACTGCTCGACAACCAGTACTTCCTTGTTCTTCTTTTTCTTATTGTTCCGCCGCCGGCCTTTCCTTGCCGGGGCGGCATCCTCGCTGTCCGTTCCCCCTGATCCAACATCCTCTCCGAGGAGTCTCCTCCCCTCTTCAGCGTGCGCACACTTGTCAGCCAGAGCGTAAAGCTCGCTGACGTCCCGGATCTTGGTCATTGCCATCTTCTCCCTCATCCGGCGGTTACGCACGTTCTGATGGAACGCGCTAATAACCGCGGCAAGGTGCACGTCCGGGATGTTGTGCTGGACGCGGCTGAACCTCTGGATATACTTTCGCAGGGACTCTCCCTCCTTCTGGGCAAGAATGTGGAGATCGCTCTCCTGGCCGTGGGGCTTGTGGCCGCCCGTGAAGGCACCGACAAACTGGTGGCACAGGTCTGCCCAAGAAGAGATGGAGTTCTCCAACAATTGCATGAGCCAAGATCTGACATTTGGCTTGAGCACGAGCGGGAAGTAGTTCGCCAGTATCTTCTCATCCCGTCCCCCGGCAGTCTGCACCGCAATGGTGTAGATGCTAAGGAACTCCGAGGGATGAGTCTTGCCGTCGTACTTCTCTGGTACGTCGGGCTTGAAGTTCTTCATGCTGGGCCACTGGACTTGCCGCAACTCTCGGGTGAACGCAGGGCAACCTGCCGCGTACGGCAAGTCTCCTGGTTCACCGGGCGCGTGCATGTCGACAGCGGTCCCAGCGCGCTGGTCGGACTGTCGTCGCGCTTCTCTTCGACGCTCGATGCGAGTTCGAGCGTCTTCTTGTCGCCTATCGTCGAGGACTTGGCGTTGATCGCGGCGAGCCCGCGGATCCGACGATGCCGTGGAGTCGTCGTCGACGTTGATCCGGCGAGCCGGCGATTTCTGCTTCCGCGGCGGGGAATGCACGGTAGTGGCACCCCCGGCGGTCTTGTCTCCATCGGCCTTCGCTTGGCTGACTTGCCGCGGCCGTGATGTTGCCGGCTGCTGCGGCGTGTCGTTTTTGGCGAAGGCGATGAGGCTTTGGATAGTGGCCCTCCAGTCTTCGGCCTTGTCCGCCGCTGGAGGGAAGTCGAGGAGCAGCTGAGCTCTAGCTAGAGCTTCTGCTGGAGTGGAGGGGAGCGGTGGCGAGCGGTGCGAGGAGCGAGATATGCTCGGACTTCTAACCGCGTTAGAAGGAGCAGGTTCTCGCCTCGGCGACCGCGCCTTGCTCGTGCCGGCGCGCTGGCCTTGAGCATCCCGCGACCCGCCAGCTTGGCCTCATCCTAGCAAGCGTATGGTACCCTGGGTACCACGCCGCTGCTGGTCCGGCACCTCCTGAGAGGGGCGTGGTGCGTGCACGGACACCGAGGTCTTGGAGTGGGCTCGGTCGTCCGTCTTGTCCTTGGACTTGGCGGCGCCGTGAGTGTCCTCGCCGGCGTCCACCCTTCCGCCAGTGTCTACCCCACCAACCGTTGGTTCTGGTGGTGGTGGGATCGACGCAGACGGGCCTCCTACCTCCGAAGCTTTCTTCTTCGGCGGCATGTTGATGTAGTCGATGAGGTTGATGAAGCTGCTGAAGATTACGCCCGCGTGAACGCCGGATCAAATTCGCACAACCTCAACGTCCCCTACCTGGCGCGCCAAAGATGTCGGGGAAACTGATCGCCCACGAACACCTATGGGACCGGAGCCCCTTTTCGGTACGGCAGGGGAGCGGAGGGAGCACGAAGAGCGGATCGAGGCGCGCACGCGAGCAGTTTACCCAGGTTCGGGCCGCACGGATGCGTAAAACCCTACTCCTGCCTTGGTTGTATTGAGTTCTTGGGCTCGGGAGCAAGAAGATCTACAGTGCTAGAGGCTAGCTACACCGAGCGTGAGAGTGATCAAGTTTCGGAACCTCTGAACCCCCTCTACGTTGTGCATGGGCCTCCTTTTATAGTTCAAAGGGGTCACCGACAGGTGTCAACGTAGATGAGGGTAAAAGTGTAAAATTGGTGGTAGTTGTAAGAGTGCATGTACAGTGGTCTATACCTAACCCTGACGGTGGGGGACAAGGGCATTGACTGCCCGTCGCCGTCGCCCCAGAACAGTGCAAAAAGCGTCCGTCCGGGCGTCTCCGTTCGCCACGACGGAGGCCTTGTCATCGTGGCTTTCCACCGTGTGCCCCAGGCTGCACAGCCATCTGCCACGTGCCCCTGGAAGGGCCCCAGGGCGACGCGTGGACAGATGAGCTGGAGCGCAGGCACACAGTGAAAGCTTGCCGCGGCAAGCATCTTGCCGCGTTCGCTACCTTGCCGGGCCCGGAAGCTTGTCGCTCTCCGGGTCTTGCCGTGGCGCGCGATGCGCCACGGCATGTCTTCTTCAGTGCTATTCTTTGGTCAACCTGGCAAGCTCCTCTTGCCAGGGTCTTGTGCAGGAGGGATGATCTTGAGCCTGGAGCGGCCTTCCCGGCAAGCTCCTCTTGCCAGGGTCCTATTTCTTGACTTGAATACTTTGTTCTTGAATGGCTTCAAGGGAACTAGAGTGGGCCTTGACGGGCGCGTGGTGAGCCCGACCACGGGAAGCTGCTACTGCCCGTGCACAAGTCGGGGTACTAAGGTACCCCTACTTTAGTACACCGACAGAGGGACGGGCGACAGGTATAGGGGGAAGATTACTAATGGCGCGCCAGCCAGAGATGCGCCATTAGAATGTCTTTTTTATACCAATGGCGCACCAGCCAGAGATGCGCCATTAGAATGTTTTTTTAATACCAATGGCGCACCAGCCAGAAATGCGCCATTAGAATGTTTTTTATAAATTATTTTTTATAAAAACATTAATAATTTTCTATTTGAAAATATTTATGAATATAAAAAATATCATGAATATGAATATAAATATGAATATGAAACAGTAATAAATTTTTATAAAAACAGTAATAATTTTTTATTTGAAAATATTTATGAATATAAAAAAATATCAAAAATATGAATATGAAATATTTTTTTCAAAAACAGTAATAATTTTTTTAAAAATATCATCAGATTATTTTTATTTGAAAATATTTATGAATATAAAAAATATCATCAAATTTGTTATTTGAAAATACCATCAAATTTGTTATTTGAAAATATAATCAAATTTTTTTTTTGAAAATATA
>LR738714.1:628250537-628357282 GCA_902687465.1 Secale cereale
GGGGTGCTCAGCGGCGAGGGGGATCTGGCAAGGGGAATCTGGCGAGGGGGGATAACGATCGAGATGGAGGGGGATCGAGATCGAGTGTTCTCATGAATTCAAAAAGTGCCCATGAAATTTAAAAACATTCAAGAGTTTAAAAAGTGCCCATGAAATACAATCGAGAAATGAAGGCTACGATTTAAATACAATCGATCTTAGCTAGCTATCTGTTGACAATCTTCTTGCCCTTCTTTTTCGCAAATGGAGTTCTTCTATGGAACAGACGTCCTTTAGGTAGGGTGGTCCTGTTTCTTCTTGTGGTGTATGCTGCTACTTCATCATCGTCGTCATGTTCGATCCTCGGGTCACCGTACTTGTCGAAGTCTTGCTCATTGGCTACTCCATCCATTCCGATGATCTTCCTTTTGCCTCTCCTCACGACAACACGACTGGGCTTTGACGGGTCGGTAATGAAGAAGCATTGGTCAACTTGGGAAGCCAGTACCCATGGCTCATTTTTCGCGGTGACGTTTGCGCCCGCGGTCTTGGATTTGGCTTCGGGTATAACCATGGTGGTGAAAAATACCGGTCTTCTTTTAGGACGCTCTTGGCCCATCTGACACGGAACATCGGGACCTTCTCTCCAGCGTAGCTCAGCTCCCAGATCTCCTCGATCCTTCCGTAGTATCTGTCCTTATCATTACCGGTGTAGGATTCCATCGTTACCCCGGAGTTCTGATAACCATCGCTCTTCATGTCCTTGGCCTCGGTGTAGAATGTGTAGCCATTGATATCGTACGCCTCATAGGTCATCAGGTTGTGCTCGGCGCCCTGTGACAAGGCGAATATGAGTTGTTCTTCCGCTGAAGAATACTCATGTAAAGGGTACGACAGAAGCTTCTGCTTGAACCAACGCGTGAAACATGAGTTGTGCTCTTTGATTATATCTCCGTCCGTCCTCTGTTGGCCTCGGTCATTGTATGTCTTCTCAATAAAGGTTTTGTGCTCTACCACCCAAGGATCGACCACGTCTATGTGTTGTAGCGCAACTAGGTTTGCTCTTTCAAAGTCGGCGAGTCGACCCTCGAAGTCGACATGCATTTTGCGGCGACCCTCACGGTGACCCCATCCAGCGAGCCTGTCGAGGTGCCTGTTGACGGACAGACCAACGGGGTTCTCGATGCCTAGATAATTCGTGCAGTAGGAGATGCACTCTTCGGTCAGAAAGCCCTTGTCTATGCTTCCCTCTGGACGTGACATGTTGCGAACGTATCCTTTGATGACACCATTCATCCTTTCGAACGACATCATGCTGTGCAGGAATGTCGGCCCGAGTTGGATGATATCGTCCATGATATGGACCAGCAGATGCACCATAACGTCGAAGAATGCGGGCGGGAAGTACATCTCAAGCTCGCATAGTATCACCACGATCTCTTCCTGTAGCCTTCTGAGTTGTCTCACGCCAACAGACTTCCAAGAGATGACGTCGAAAAAGTTGCATAGGCCAAATAGGGTTTCACGGACGTGCGCGTCCATGATCCCACGGATTGCAACTGGAAGTATCTGCGTTATCAGCACGTAACAGTCGTGAGACTTCATCCCGCTGAACTTCAGCTTCGCTGGGTCTAGGTATCTGCTTATCTTCCCCGCGTAACCGTAAGGAAGTTTTACTCCTACGAGGCAGGTGAAAAACTGCTCGATCTCCTCCTGACTTAGAGTGAAGCACGTGGGAGGGTAGTCATTTCCTGTCTTCTTGGCCTTTTTGCCTTTGCGACGACTTTCCGTGTCCTGCTTCGCCTCATCATCATCATCATCATCATCATCATCATCATCATCATCATCATCATCATCATCATCATCATCATCATCATCATCATCATCATCATATATAGCGTGAAGCTCCTGCCTGATGCCCATTGATTTCAAGTCTGCCCTTGCTTTCGGCCCATCTTTGGTCCTCTCTGGCATGTTGAGCAGGGTACCAAGCAGACTCTCGCACACGTTCTTCGTGATATGCATTACATCAAGGCTGTGAGGCACACGGTGGATCTTCCTGTACGGCAAGTCCCAGAAAACAGACCTCGTTTTCCATACCTTCAGCAGCGGCTCTGGCGCCTTTCGCTTCTTTCCCGGTTCTGGCGCCTTTTGCTTCTTTCCCGGCAGTGGGCAATCTTTCCAATTTTTCAACAACACGTCTATTTCCTCGCCGCTCCTCGTACGCGGGCGTCCTCGGGGTTCGGTTTCACCATCGAACAGATCCTTGCGTTTTCTCCACATGTCATCGTCGCGAAGCCACCTTCGATGTCCCATGAACACGGTTTTCGAAGACCCGGGATCTCTATCTAGCTGGCGATACGTTGTGTCATCCATGCACCTGACACATCCAGAAAATCCGTGGACCACATGCCCCGCGACATATCCGTAACCGAGATAGTCGTGCACCGTCGTGAGCAGCGCGGCTCTCATAGGGAAATATTCTTTCTTTGCGGCGTCCCACGTATTGGCTGGCGTTTTCCACAGCGTGTCAAGCTCCTCTTTCAGCAGCCCCAGATACAGATTGATGTCGTTCCCTGGTTGTTTCGGTCCTTCAATTAGCATACTCATGTGAATGTACTTCCTCTTCATGCACAACCAGGGGGGAAGGTTGTACATCCACACAAACACAGGCCAGGTGCTATGTGTGCTTCTCTGGCTGCCAAATGGATTGACTCCATCGGTGCTCGCGCCCAGCATGATGTTCCTTGGATCGTTCCCAAATTCTAGGTCTTCGAAGTTCAACGCTTGCCACTGGCTCGCATCCTTAGGGTGACTCAGCATCTTGTCTTTTTTATCTATCTCCGGATCATTTGCGTCATCTTCTCGCTTCTTCTCCTCCCTATCCGCGTGCCAACGTAGGAGCTTTGCTACCTTATGGTCTGCGAAATACCGCTGCAGACGAGGAGTGATCGGAAAGTACCACACCACTTTTCGAGGAGCTTTCTTCCTCTTCTTGTATCGAGTGACGCCGCACACCGGACATATGGTAGACTCCGCGTGCTCGTCCCGATAAATGATGCAATTGTTCATGCACACATGGTATTTCACGTGCGGTAAATCCAGAGGACACACGATTTTCTTCGCCTCCTCCAAACTGGTCGGGCACTTGTTCCCATTGGGAAGACGTTCGTGCCAGAATGACATGTTCTCGTCGAAGCATGCGTCGGTCATTTTGTGTTTTACCTTCATCTCCAGAGCCATGAGCGTTACTTTCAGGCGGGTATCCTCGGGCCTGCATCCTTCATACAATGGAGTAACCGCGTCTAACTCAAGTTGATCCATCTTGGCTTTCTCTCGGGCGGCAGCTCTTGCGTTATCCGTCTGCTTGAGAAGCAGCTCTTGAATATGAGGGTCCTGCACCCAGCCCATCGATGGTCCAGCGTCGTCTGCTCCGCCGGCATCATCATCTTCATGATCATGCCCGTCGTCTGCTCCGGCATCTTCCTCATCATCATGTCCTGCATCTTCTACATGATGACTGTGTACAGCATCACCGTCGTGATCATCTCCTGGGGATTCTTCGTCTTCTCGCCCGCCCGAGCCGCGGTGGTTGTCTTGCTGCCCTTCCTCATTTCTTGCCCGCCCCCCATGGTCGACTTCGTAGTCATCTTCATCACCTTGCCACCGATAGCCATCCATGAAACCACGCAAGAGCAGGTGGTCCCGCACCTGCCCGGAATCCGTGTCCGCAATAAGGCTCTTCAGCTTGCATCTTCGACACGGACATCTTATCTCCGTCTCGTTCTTTTGAAGCATCTCGGCCTTCGCAGACCTCAAAAACCTATTCACGATGCCTTCGGTCATCGTGCGGACCATGGTCGCCTGCGGGGTAGAGCAAAACGATATTTTAGAACCAAGAAAAAATTTGGCATGACTTTCCCTAAAAATAGGACCAAAAAGAATGCTTAATGCCAAAATTCTCGCCGAAACGGAAATGAATCAACATTCTGGGAAAATATTGGCAACTATCGCATTTCAAATACCGGTACACCTCCAAACACAAACACATATGCAACACCACAAACATATGCAACACCACGAACATACATAGATCTAGCTAGGCCATAAAAAGTGCATGTGCACATTGTTGTAGGGAGAACAACATAAATATAGCCTCCCCCTTACTTACCTATCAAAACAAGGTAATTTAATCACTTAATTTGAATGAATCTATGGTGGAAATGAGGTGAAAAAGAGGAGGCACCCGAGACAAGGAGGAGGTGGAGAGAATGAAGTGGGGAGAAAGTGAGTGTGGGTAGGAGAGGCTGTCCAAAATATCTTGTTGCTGCCCACTTACTAATGGCGCACCAACTCTAAATGCGCCATTAGTAATCCAGGTTACTAATGGCGCACCTTCTGGTGGTGCGCCATTAGTAGTTTTGCAAAAAACACATACTAATGGCGCACTCTTCCACAGTGCGCCATTACTAGTTTAAACTAGTAATGGCGCATGTGGAACAGTGCACCATTAGTAGTTTTGCAAAAAAGGAAAAAAATAAAATAAAAAAACAACATTAGTGGCGCACTTTCCGACAGGTGCACCATTACTAGTTACAACTAGTAATGGCGCACTGTGTCTGGATGCGCCATTAGTATGTTTGGACAGGCGCACTAGTTAAAAAAATTTGATACTAATGGCGCACCCTGGGCCAGGTGCGCCATTAGTAGTTTCAACTCTAACGGCGTATCAGAAGGTGGTGCGCCATTAGTATATACTAATGGCGCACCACTTGTCTGGTGCGCCATTAGTGTCAATCCCATCTATAGCCCTTTTTCTAGTAGTGAGCAGATGAGTATGAACATGATGTACTTGTGATTCTGACTGCAATAGTGATGATCAAGATCAAGGTTACACAGAATGCAACACTGATCAAAATGAAACTGATGCGGAGGAAGATTACCTGGAACAAAATACTGTATGTTCTGATGAGTTGTTTGAAGGACATCGTCGTTCAGAACTGCAAGAATTAGAGCAAAGTTGGATCGATGATGATTCACTTATTGCGCAAGAAATGATCACAACTCATGAACAAGTAATAGCAGGAAGCTCTGAAGTAGCGTTGCAAGGCCTTGATTATGCAGAAACAACTGATACAGATTGCACTAGTGGTACCGATGATTCAGAGTTTTATAACAGAGCAACAATTAGAGGGAGCGCAAGAAAAAAATTATGAACTAGAAAATAGTGCTGATTATGAAGAATCAGATCAACGATGTCACGATGAAAGTGTGAATGCATCAGTTTATGAAGAAATGCCATATATTAATAAGAAGAGCCTCAAAGATGACAACAAGTTATCTTAGGAACATATATAATTCTTCCTAGAGAATGACGTCATAAAAAAGGCATGGAAACTCAGCCAAGAGGAACAGAAAACCCACATGCCACCTCTTAGTATGATGTTTGATACTGATGCTCATGCACACGGATTCTACAATGAATATGCAGCTATTCCTGGGTTTTCAATTAAGAAAGCTGCAAACTATCACTGTCAGAAGAAGGATGCAGATAACAAATGACAAGGTTTACTATGAAGTGTAACAGGTTTGGTAAACCTAGAATCAAGACAAAACAAACAACAGAAGGACTAAAAAGGAGAAAGTATAAGACTGATAAAAATGCACCTACTGAGCTATAGGCTACGACTGATAGAAGAAGGAACTACACAATTAAAACAGGTTGTCAATTTTAGATTGTTGTTACCTGGAAATTTCATATTGCACAATGGGTCGTGACAAGGCTTATCACTAAGCACAACCATGATCTACATCCACCAGGGGAAGTCAGGTTCCTTAGGCCACACAAATATATCACTGAGCAGGAGAAATACTTGATCAGAACTTGCAAAAGAGTAAACATACCAACTAGAAAGATAATGGCAATAATGTCATTCTTTCTAGGAGGAGGGCTTTCTTCATTGCCATACACAGCAATGCAGATTAGCAACATGGTCACAAAAATGAGAAGAGATAATGGCTTGAATGACATGATGCAAGTCGTCTTGTTTTTTGAACAGAAAAAATCAGAAGATCCACTGTTCTTCTAATTATTCAAAACAAATCCATATAAGAATATCATGCATATATTTTGGGCTGACGGCACTGGAATAAGGAACTATCAACAATATGGTGATCTCCTAAGTTTTGATACAACTTACAAAACAAACAAGTACAATCTCAAGTTTGCTCCATTTGTGGGTGTAAATGGACATGGAGACAACTGCCTCTTTGCACGTGGTTTCAAACAAGATGAGAAGAGGGAAACTTTTGAGTGGTTATATAATACTTTTCTGAAGTGCATGGGAGGGAAAGCTCCAAAATTTGTGATAACAGATCAAGATGAAAGCTGTCCCTAACTGTTTCCCTAGTTGCAAGCACAGGAACTATTTGTTCCACATTCTAACAAAAGCACAGAACAAAGCTAGAAGAACATTTGCAAGGAACCGTAATCTGAATGCTCAGTTTCATGTCATAATCCTGAACTTGCAAACAGTAGAAGAGTTTGAGCAATTGTGGCCCCAAATGATAGAGCAACACAACGTTCAACACATCAAGTACTTTGGGATTATGTGGAAAAACATAATGAGATTTGTACCTGCCTATTTCAAGAATCACTACTGGAATCTGGGTTTTTGCCATCAGCCAGCTCTTTGCCATCTGCCAGCTGATGGCAAAGAACTTCTTTGCCATCTGCTTATAAAAAACAGATGGCAAAGAACTGACAGATGGCAAAGAACATGGTTGCCATGAGCCAATTCTTTGCCATCTGCCAGCAGATGGCAAACAATCTTTGCCATCTGCCAGCAGATGGCAAACAATCCAACTCCTGTTGCCGTTAAGTAGGTGACAGCGTACCAGCCCCACCTCTTTGCCATCTGCTGGTAGATGGCAAAGAGATGGGTTTTTTTTTCAGGTAAAAAAACAAAAAGGAGATAGTATATCGTGCACGCACAAATCCTTTACTAGTACACTCATAAATCACTCATTTAACAAGGAAACTAGCCTAATCCTCCCAAAAAAAGGAAACTAGCCTATGCGGGCTGTTTGGATCACAGCCGTTGCCGGCCCTACCAATTTTTTGGTCATTGACCCACTCGATAGCAAGCGTTTGGTTGGAAGCCAAAATTTCGGATCTGCGCCAATGTTTTGGTCATGCGTTCAGTTTTTGCGCCAGGTCTTTGGCGAGCCGACGGCGGCAAAATCCTGCGCCAAAAAATTGACTAGCCCGCGTCAACCAAACAGACCCGATAACACCGAGGCTGTTTGGATCATTACCAACAACTACCCTACCAAAATCTTGGCGTTGACTGAGGAGGTGGGCAGGCGTTTGGATCGCCGCCGAAATTCCGTGTCACAACCCTAGTTCTGGTATGCACTAGGTTAGTCTTGTGGTTTGCATCATGTTTAAATTTCAAATGAAATTGAAATGAGGACTTGTGAAACCCTCAGAAACCCTTTTGAAAATGACCCAAATAAAAGTTGCTCCAAAAAGGTCCAAGAAAATGTTCATGTGGCCCTCTAAAAATATTGGCCAGAGATAAAAATCAAGCCAATATTATTAGGAGCTCATAAGTATTTATTTTGGGCATTTGGAATTAATGCAATAGTTATTTGCATTGGATATATATATATATATATATATATATATATATATATTATATTTTATATATGTCCAAAATTCTGATTGTTTATTTTTAGGGGCTTGGGCTATTTTCTAGGTCCCTGCAAAATAAATATGTCTGAAGAAAATAATTGATTTAATTCAGAAATTAAATCAAAACAAATGTCAGAAAAAAAATAGAAAAGAAAAATAAAAAGGTTAGCTTACCTGGGCCACTTGCTGGCCTGGCACTAGGCCGGCCCAGTTGCTAGTCGTCGTCTTCCTGGCGACGACAGGAGGCCGAGGCATGTGGCCGGCGCGCGCGCACGGCGGGAGCGCCACGCCTCCTGCCTGCTTCACTCCCCCTCGCCGCCTGGTGGTCTCTGACGAGCCACGCACCTCCCCCCGACCCTCTGCACTCTTCTGGACCCCTCCCCTCTCCTCTATCTCCCTCTCCCGCTCGGTCCCGAGCGCCGCCCTCGCCGTCAATCGCCGTAGTCGTAGCCACCGTCTCCCCCACACCCAGCCAAGGTGCCCAAGAGCTCCGCCACATCATCCCCGACCTCCCCGACGAGTCACACATCGCCGGACGCCCTGAGGCCTCGACCTCGACCTCTTCTTCATCGCCGGCCGCCGGAGATCCCCTCCGCCGCCTTGCTTGCTCCGGCCCTCCTCCGAGCCCTCCGCCTGCACCGCTGCGATCTCCGTACACTTCTGTCCCTGCTCCCCCTCTCCGTTCTTCCCCTCGCAGGCCGTAGCTGCCGCTCCACGATCACCCGCATGTGCCGCCGCCCGCGCTCGTCGCCGGTGGTGCTCCGGTGACCTTTTGGTCCCGGGCGTGCGACCAACACGTTCCCCGCGTCGCGTAGAAGCCCTAGGAGCTAGCGCTGCCCCGCCTAGGCCACCACAGCCCTGAGCCCGAGCTCGACCGAACTTCGGCGCCGCCGCGAGCTCATTTCCGGCGAGCTCCGGCCGTCCCAGCTGCTGCCGCTTGCGGGAATGGACGCGGACGAGCTCTAGCAGCTCGCCCGTGGTCTCCGCTGCCCATTTGACCGCCGGAGCGGCATTGCCGTGCCCCTCCGCCGCGTCTGTGGTCGCCGGCGTCGAGCCGCCGGTTGGTTTTGACCGCTGACCGGCGTGCTTTGACCCCCTGTGTCAATGACAGGTGGCCCCCCACCCTTTTAGTTAGTTGACTGATTAGTTAAATTAATTAAGTTTTGTTAATTAGTTTAGCCACTGACATGTGGGCCCAGCCCTGCTGATTATTTCTGTTAGGATTAATTTAGAGTTAATTAACTCAGTTAATTAACTGAGTCATTGGCCAGTGGACCCCACTGTCAGGTTTGACTATGGACCAGCCCCTTTGACCTGCTGATGTCATGCCTGTGTCATGCTGACGCAGTAATCCAGTTCTGGTTTTTAAATAAATCTTAAATGATTTATTTAATTCAGAAATTGGCTTAAACTTAAAAAAATCACAGAAATTCAACCATAGCTCAGAATGAAATAATTTATATATGAAAAATTATCAGAAAAATTCAATCTATCCATCTGTACCATTTTCATGCATTACAAATGAAGTTAAACCTACTGTTTATATGAAAACACATATATGGCATTTAGAAATACTTATTTTAAAGTTGCATTTGAGCCTTTGGTTCAAATGGACTTCTTTCAAATTGAATGCTAGTTGCATTAGCTCAAACAACATCATAACCTCATGCCATGATCATGCATCATATTGTTGCATATGTTTGTGTTTGATTGTCGGCACCGTTCTTCTCGATAGGTCCAGCTCCGGAGACCGATCCAGAGTACCTGTCAGAGGAGCAGTGCTCTGC
Organism: Secale cereale; assembly: GCA_902687465.1. NCBI lineage: Eukaryota > Viridiplantae > Streptophyta > Magnoliopsida > Poales > Poaceae > Secale > Secale cereale. The sequence goes on from LR738714.1 coordinate 628,260,000, forward strand.
ACGTTGTTTCACCAGGCAAGCAAACACCCCTTGTTCATTCCGATACAATCCCTCTCTCGCTCCTGCTCCCTGTTATTGCATTAGGACAACAACGATTTCAACTGCTACTTTATGCTGCGGTAGTTGAACCCATTCCTCTGCATGACCTGTCTTTCCACAGTAAATAGTTGAAACCCACTAGCATGTGTAGGAGTTGATTGAAGCCATGATGTGATCTTACCATGCCTTGCTTGCTATTGCTTAGAGTGTGTCAGGTCTAATTCATCGGGAATGAATTGGAGTAAAATGATATGTTTTGATGCTGAGGGTTAAGCGTGTGAACGCGATTTGGTAAAGGTAGCGGTGAGAGGCCATGTAGGAGTACATGGTGGGTTGTCTCACTGGAACCGTCCCTAAGAACTGAGTTCCGAGTATGTTGTCCAATGACTAGTTACTACCACACATTGGGTTCCGGTAACTCGACCCCTCTCGACTTATTAATCAACATGATCTCTGTCCAGGAGTTGCAACTAGTTTCTGGTGTTTGTAGGTAGTGTTAGTAGTCTACCAAGTGGCACTCGGCCAGTGGGCTTGGGACAGACTATGCACCGTGGCACGGTGTACCAAGCGTAGATCCACTCGGCGAGGTGGGCTTGGGAACCCTGCGCACATCATTTGGGGCCGTGAGCGACACCCCGGCCGGATCTCCCCACGGATGGAACCCGAATAGGAGATAAACCTGGACGAGAGACTTGTGTGGTTAGTCAGGTCGTGGCCGACACCCTCGCCAGGCTTCCGCTTGAAGGTTGCCGAGATACACGAGATGTACATGGCGGTAAGTGGCGAGAGCGTGTGTGAAGCAGTACACCCCTCCAGGGTTAACATGATCTATTCGAATAGCCGGGTCCGCGGTTATGGACTTCTTGGATGCTTACGTGGTACATAGACAACTTGAAGTGGATACTCTAAAATACTCAAGACAAGTGTGAGTGCTATGGAGGGCCTTCTCGTAGGAAGACGGGAATGAATCCATAGTGGTGTATTGTGTGGTGCTTAGTGGACTCGTGTGCGCCACCTCAAGAGAGTTACCAGCAATCGTAGAATAGGATAGCCACTGAGTCAAAGCTGGATTGCTGCAACTAAACCCCACTTTGCCATTTTGATACAAGTGCATGTATGATAGGATCTGATGTAAGTCTTGCTGAGTACCTTTGTACTCATGTTTGCTTAATTTATGTTTTGCAGATAGGATTGATGTCTCACTAGTAGTTCCGCTTGGACTTCGACAAGTAGCTTATACCTCAGCTACGATCTTGGACGAGTGTTGTAGATAGTCAGGCTCTTCAGCCTTTTTCATTTCTAGATGTCTGTACTCAGACATGTAGTGCTTCCGCTTGTTGCTTGTATGCTCTGAATGTTGGGTCGTGAGACCCATGTTTGTAATACTTGGCTCCTCGGAGCCTAATGAATAAATACTTTGTTTATTAGAGTCTTGTTGTGATGCCATGTTGTATTTGCACATATTGATCATATTGCGTGTATGTTATTGAAATGCTTGGTATGTGTGGGATCCGACACCTAGTTGTTTACCCTTGGTAGCCTATCTTACAGGGAAATGTCTCCTAGTGCTTCCACTTAGCCTTGGTAGCTTGCTACTGCTCCGGATCACTTAGGCTGACCGGCATATGTCCTTCTTCGTTCCTGTGTCTGTCCCTTAGGGGAAATGTCACGCGTTGTTCCTTTAAGTCCTTGTAGCTTGCTACGACTTGGGTTCATACGTTGATGACCGACACGTTCGTTGCTGGGTCATGAATGCCTGTCTCTGTAATTTAGTGCCACTTTTGGTTTATAACCGGTCATGTCGGCCCGGGTTCTCTGTCATATGGATGCTAGCGACACTATCATATACGTGAGCCAAAATGCGCAAACGGTCCCGGGCCAGGTAAGGTGGCACCCGTGGGGATACCGTGCATGACGCCGCAAAGTGATATGGTGTGTTACATGCTAGATCGGTGTGACTTAGGATCGGGGTCCCGACAGCGTTGGTATCAGAGCCTGACTGCATATAGGATTACCAAGCCAAACTGGTCGAAGTTGAGTCTAGAAATTCTTTAGTTATATAAGGGAATTGATTGTGAAAGGGAACGTAAGGCTCTTTTACTCCTTATACCTCATGTCTTCTGATCTGAGTCATCTTACCTTCCTACGGGGTTAAGGAACTAGGCTTTCTCTTCCGTCTATCAGGATCACGAGTTACTACTCCGTAGTCCCTTAAGATTGGTTGATCAGAGTTCTACTCCTGTTTTCAAGTTCTTCCGGTGAAGTTGTTTTAGTACTATCACAGAACCTTGAGTGATGATGTTGAGATGTTGAACTACTCTTTGTTAGCAGGATGTCTCATTCTGAGCATTTTACTGCCGTTATGCTGCCGGAGTTATCCTAATAGTTCGAGAGATACTAATTTCTTGTTCTACCTTATGCTTCCTATAGTTGTTGATGTTTCCGTCTTCGGTTTCGCTTCTCAGGATGTCTTCAGTTAAGCGAAGCTTAGCTGCTCGTAGACAGAACCACGGAGATGGTAGGGATGAGGAGGATCCTCCCGACCAGCCTTCGTTGGCAGAGTTAATGATAGAGATGGAGAGAAACAAGCGTGAGTCTAACCGTCTGTTGGCACGTATTGAGGAGAACACCGCACATCAGTGCAAGGAATCAACAACCATCCATGACTTCATTCGTCTGAAACCACCCACCTTTCATCATTCCATTGAGCCACTCGATGCAGATGACTGGCTCCGTTGTATCACTCACAAGCTGCGTTTTGCGAATGTAGCTGAAGAGGACAAGGTCATCTATGCCACTTATCACTTGGAAGGTCCTGCTAGTCTTTGGTGGCAGAACTATGAGGCCATGATTCCAGCTGACCAGATTCCTACCTGGAGAGATTTCACCGAGGCTTTTCGTGAGCATCATATCCCTCAAGCCCTTATCGATCGTAAGAGAGAAGAGTTCTGTAGTCTTACACAGGCTAAGATGGCTGTTGATGCTTATAGTCGAGAGATTGAGAACCTCGCCCGCTATGCTACAGAAGAAGTGTCCATGGACGCCAAGAAGCAGGCTAGGTTCCGGAAGGGTCTCAACCCCAAACTGCGTCGTGATCTCCACTTGCATCATTGCAACACATTACAGGCTCTTGTGAACAAGGCCATCAATGCGGAGACAGCTCAACTCACTTACGAGGAGTCTCGTAAGCACACCCTTGATTTGGGATCTTCCTCCGGTTCCAGTTCCCAGAAGCGCCGGATTTGGGTTCCGAACTCTGTTCTTCCACCCATTTATCCTCCGAGGCCATCTCGTGTGGTACCTCTTCCAGTTCAGCAGTATGCTCCACCCAGGTCTATTGATGGACCGTTTGCCGATGCGGGTCCACGTCCTACCTCCAGGATTTGCTACAAGTGCGGAGAACCGGGACACATTGCCCGTATTTGCACCCAGACCCGTGTTGCTCCATCCCAGTCCGAGAAATCTGTTAGACGTGATAAATCATCACGCAAGATGATCAGTGTTAAGTCAGCTCCCATCGAACATGGACGTGTGCATCACGTCTCAGCCAATGACGCTCATGATGATCCAGATGTCGTTCTTGGTACACTTCTTGTCAATTGTCATCCGGCATCGGTTCTATTCGCAACTGGAGCGTCTCATTCTTTCATTTCCGAAAGTTATGCCCGTTTGCACGACATGTCATTTTGTGATATGCCTTCCCCACTACTTATTCAAACTCCTGGATCCAAATGGCAAACTTCTAGTGTAAGCCATGGTAATGAAATCCTTGTCGACAGACTTGTGTTCCTTGCATCACTTGTAGCCCTCAAGTCTTCAGATATTAATATCATCTTGGGTATGGACTGGATGACAGCTCATCATGCCAAGATTGATTGTTTCACTAGGTCTGTTCAGCTTACACACCCATCTGGCAAGACAGTCACCGTCACCACTAGAGTTGCAAAGCGTCAACTCTATTCTCTTAATGCCAGCCCTCTCCCAGATCTTGAAGATGTTCCGGTAGTCCGTGACTTTCCGGATGTCTTTCCAGAGGAACTGCCAGGTGTTCCACCCGATTGAGATGTAGAGTTTGTTATAGAGCTTATCCCAGGAACCGCTCCAATCTCTAGGAGACCCTACAAAATGGCACCCTTAGAACTAGCCGAGCTTAAGAAACAACTTGATGAGTCCTTGCAAAAGGGTTTCATCCGTCCTAGTTCTTCTCCCTGGGCTTGCCCCGTCCTCTTCGTTAAGAAGAAGGATGGTACGGATCGGATGGTTGTAGATTATCGTCCCGTTAATTTGGTCACGGTAAAGAACAAGTATCCGCTTCCCAGGATCAACGACCTGTATGATCAGCTCGCTGGATCCTGAGTCTTCTCCAAGATGGATTTGAGGTTAGGATACCATCAAATCAAGATTAGATACGGGGACATCCCCAAGACGGCTTTCGTCACTCGTTATGGTCAGTACGAGTACACCGTCATGTCCTTTGGTCTAACAAATGCTCCAGCCACCTTCTCCCGCTTGATGAACTCGATCTTCATGGAGTATTTAGATAAGTTCGTCGTGGTTTACCTCGATGATATTCTTATTTACTCGAAAAACGAGGAAGAGCATGCCGAACATCTTAGACTTGTTCTAGAAAAACTCACAGAGCACCGCCTTTATGCCAAGTTCTCCAAGTGCGAATTTTGGTTGCCAGAAGTGATCTATCTCGGTCATGTAATCTCTGGTAAGGGCATTGCTGTCAACCCCGAGAGAGTTCAGGCCATTCTTGATTGGACTCCACCTGAAACAGTTAAACAAGTTAGGAGTTTCCTTGGTCTAGCCAGTTATTGTCGCCGCTTTGTTGAGAACTTCTCTAAAGTGGCCAAACCTCTCACGGAACTTCTTAAGAAAGATAAAAAGTTTGAGTGGTCCCCATAGTGTGAGCACAGTTTTCAGGAACTGAAAAGACGCCTGACTTCTGCTCCCATACTTGTGCCACCGGATTTCACTAAGGACTTTGTTATCTATTGTGATGCCTCGCGACAGGGACTAGGTTGCATTCTTATGCACGATCGTCGTGTGATTGCTTATGCATCTCGACAGTTGCATCCACATGAGGAGAATTATCCTACACATGATCTAGAACTTGCAGCCGTAGTCTATGCACTTAAGACCTGGCGGCATTACCTCCTTGGTAATCGTTGCGAGATCTACACCGATCACCAGAGTCTCAAGTATATCTTCACCCAACCAGATTTGAATCTTAGGCAAAGACGTTGGTTGGAGTTGATCTCCGATTACGACTTAGGGATTACCTACACCCCGGGCAAGGGAAATGTCATGGCTGATGCGCTAAGTCGTAAATCCTATTGCAACAATCTCATGTTGCAACAGGGCCAACCACTTCTCCATGAGGAATTATGTAAGCTTAACCTTCACCTTGCTCCTCACAGATTCCTTTCTACTTTGGTGGCGAAACCTACTCTTGTGGATCATATCATAGAAGCCCAGAAGCATGATACCGGAATTACCCGGATCAAGAGAAACATTGCCAAAGGTATTGCTGGTAGTTTCTCCATAGATGACCGAGGTGTTGTTCTCTTCCAAAACCGGCTGGTGGTTCCCAAGAAGCAACATCTTCGGCAATTGATTCTTAAAGAGGCTCATGAATCTCCTCTCACGATTCATCCCGGTAGTACTAAGATGTATCAGGACCTACGCCAGAGGTTCTGGTGGACTAGGATGAAGAGAGAAATTGCCGAGTTCATTGCTAAATGTGACGTTTGTCGTCGCGTTAAGGCAGAACATCAAAGACCTGCTGGCACCCTTCAGCCTCTAGCTATTCCTGAGTGGAAATGGGATAAAGTTGGTATGGACTTCATCAGCAGCTTTCCCAGGACCAAGAGAGGGAATAATGCTATCTTCGTAGTCATTGATCATCTCTCCAAAGTGGCTCACTTCCTACCTGTTCGAGAGAGTATCACTGCTAGTCAGCTTGCTGACTTCTATATTTCTCGAATAGTGTCACTTCATGGTGTCCCACTAGAGATCAATTCAGACCGTGGTAGTCTTTTCACTTCTCATTTCTGGGAGAGTTTCCAGACTGCCATGGGCACCCATCTTTCTTTCAGCACCGCTTTCCACCCTCAGTCAAGTGGTCAAGTGGAACGGGTTAATCAAATTCTCGAAGACATGCTTAGAGCTTGCGTTATCTCATTCGGTATGGATTGGGAGAAATGTCTTCCTTTCTCCGAGTTTGCTTATAACAATAGCTATCAATCCAGTCTTAAGCAAGCTCCTTTTGAGATTCTTTATGGACGAAGATGTCGAACACCTTTGAACTGGTCAGAAACCGGTGAAAGACAATTCTTTGGACCGAATATGATCCATGAAGCAGAAGAGCAAGTTCGCATCATTCGTGAGAATTTGAAAACAGCCCAGTCTCGTCAGAAGAGCCAATATGATCGTCATCATAAGGAAGTGGCTTATGAAGTTGGTGACAAAGCTTATCTTCGGGTTACTCCTTTGAAAGGTACCCATCGTTTCGGTATCAAGGGCAAGTTGGCTCCTCGTTACATAGGTCCTTTTCGCATTCTCGCTAAACGAGGAGAGGTTGCCTACCAATTGGAACTACCCCCACATCTTTCTCGAGTTCATGATGTCTTCCACGTCTCTCAACTCAGGCGTTGCTTCTCGGATCCCATCCGCGGAGTGGACCACGAAACGCATGATCTCCAAGATAACCTCACATATCGAGAGTATCCCGCTCGCATTTTAGATCAAGCAGAGCATGTCACTCGACGTCATAACATCAAGTTTCTCAAAGTTCAATGGTCTCATCATTCCGAGAGAGAAGCTACTTGGGAGCGAGAAGATCGTCTCCGACTGGAGTACCCCACCTTCTTTCCGCCTACTCCTGAATCTCAGGACGAGATTCTTTCGAGTGGAGGCGAGTTGTCACAACCCTAGTTCTGGTATGCACTAGGTTAGTCTTGTGGTTTGCATCATGTTTAAATTTCAAATGAAATTCAAATGAGGACTTGTGAAACCCTCAGAAACCCTTTTGAAAATGACCCAAATAAAAGTTGCTCCAAAAAGGTCCAAGAAAATGTTCATGTGGCCCTCTAAAAATATTGGTCAGAGATAAAAATCAAGCCAATATTATTAGGAGCTCATAAGTATTTATTTTGGGCATTTGGAATAACTGCAATAGTTATTTGCATTGGATATATATATATTATATATTTTATATATGTCCAAAATTCTGATTGTTTATTTTTAGGGGCTTGGGCTATTTTCTAGGTCCCTGCAAAATAAATATGTCAGAAGAAAATAATTGATTTAATTCAGAAATTAAATGAAAACAAATGTTAGAAAAAAATAGAAAAGAAAAATAAAAAGGTTAGCTTACCTGGGCCACTTGCTGGCCTGGCACTGGGCCGGCCCAGTTGCCAGTCGTCGTCCTCCTGGCGACGACAGGAGGCCGAGGCGTGTGGCCGGCGCGCGCGCACGGCGGGAGCGCCACGCCTCCTGCCTGCTTCACTCCCCCTCGCCGCCTGGTGGTCTCTGGACGAGCCACGCACCTCCCCCCGACCCTCTGCACTCTTCTGGACCCCTCCCCTCTCCTCTATCTCCCTCTCCCGCTCGGTCCCGAGCGCCGCCGTCGCCGTCGATCGCCGTAGTCGTAGCCACCGTCTCCCCCACGCCCAGCCAAGGTGCCCAAGAGCTCCGCCACATCATCCCCGACCTCCCCGATGAGTCACACATCGCCGGACGCCCTGAGGCCTCGACCTCGACCTCTTCTTCATCGCCGGCCCCCGGAGATCCCCTCCGCCGCCCTGCTTGCTCCGGCCCTCCTCCGAGCCCTCCGCCTGCACCGCGGCGATCACCGTACGCTTCTGTCCCTGCTCCCCCTCTCCGTTCTTCCCCTCGCAGGCCGTAGCTGCCGCTCCACGATCACCCGCACGCGCCGCCGCCCGCGCTCATCGCCAGTGGTGCTCCGGTGACCTTTTGGTCCCGGGCGTGCGACCAACACGTTCCCCGCGTCGCGTAGAAGCCCTAGGAGCTAGCGCTGCCCCGCCTAGGCCACCACAGCCCCGAGCCCGAGCGCGACCGAACTCCGGCGCCGCCGCGAGCTCATTTCCGGTGAGCTCCGGCCGTCCCAGCTACTGCCGCTTGCGGGAATGGACGCGGACGAGCTCCGGCAGCTCGCCCGTGGTCTCCGCTGCCCATTTGACTGCCGGAGCGGCATTTCCGTGCCCCTCCGCCACGTCTGTGGTCGCCGGCGTCGAGCCGCCGGTTGGTTTTGACCGCTGACCGGCGTGCTTTGACCCCCTGTGTCAATGACAGGTGGGCCCCCACCCTTTTAGTTAGTTGACTGATTAGTTGAATTAATTAAGTTTTGTTAATTAGTTTAGCCACTGACATGTGGGCCCAGCCCTGCTGATTATTTCTGTTAGGATTAATTTAGAGTTAATTAACTCAGTTAATTAACTGAGTCACTGGCCAGTGGACCCCACTATCAGGTTTGACTCTGGACCAGCCCCTTTGACCTGCTGATGTCATGCCTGTGTCATGTTGACGCAGTAATCCAGTTCTGGTTTTTAAATAAATCTTAAATGATTTATTTAATTCAGAAATTGGCTTAAACTTCAAAAAATCGCAGAAATTCAACCATAGCTCAGAATGAAATAATTTATATATGAAAAATTATCAGAAAAATTCAATCTATCCATCTGTACCATTTTCATGCATGACAAATGAAGTTAAACCTACTGTTTATATGAAAACACATATATGGCATTTAGAAATACTTATTTTAAAGTTGCATTTGAGCCTTTGGTTCAAATGGACTTCTTTCAAATTGAATGCTAGTTGCATTAGCTCAAACAACATCATAACCTCATGCCATGATCATGCATCATATTGTTGCATATGTTTGTGTTTGATTGTCGGCACCGTTCTTCTCGATAGGTCCAGCTCCAGAGACCGATCCAGAGTACCTGTCAGAGGAGCAGTGCTCTGCACGTTGTTTCACCAGGAAAGCAAACCCCCCTTGTTCATTCCGATACAATCCCTCTCTCGCTCCTGCTCCCTGTTATGGCATTAGGACAACAACGATTTCAACTGCTACTTTATGCTGCGGTAGTTGAACCCATTCCTCTGCATGACCTGTCTTTCCACAGTAAATAGTTGAAACCCACTAGCATGTGTAGGAGTTGATTGAAGCCATGATGTGATCTTACCATGCCTTGCTTGCTATTGCTTAGAGTGTGTCAGGTCTAATTCATCGGGAATGAATTGGAGTGAAATGATATGTTCTGATGCTGAGGGTTAAGCGTGTGAACGCGATTTGGTAAAGGTAGCGGTGAGAGGCCATGTAGGAGTACATGGTGGGTTGTCTCACTGGAACCGTCCCTAAGAACTGAGTTTCGAGTATGTTGTCCAATGACTAGTTACTACCACACATTGGGTTCCGATAACTCGACCCCTCTCGACTTATTAATCAACATGATCTATGTCCAGGAGTTGCAACTAGTTTCTGGTGTTTGTAGGTAGTGTTAGTAGTCTACCAAGTGGCACTCGGCCAGTGGGCTTGGGACAGACTAGGCACCGTGGCACGGTGTACCAAACGTAGATCCACTCGGCGAGGTGGGCTTGGGAACCCTGCGCACATCATTTGGGGCCGTGAGCGACACCCCGGCCGGATCTCCCCACGGATGGAACCCGAATAGGCGATAAACCTGGACGAGAGACTTGTGTGGTTAGTCAGGTCGTGGCCGACACCCTCGCCAGGCTTCCGCTTGAAGGTTGCCGAGATACACGAGATGTACATGGCGGTAAGTGGTGAGAGCGTGTGTGAAGCAGTACACCCCTGCAGGGTTAACATGATCTATTCGAATAGCCGGGTCCGCGGTTATGGACTTCTTGGATGCTTACGTGGTACATAGACAACTTGAAGTGGATACTCTAAAATACTCAAGACAAGTGTGAGTGCTATGGATGGCCTTCTCGTAGGAAGACGGGAATGAATCCATAGTGCTGTATTGTGTGGTGCTTAGTGGACTCGTGTGCGCCACCTCAAGAGAGTTACCAGCAATCGTAGAATAGGATAGCCACTGAGTCAAAGCTGGCTTGCTGCAACTAAACCCCACTTTGCCATTTTGATACAAGTGCATGTATGATAGGATCTGATGTAAGTCTTGCTGAGTACCTTTGTACTCATGTTTGCTTAATTTATGTTTTGCAGATAGGATTGATGTCTCACTAGTAGTTCCGCTTGGACTTCGACAAGTAGCTTGTACCTCAGCTACGATCTTGGACGAGTGTTGTAGATAGTCAGGCTCTTCAGCCTTTTTCATTTGTAGATGTCTGTACTCAGACATGTAGTGCTTCCGCTTGTTGCTTGTATGCTCTGAATGTTGGGTCGTGAGACCCATGTTTGTAATACTTGGCTCCTCGGAGCCTAATGAATAAATACTTTGTTTATTAGAGTCTTGTTGTGATGCCATGTTGTATTTGCACATATTGAGCATATTGTGTGTATGTTATTGAAATGCTTGGTATGTGTGGGATCCGACACCTAGTTGTTTACCCTTGGTAGCCTATCTTACAGGGAAATGTCTCCTAGTGCTTCCACTGAGCCTTGGTAGCTTGCTACTGCTCCGGATCACTTAGGCTGACCGGCATATGTCCTTCTTCGTTCCTGTGTCTGTCCCTTAGGGGAAATGTCACGCGTTGTTCCTTTAAGTCCTTGTAGCTTGCTACGACTTGGGTTCATACGTTGATGACCGACACGTTCGTTGCTGGGTCATGAATGCCTGTCTCTGTAATTTAGTGCGACTTTTGGTTTATAACTGGTCATGTCGGCCCGGGTTCTCTGTCATATGGATGCTAGCGACACTATCATATACGTGAGCCAAAATGCGCAAACGGTCCCGGGCCAGGTAAGGTGGCACCCGTGGGGATACCGTGCGTGAGGCCGCAAAGTGATATGGTGTGTTACATGCTAGATCGGTGTGACTTAGGATCGGGGTCCCGACATTCCGGTTCCACGCCAAAATTTTGGCTAGCTGTTCAGATTTTACGCCAACTCCCGGGCGAGCTAGCGGCGGCAAAAAGGAAGGGGCTGTTTGGATTGCAACCCGAGGATGCCTTACCAAAATTTTGGCGTTGACCGCAAGTACCGGTGTCCATTTGGATCCTAGCCGGAGTTCCCTACCCACGCCAATTTGTTGGTCATTCGTTCAACTTTCACGCCCGCACGCTGGCGGGAGGCAGGCGGCGAAATCCTTCGCCAATAATTTGGCGAGCCCGATTTTGGCGGGGCTGACCTGGGCGTGAACCAAACAGTCTCGAAATTATTGGCACAGGTAGCCAAGGGGCTGCTTGGATTGGTACCCTTGCCTACCAAGCCAATAAATAAATTGGCGTTGACCGGTGCTTCGTATCCTGTTTGGACGGAATCCAAATTTTTGGCAAGCCAGCTTTGCCCAAGCCTTTCCCTTTTGTTTTTGCGCCAAAGTGCGGGCGAATCGGTGGCGGACAAATTGCTCGCCAAGTTTTGGCATGCCAACGGCGCCAATGATTTGGCGGGACAGGGACCAAAATAGCCTCCAAAACTCCTTACCGAGGGCGGGCGCAGGCGCCAATATCCAAACACCCCATCGAACTAGCTCTCCCACCCCGTCGCCGTCGCTCTAGCTCGCCAACCCCATCGCTGGCCCTCCCCCGCCCCCGTCGCCGGCCCTCCCCCGCCCCTTCGCCGGCCGTCCCCCGCCCCGTCGCCGGCCCTCCACCGCCCCGTCGCCGGCCCTCCCCCGCCCCGTCGCCGGCGCACATTAGTGCCTCCATTCAGCCCACGACCAGAATTCCCACCGGCGACCAGCACGCAGGCTACTGCTTACAGCTGGGCAGCCGAGAGCAAACCACGAGCACGAGCGGGCTGGTCAGCCGGCCATAGCGGAAGGCAGTGAGTTAGAGACCCCTTTCTCTGAATCCATATAAGTCTCTGCAAGCTGTGTCGGTAATTGATCTGAATCATTCCCAAATTTATTCCCCTAAGTTCAACTTAGGTCATGTTCACTGAATATACGTATCTAGACAACTCTAAGACATGTAATCCGGGAAGGAGGGAGTAGTATATGTGTTTCGGAATTTGAAAAAGGATTTTGCTCTTTGGCCCGCCGATCTTTCTTTTTGTAGCTCCGCCAGTGATGCATACTACTACTACTACTTTCTACAGTGAGGCAAATTAACCCAAGAAATGCATGTTCTAATCCTCACATGAATAAATTTCACTTTTATTTGAGGTGCCCAAGTATACTTACGTCACACAATATGTTATTTCCCTATAATATATGGAATTCATCAGCTGATAATTGCCATCTTCCTCTATTCACATCACTGCTTTGTTATTTCCTACATATCCAGGATTATACCGATTACTGGTTACATATTCCATGATATGTCGACATTCTTCCGCATACCATTTTGGTAAGCATAGACGTTCCTCTTCATCCGAAAACCAGTACCACTATAGTTTTTCTTTTCTTTCTAAGAGCAACAAAAAAGGTAAACATTTAATTGTCATTTGCTATAGCACCAGTTACCCATTTTTATGTTTTATGAAGAACAAATGATGGACTCCTTGGATCGGATTTATTAAGAACACAAACCATTCAGGTCCTTAATTAAACCTGTCACTATTATGAAGAACAAATGATGTACTACTTCAAAGATACAAATCTATTTTATAGTCCAATTAAAAGGCAGACCTGTGCATAAGAGGTCTCGGTCACATTCTTGCTGCTCCTTCTAACCAACCTTGTACCATACTGAAGACACCTTGGGTATTTTTCAATTATTCTTATGCGACTCTTCATCCGAGGTGACAAACGACATGATCCACCTGAGAAGTATGTTAACGTTTAAACTTCTTATTTGATCAAGGCAAGAAGCGTGATATGTGATTGATGTGAAGTATACTAATGTTCTTTATTTGATGGCCTTCTGGCTATAGTAGAATGAAAACATCAGTTGTAGACTTGTAGTAAAAACTACTTAAAATCCCGTAGTTGTTCGTTGTCTAAATAATGTTGGAATCTGATCACTGCATTAAGTTGTCAGTGTTGTATTGAGCTGTGCACCAACTGGTTGACATAGGTAATTTGACCAGTATTATTGACTTGATGCCATGAAGCAAAATCAGAAATGCAACAGTTATTCTTCTTACTTGTACTTATTGAGCTCCTGACTTAATTTTCCCTTCAATTTCATATAAAAGATGACTCCATAAGAAAGATATATTTTATTTTGGCCTACTTGGATAGGGTCCTAACCTTTTCTTGGTATGCTGGAGCTGTCATATCCTGTGACAAGTGCTGACACTGAATGAACAACACAATGGAATGATAGAAGAGCTTGGATGTCAGTTTATATTGTGTTGTTCTTCCTTTTTTTGGTGGTCTGATACATTTCCGTTATGAAATATTTTATTCTTTAAAATAAATACAAAGCCTAACAAGACATTGTAATTTCAATTGTTTCAATTATACTGTATGTTTCTACCTTGTTAATATATTCTATCTTTGTGAATTGTAAATATAGTATGTTTCTACCATCTTAATGTATACATATATCAATATTTTTAAAGATGGCCGGGCGCGGCAACGCGCGCCTTTATGTTCTAGTATTTGTGAATTATGAGTTAGGTCCTATATTTTCCAATTATGTTAGGAAAAACATCATATATATTTGCGTTGATCGGGTGGATTTAAATGTGCAGTTGTTTCATCGCTGTGAGGGTCTGGTGTTCAACGACCTCCGCGTGCGTTCGACGAGCTCCTCCCCTGCGTTCGTGGGTGAGCACAAATGACATCTGCTCCTCTCCCCCTTCATTTGCTAGCTATAGGTGTATTCAATCATCAGTATGCGTAACCACTATGCGTCTCCCGTTCGAAAGGGTTACATCTATAAATATGCATTCATTTGCATATTTATAACCGTAATTCTTTCGAATTGTCCAACGTTATCCATGGACAGCCCGAGTATGTGTAGATTGGGTTCGTTTTCCCATATGCTCTGCTCCGGATCCGATGCAGAATTTCGTCAGTGCCTCTTTGTTGTTCTCCGGGAACACATCCTCTCTGCTTATTGCCGAGACGTGTATCAGGGGAACAGCGGGGAGGTGCTGCCGAAATTTTGTGTCGGATCCGGAGCAGAGCATGGGAAAACGAACCCAATCTGCACATACTCGGGTGGGATTAGGACCTATCCTACCTATTAGTGTCTAGGTTGCATGGACGTAATAAAACTGAGAAACTCTATTTACTGATGAATATGGTTTGCTGAATTATGTATGTATTTCTTGTGTGTCCAGTAGCTAGGCGAAATGAGTGATCGTGCGTGGATGTACACCGGTCACCGTAGTCAGAAAGACATGACCCCTGAATGGATGACAAAAACCAAGGGGTTTATCAGAGCCGCATTTGCAAATGGACAGGAAACAACCTGGTGCCCCTGTGTCGTGTGCGACAACTATCATAAGATGTCAGAGTTTGAAATGATCAAACACCTGCAGAAGTGGGGTTTTACGCCCGGTTATACGATGTGGACATTTCATGGTGAGTCTGCCCAACGTTCCAGAGGTGAGGAGGGCCGTCATCACACGGACGAGCATGGTACCGGGATGGAAGACATGGTGCAAGACTTTGATGATGCTCGGGATTCGTACGATGAGATGGAGGAATCTGCAAAGGCCTTCAATGATATGTTGGAGTCTTCGAAGCGTCCTCACCATGAGCACACCGAGCTTTGTCAGCTGGATGCCATCGCACAAGTAATGGCTCTGAAGGCTCAATTCAACTTGGGCAGAGAATGCTATGACGCGATGGTGACACTATTTGGACGCTTTCTACCCAAAGGCCATATAATGCCTGCAAACCTGTACCAGTCGGACAAAATCCTCCGTGTACTTAAGATGCCCTATGAGAAGATAGATGCTTGTGAGAATGGATGTGCCTTATTTAGGCTCCAGTATGCGGACTTGAACTATTGTCCCATTTGCAAGTCTTCCAGGTATGTTGAGGTAGACAACGGTATGGGTGAGAAGAGTCAGACCAAAATCCCCATTAACGTTCTTCGGTATATGCCAATCATACCAAGACTTCAACGTCTATTCATGGTCGAAGAGACGGCCAGACAGATGACATGGCACAAATTGGGCAAAAGAACCGAACGGGATGCAGATGGGACTCTGATGATTGTACACACATCGGATGGTGCTGCATGGAAACACTTCGATGCATTGCATGATGAAAAAGCGGCAGATCCAAGGAATCCTCGAGTAGCCATCAACACGGATGGGTTCAATGTGTTTGGTATGATGGCAGCCTAATACAGTTGTTGGCCTGTATTTGTCATTCCACTCAATCTCCCCCCCCGGACAGATTATGCAAAGAAAGAACATTTTCCGGACGTTGATAATTCCGGGCCCCAACTATTCGGGGAAGAATATGAATGTGTACATGCATCCTCTTAAGGATGAACTGCAAGAAGCTTGGGATAATGGGATCAAGACATACGACGCCGCTACAAAAAAAACTTCCTAATGCGTGTGTGGTACATGTACTCGATGCATGACTTGCCGGCGTATGCGCTATTCATTGGCCGGTGTGTGCATTGAAGGTTCCCGTGCCCCACATGCAAGGCAGCTCTTGAGTTTCGTCGACTGCAGGCGGGTCGCAAGTTTTCTTGCTTCGACATGCATAGACAGTTCCTGGATCCTCACCATAAGTTCAGGAAAGACAAGAAGAACTTCATCAAAGGTAGAGATGTCAAAAAATCTGCACCACCTGCGTTGACAGGCCAACAGACCCTGGATCAGTTAAACAATCTCGAGCCGGATCCAGAGCGTCCAGGGTATTTCATGGGGTATAATACGGAACATTCCTGGACCCACAAGATAGGCTTGTGGGAGCTGCCGTACTTCAAAGACCTCCTTTGCCCACACAACATCGACGTGATGCACACTAAAAAGAATGTCAGCGAGGCCCTCTTTGGTACATTGTTCGGCATAGAGGGGAAAACGAAGGATAATCCTAAGGCCGGAGTCGATCAGGAGGCTCTATGTGATAGACCGCTACATAACATGAAACAACCAAAAGGAAAGAAGAACTGGGCAAAGCCAAAGGCATGGTTCAATCTTGGAAGGCCGGTTATGAGGGAAATACTCATGTGGGTGAAAAAGGAGTTGATGTTCCCCGATGGGTATGCATCGAATCTAAAGAGGGGAGCGAGCCTTGAAAAATTGAAAATATTTGGTCTCAAGAGTCATGATTGGCACATATGGCTTGAGCGGGTAATGCCGGTGATGTTGCGTGGCTTTATCCCTGAGGATGAACGGCTAGTACTGGCAGAGTTGAGCTATTTCTTCCGTGTTCTATGCGCGAAAGAATTATCGCCTGGCTTGCTAGAAGAAATGGAAGAGTTGGCGCCGGAGTTGATTTGCAAGTTGGAGAAGATCTTTCCACCTGGCTTCTTTAATCCAATGCAGCATTTGATTTTGCACCTCCCGACCGAGGCACGATTGGGGGGGCCCGTGCAAAATTGTTGGTGTTAAGCAACTGAGAGGATGCAGAAGACGCTTCGAGCAAAATGTGAAAATAAACTTCAAATTGAAGCATCGATGGCCGAGGCATTCATTACTGAGGAAGCGGCAAACTTCGTGACAGCACACTACAAAACCAAAAATCGTCATTTGCATAATCCGAAGCCTCAGTACAATGTTGGCGACCCTAAAAAGGGTGAATCCAACCTCAGCCTATTCAAAGGGAAGCTTGCACCAGCCGGTGCTTATACTCCCTTATTGTTGGATAATGATGAATGGCAGACCATTACGTTGTATATCTTGAACAATCTAACAGAAGTGCGGCCGTACATCGAGTAAGTTCTCGGTACATTGTTTTGCAACCTCTACTTCATTTGAACTGCTCTTATTCCCGGATATTTGATACAGTCGATACATCGTCAAATTCTCGTATGGAGCGGTTATCCAAAAGGATTCTGTCGAAGAGTATGAGCTTCTGGCAATGCATGGAGGCGGCTATCCTGGTTTCATCTCTTGGTTCAAACAAACGGTAATTTCCATTAGACCATTTCATTTCTTCTTCTAATTTTTGGCTAATGCAACAATCCTTTCGTATTAAATTTGTAGGCTAGTTCAGAGTCTATGGACGCCAAATTGAGACAAGTCGCTAATGGTTTTGACTATAAGGTCCATTCATTTGACAAATACGACATCAACGGGTATCGCTTTCGTACCTATGGCAAAGAGCTATCTATGGCCGACCGAAAGTCTACAAATTGTTGTGTCTCTGCTATCGGCGAAGGAGATACCGAGTATTATGGAAGAGTTGAAGCAATTTATGAACTTTTATTCTATGGTGCAAACCCACCGAACGTCGTAGTCTTCAAATGTCATTGGTTCCAGCCGAAAGAGACTAGAAGGACTCATGAACATCTAGGGCTAGTCGAAATCAAACAAAGCACCCTTTTGGATGTTCCCGATGTCTATATTATGGCTCAACAGGCAACCCAAGTTTTCTATCTACCGTGGGCCTGCCAAAGTAATCCAAATCTCGAAGGTTGGGATGTCGTTTAAGAAGTGCCGCCACGTGTTAGACCACCTACCCCCAATGAAGAGGATTATGAACCTCACATTAATCCAGACACATATGAAGGAGAATTGTTCCAAGAAACACATCTTTCCAAAAAATGTTTCAAGAACCGCTCACCTCGGAACATTCAAGTAGACAGCAACAGTGAAACCGAGCCTGAGCAGGAACAAGAAGAGCCGGAACAAGAAGAGGTTACTGCTGCGGATGACTTGTCAATGCTTGACCGATTACATACAGGAGGCCTTCCAGATGTTGATGAATATATTGATGATGATGATGATGAGCACGTCATTACTGATAGTGATGAGGATGATGCATTTATTGACCCCGAAGCATATATAGACGATGATGATGCATTTATTAATGATGATGATGAAGATTAATATTATAGTTCATGTCAGGTATTCCATTATTATTATATACATATATATATTATTAATTAGTTCAAGTTTTAACCTAGCTAGCTAAAAAATGACCTATTTAACATAGGATAGCTCTAAAATGAGCTATACTTAGCATTTATTCCTCCAAAATAAATTTATATGCTTAGCTAGCTCAAAAATGACATAACAACCTTAATTAGCTGAAAAATGACCTATTTAACCTAGGATAGCTCTAAAATGAGCTATACTTAGCATTTATTCCTCTAAAATGAATTTATATACATATTATTATTCATGTCAGGTATTCATTTTTTTATGTTGTACTAATTTCGTTTACTCTTTGTCATTCCAGGTGTTGACAGATGGTGGGCGCGGGTCGAGAGCGCTCCGAGGCTCCTACCTCGGCGCGTGGTGGGAAGGGTAGTTCCATTGCCCCCATAGCCTCCGGAGAGCGCTAGATCTCAGTTTGCAGAGTCCAGCGACGGTCGCTTCTTCTTCGGCCGGGAGAGGTCGGGGGGGGGGTAAGAAGAAGGAGAAGGCAGCTAGAGGTGGACATGGCGGCGGGAGAGGTAGGAAGGCTGCTACGCCTTCCTCGCCGCCACCCCCAGCTGAGTCACCCGACCACAGGACTGCTCCGTCTGAGATCGAGCCATCTGAGGTGGACCCGTCTCGGACTCCACTCCACGAGCCTCGGGCCGTCGAGCCTCGGGCCGCCGAGTCTTCGCCCCACGAGACTACGGAGCTCAGACGGGGTCACGCTGAGTTGGACCCGAGCCCATGGGAGGACTGGACGGAGTCGAGTGCACATGGTCGTGTTCAGGGTGCAAACTATAGTTCTGATAGCTATAGCGAGGGTGAGTTGGTTGAGGGGTGCAAAGTCTACCAGCGTGGTGGTACAAAGCTCCCGCCCACCCCGACGACCCCCGACCAGAGGTGGTTGATTGCGCCTAACGGGGAGAAGTAAGTGCATTTACTCTCATTTAACCTTTTGCCTCGACGTTTCTTCGAATATCTAATGCGTTGGCCTTGTCATACTACAGTTCTTGGACACACTCAGACGGGGTCCACAGGCCCAACCCTGTCCTTGGTGTGATTTGTCGCCAGTGCTTTCCGAGGTGGGTCACGTTGCCCGGTGAGGGCCGGGTTCCAGAGCTAGGTATGACCTGGGAGCACTACTTGGCTGCCCCGGCCCCGCCGGAGCATAGGGTCGACGATGTCGAGTGCGACACGGTGGCCGACATTGTGATCGCCACATTTTGGGTAATTTCTCCTTTCCCATTTACGTTGTGTTTTCTTCTTTGATTGCATACCTTCTACATGTTTTTTCTTGTTTGATTGCGGACCTTCTAATCCGTGTTTTCTTGTTTGATTGCAGACCTTCTACAGGTGTGCTGAGGGACAGGAGGAGGTCGTGGCTCGGGTTATCGACGCCGAGTGCAGGCGCCTACTTGGAAACTTTCGGCACGAGGCTCGGACGCAGGCTGTTCAAGACTACTTAGCACAGACTGGTATTAGGAGGAGAAAAGAGAAGTGCCGGAACAAGTATCTGAGTAAGGAGAAGTACATGAAGGTAATTACCTATTCTTAAGGCCTTGTACTTAGTTTCCTTAATTTGATTCGTAGGCGTAGCGCTCAAATTTCTCTTGCTTAACTTAGGTGCCCCCGAGATGGTGTGCGGACAAGATGGACTGCTGGGAGGCGTTGGTGGATGAGTGGTGCTCTCCCCAATGGCGCGTCGCCCACAACATTGCAAAGGAGAAGCTTCTCAAAATGAAAGGCGTGCCACACCATCTAGGCAGCGTCAACCTATATGGGTACGGGAATAACTGGGTATGTGTGGTTTGCTTCATGATTCATGCAAATTCATTCTTTGTGCTAGCTTGAGTCCTTAACTAATACTCCGTTCCTCTCTTTTAGTCAAAAATCAACAAGGCTCTAGTGCCAGAGCTGTTCGACCTCTATGGCATGTCCAATATTGCACCGTACAAGAAGTCTAAGGCATTCTATGAGTCTGACCTCGAAAATGCAAATAACTTCAGCAACGTGGCCTCCCACCACAAGATGGTGCAGTACGTTAAGCAGGGGAAGGCGAGGAAAGGGCCGGACTTTAACCTGAGCCGGCCTTTTGATCCAGAGCTGGTGATGATATCTGGTGGCGGGAGGTCCCATGGCTCGTTAGCCATGGGTAATGGACTGATACGTTGTAGTAGCACTCTCCCGCAGATCAAGAAGCGCCAGACCAGCTCTGATCCCGAGATACCGTCTCGTTTACGACCAGTGGAAATCGAATTCCAGGTTTGTTATATGGACTGAGTAGCCTTTCCTCCATTACATTGTGTTTGCGACCGTCAATGATTACAATGCTGACGAGTGGTGTTGCAGGCTGCTATTGAGCTAGAGAGAGCGAAGACCCAGGCTACTTTTGAGGAGAGGGACCGGCAGTTGGCGGAGAGAGACCGGCAGGTGACGGAGAGGGAGAGGGAGAATGAGGAGAGGACGGCTAGGCTGTTGGAGGAGGAGAGGAACCGGAACGACTCGGCTAACCGGGCCATGTACGATCTCTTCGTGGTAAGTTTCTTCTGCATATTAGCTAAATCGTGCACACAATGTTCCTTTCATTAGTAACTAATATGACTGACTCGTCAAAACCAAATGTGCAGTCCATGTGCGAGAAGAACGGCCAGACCCCTCCGTCGATGCCAGTCATTGCTCCGGCGGGCACGGTGAGTTTCTTTTGAACGGTCATTAGTTACTAGTCTTCACATTTGAGTTGCATCATGCTAATGATACATTGGAAATAATCTTTGGTGCAGTGTAACTCCCGACAAGCATCGACCAATCCTTCTTCGTCTGCCACTGGCGCGACCGGTCCTACACCTACACCTCCGTGATGACGGTAAGTTTCCCAAGTGTTTTGCTTAATAGAGTTTTGTTTGTGATGCCATGTTGTATCTACACATATCGTGCATAATGTGTGTATGTTTGAAATGCATTGTATTTGTGGGATTCGACATCTAGTCATGTGCCTTTGGTAGCCTTCCATACAGGGAAATGCCTCCTAGTGCTTCCACTGAGCCATGGTAGTTCGCTACTGCTCCGGAACACATGGATTGACTAGCATGTGTCTTTCTTTGCTCCTGTGTCTGTCCCTACGGGGAAATGTCACGCGGTGTATCACCGAAGTCCTTGTAGCTTGCTACGACTTGGTTGCACTCGCTGATGACCGACATGTGCATTGCTGGGTCATGTATGCCTGTCCCTGTACGTTTGTGCCACCTTGGTTCTATGACTAGTCATGTCGGCCCAGGTTCTCTGCCATAAGGATACTAGCGACATAATCATATACTTAGCATTTTTTTCTCCAAAATGACTCGATATGCTTAGCTAGCTCAAAAATGACATAATAAGCTTAATTAGCTCCAAAATGACATATTTAACCTAGGATAGCTCTAAAATGACCTATATTTACCATTTTCCCCTCCAAAATGACTTAATATGCTTAGCTAGCTTAAAAATTACATAATAAGGTTAATTAGCTCCAAAATGACCTATTTAACCTAAGATAGTTCTAAAATGACCTATACTTAGCATTTTTTCCTCCAAAATGACTTAATATGCTTAACTAGCTTAATAATTACATAATAAGCTTAATTAGCTCCAAAATGACCTATTTAACCTAGGATAGCTCTAAAATGAACTATACTTAGCATTTTTTCCTGCCAAATGACTTAATATGCTTAGCTAGCTTAAAAATGACCTATTTAACCTAGGATTGCTCTAAAATGACCTATACTTAGGATCTTTTCCTCCCAAATGACTTAATATGCTTTAGAAATGACATAGTTTAGCTCCTAAATGACTTCACATGCTTAGCTAGCTTCAAAATGACATAATAACCTTACTTAGCTCTAAAATGACATATTTAACCTAGGCTAGCTCTAAAATGACCTATACTTAGCATTTTTTCTCCTAAATGACTCAATATGCTTAGCTAGCTCAATAATAATTACATGATAAGCTTAATTAGCTCCAAAATGACCTATTTAACTTAGGATAGCTCTAAAATGGCCTATACTTAGTATTTTTTCCTCCAAAATGACTTAATATGCTTAGCTAGCTTAAAAATGACCTATTTAACCTAGGATAGCTCTAAAATGACCTATACTTAGTATCTTTTCCTCCAAAATGACTTAATATGCTTAGCTAACTTTAAAATGACATAATATGCTTAAGAAATGACATATTTTAGGTCCTGAATGACTTCATATGCTTAGCTAGCTTCAAAATGACATAATAACCTTACTTAGCTCCAAAATGACCTATTTAACCTAGGCTAGCTCTAAAACGACCTATACTTAGCATTTTTCCTCCTAAATTACTCAATATGCTTAGCTAGCTCAAAAATGACAAAATAAGCTTGATTAGCTTCAAAATGACTTATTTAACCAAGGATAGCTCTAAAATGACCTATACTTAGCATTTTTTTCCTCCAAAAGGACTTAATATGCTTAGCTAGCTTAAAAATGACCTATTTAACCTAGGATAGCTCTAAATGACCTATACTTAGCATCTTTTCCTCCAAAATCACTTAATATGCTTAACTGGCTCTAAAATGACATAATATGCTTAAGAAATGTCATATTTTAGCTCCTAAATGACTTCATATGCTTAGCTACCTCCAAAATGACATAATGACCTTACTTAGCTCCAAAATGACCTATTTTACAGATGTAAGTTGCATCATAATAATCTTCACATTTTAGTTGCATCATAATAATCTTCTTCTTCTAACTTTCTTCTTTCCCATTTTACAGATTTGCTTAAGATCACGGAAGCTTGGGTTGATGGAGTGCTTGTATTTAGTTTTTGTTTTGACCTTGTGAAACTTGCTACCTATGGATGAAACTGTATAATATTGATGAAACTATGTATATGTACGGATGAAACTTGCTACTATTGGTAACATGTGTTGGATATATATATGTGTTCATGACTATTGGTAATATGTGTTGAATATGCTATATTGGTCATATAAATATATTTGTGTTTGATTTTCTGTGAAAATGAATTGATATAAGAAAAACAAAATTAAATGGGGCAATATAGACACTTTGCCATCTGCTCGCAGATGGCAAAGAGCTTTGCCATCAGCTGGCAGATGGCAAAGAAACCACGTGTCATTCAGAGAAAAAATTTGGACTGGCCTATTTGGGCTCTTTGCCATTAGCTGGCTGATGGCAAAGTATGCAGCCTTTGCCATCTGCTGGTAGATGGCAAAGAGCCTGTAGCCTTTGCCATCAGCCAGCAGATGGCAAAGAGCCTGCATCCTTTGCCATCTGCTGGCAGATGGCAAAGAGTCTGCAGCCTTTGCCATCTGCTGGCTGATGATAAAGTATGCCGTTATCCTTCTAACGGGGCTAACCCCGTTAAGAGGCTTTGCCATCTACCAGCTGATGGCAAAGGCACATGCTCACTGGAATTCAGACAGACTGTTTGTCATCTGCTGGCTGATGGCAAAGCCTTTTCCATCCGCCGACCATGCCTTTGCCATCTGCCATGGCAGATGGCAAAGTGCCAGATTCCAGTAGTGAATCACTTCTTTCCATTCATCCAGACAACAACAAGAAGTGAAGGAACTAATGTTGTATTCAAAGCAAATGTAGGGTCAAGTCACAGTGTGATTGCTTTCATGATGGAGTATGACAGAATATCGCAAAGTATAGAAGAAAAAAGAAAAGAAAATGATTCCTTAACTAGAAGAACTTGTCCAACTATGTGGAGTGACTGGGCATTGGAAAAACAAGCGGCAAGGCTATATAACAGAGGCATTTTCTACAAATTTCAGCAAGAGTTAATGAATTCATCAAAGTTTCATATGATGGAAGTTGAAAGAAACAAACAGTATGAGGTATACGAGTCGTCGACTCAAGCACTGTTTGACTATAACCCAAGAACATTCATAGTGACTGTTGACAGAGATTCAGAAATTTTCTCATGTGTATGCATGAAATTTGAGAAAGATGGCATTTTGTGTAGTCATGCAGTCAAAGTGATACAAACATTAAACATTGATGAATTACAAGAAAAGTATTACATAGATAAATGGAGACCTAAAGAAAAGAGAGCATTTCAAGCCAATGAAGAAGATGCAAACCTTGAAGATTTGGATGAGCAGATAGCATTCTTCTCATTTTCAAGAAGGCTAGTTGAGCTAGCTTCTGAAGCATCAAAAAATTATGCAAGGAGGAAACTGTTAAATGAGCAGATAGGCATTGCTGAGAAGTTAAGTTTAGACATACCTTGCATACTAGAAAAGGAGCAATCAAAATGATGTAGTTTAGATGTAACATCTGTGACTGCAGAAGTCTTCAGTTTGGACAACACGAGTGAGAACACACTAAAGGATCCATTGTACATCAAACCAAAAGGAAGAATGTAGAAAACAGGGAGGCAAAAAAGTACAGTTCAGGAAATCATATCAAAGCCAAAAGTGACTTGTTCTGGGTGCGGGGAACAAGGACACAAAATAACAGGATGCAAGCAAATGGAATAAGAGTCACCGCATAAGCCCAAGAAGACAGGTAAAAAAATGGACATTGATTCAATCAATTATAGAAAAAATGCAAACCATTTAGTGTTTATTTTTATTGTGTAACTTTGAATGTTCAGCCAGAAGAAAGATTGCAAAAGCAAACTAAAGAGGGGACTCCAAAGAAAACATAGATGTTAGGTCAGAATAATCATTATTTGGGGGGAAAATCTGGAAAAAATAATTTATTATTTTAACTGGTTGCTTATTATTTTTGATCTATGAAAAAAACAGAGAGAAATGCATATTGATGCAAATTGGGAAATTTAAGAAAGGATGTTCAATGCCTGAAGAACAAAGATGGCTGAAAACAAAGATGGCTGAAAAGCAAAAGAGAAGATGTGTGAAAAGAAGATCAACAAGAGGAGCATTTGTCATTTTGCAGAGAAGAAACATTTAACACTTTCTGTATGAAATGATGAATATGTAATTTAAGTATTGTTAATTGGTTTGGATACTTTAAGTTGGTTATCCAGATTCAGCAAGACAGAATGAAGAATTAAATTAAGTATGAGATGAAATATGAAAACAAAATCTGTCACGTGGAACAAAATACTACTATTTAATAATATTTACAATACAGTACTGATATCACACAAGAGTCCTCAAAATGCGATGACAACGCTTTTTCCAACCTAGGATGCTAAACTTGACTAAACAAAATCAATCAACACATGTAAGACACAAAAGCAACCTAAAACTACTATAGTTGACTAAATTGACAGACACATGGTAACATCCATCCGCTATAACTGAGACTAATGATAATTCAAGCAACAGCGACGCTTGCACCAGCACCATGTCCTCCAGCACCATCGCCTCCTAGTCCACCAGAGAAACCAGCACCAGAGCAATCATAATCAGTCTTGGAAAGTTCAACTTCATCTTCTTCAATCAGGAACATACTGCTCAATCCTAGAAACTCGACGAATAGATATCAGAGGTTCAAGACCAGACCGAATGTGATTACCAACTACCAGCATCACATCAAAAGCATCCTGAGAAGCAACTAGCACTGTGTTCTTGATGTAGTGATCAGCAATAGTGAAGTTCCTATGTCCAAGCATGTCAAACAGTGCGTGTCCAACGCAGAAGCCAGCAGAGCGAGTGTTGCTAGTTAGTATGCAGTAGAATATTCTGTCAGTATATCCGAGTGGAATATTCAGCTGAGCCCTCGTGACAGCTGAAATCTTCATAGTGTTGCGACTGAAGTCCTTTAAATATGAAATTGCATTCAGAAAATAAGGTATTTTCTTACAAAAATGTATTGAAGCGCAAATGAATAACTACTCCACTAGATGACAGGTTAACATGGATTGAAACCAAGGTGCACAAAAATAGCGGATACTGTATTAAAAAATGCAGCATGTATGCATAAGTTTTTGAGTATAGACATAAAAAGTTGCACTATCATCATTAAAAAATGTATTTCTTAAACAAACAAGCTTGTATGCATAAATCATCAAAGTTATGAAGAAAAAAACCTTGGAGATAACCATCTTTTTGGAAGCTGATGAAACCTTAGCTTCAAATTTGCGTTTGGGAACATATGATCCAGATGGCACCATGACCTAATAGAAAGGTTATTGGACGGCAACATTATCATAAAGTTTTTTGACATTAAAAAAGGGAGAATTTAAAATTTTCAGATAGGATATAAATTTGCATACTCAGATAACTAAGCTTGCAGATGTAGATGGATAGCAACATGGTAACTGAACATGGTTGTAGTGCAATTTACATAGGTCACAACACCACCCTAAAGTATTTGCAAAATCAGAATACTAAAGTTGCACTTGTTAAACGGGAGCAACATGTAATGTTTAATACCAGAAATTAAATATTCTATCCCAAGGTTCTAAATTTGCATACTCATAAAGGTAATGTTGCAGCTGTTGTTTAATAGCAGCATACAAGAAAAAATATAATAAAAAATGTTTAGCTACAGTCAGTAAAATAACAAAGATAACTAAATTTGCATACTCGGAATACTAAAGTTGCACTTGTTTTACGGGAGCAACATTTAAAGCTTAATACAAGAAATTAAAATTCCATATACAGGTTCTAAATTTGCATACTCATAAAGGTAATGTTGCAGTTGTTATTTAATAGCAGCATACAAGAAATAATATACTAAAAAATGTTTAGCTGCAGTCAGTAAATTAACAAAGATAACTAAATTTGCATACTTGAAATACTAAATTTGCGCTTGTTTTACAGGAGCAACATGTAAAGCTTAATACAAGAAATTAAAAAATTCCATATACAGGTTCTAAATTTGCATACTCATAAAGGTAATCTTGCAGTTGTTGTTTAATAGTAACATACAAGAAAAAATATACTAAGCAAACGTTTAGCTACAGTCAATAAATTAATAGATATAATTTTTCTGCATACCCGGAATACTAAAGAAGCACTAGCTTTACGGGAGCAACATGAAAAGTTTAATACGAGAAATAAAAAATTCCATATACACACTACTGCATGATGCTGCTACCACGATACTATGATGAGAGACCCTTTGACGAAACTGTGTGCTATGCCATAATCGCAAATGGGGGTGTAAAAAACCGTCAAAAAAGGTGCAAAACGTTTGTAATGGAGGATGCATCAAACACGGTTCAGATTTTGGTTGCGTGTGCGATGATGGGCATACATTTCAGTTCAATTGACTATTTGCGATGAGGAGGAACAAAAGAAATGGGCTGTCACATGAAGGCGTGTGCGATGTACAACATATGGTTCAATCGGATGAGCTGTTTGTGATTAAGCAACACAAAAGAAACGGTCAGCTAGATCAAGGTGTGTGCGATATACGGCATGCGATTCACTTGGATGAACTGTTTGCGTTGAGAGATGAGAACGAAAATGGTTCAACTTAACAAGATGTGTGTGATACGCGGCAAGCAGGTCTGAAATCGGAAACGTGTGCGAAGACCTATAAAAACACAGACGATCACTGCTAACAAGCCGTGTGTGTTGTGAGCAAACGATTGCTGGTATATAGTTATGAGTGATTGATGGAAACATCACCGACGGGTTCCATTGTTTAGTCCGTGTGTGATGTGATTTTCTTTGTCCGCACAACATCTACGCTCGGTCTACAGAGCATCAACATATATACTTAAAAAGACAATATCGCATAACCAAATTAAGCATACAATTACACAAGTGACTACACACATAACATTTCCACACACCAAAGTAAGCAATTACACGCATATTAAAGTAGGAGAAACGAGGATCTAATCATCTACTTATTGTTGCGATGACGCTTGCCATTGCTCTGCTTCCGGCTGGATCCCTTGCTATTATGGGGACGGATGCACTTCTTCATTTGAACGATCCGCCTATACATATGGTAGCTTGTGTACGCCTCCTTGGCCGCGTACACGACGTGAGCTTCGTCGAGTTTCTCCATCCAGGCCGAGTGCCAGGTACGCTTGTCCTTGTTGCATGAATCCTTCATGGATCTGTAGTAGGGGCCAATGATGGCCTCGGCGAAGTGAACCAGTGAGTCCTTCTCATGCTCCTTGCTGCCCCAGATCTTGTATTGGCCTTGGATGTCGACAAGATTCTGGCAGGCGATGCCCAAATTCTCGAGCGCCTTTACATCGTTGGTGATGTCCACCATAGCGAACATGTAGTGGGGGCTGTTGATAAACCTGGCAAAACCCTCGCAAGGCCTTGTGGCCAGGCAGTAGTGGTAGACGAGGACGTGGTGGTGCACGCACATCTGGGTGACAGCGACCTTGGGACGAGACCCGACACGAGCGCGGATGTATTCGAGGTCGAACCCGACCACCTTTTACTTCTCCTCGGCAAGCAACAACTCCATAATGTGGATGGAGTGCTCCACCCAGACCGGGTCGTTGGTGTACACCACCAAGAGGTCCATGAACCTTTTGTGGGTGTCCACCACGGCACGCATGGCGAACTGTTGCTCGTCGTCGGCAGCTGCTCGGAACGCCATTGGAGCCACATAGGATACCCTCTAAGATTTTGTCGTGGTGGGTGTGCTTCTTGCATTGGTGGGGCCCGATCGAAAAATTGGCCGTTGTAATAAATGGGGGCCGTCCGGCCTGTAATCGTCATGCCTTGTCATGATGTTCATAGCTGAGGATTCCAGTGCACGCTAGACAACACTGCATCGCACGCGTGGGCTCGAAGAGGCGCCAAATGTATCATCAGTGAGCCTGTTCCCGTGCTACCACGCAGTTTACCGCGCAAGGTTCCCGCCCGACTAGTTTGGCCGTGCATCAGCCAGAAGTGGAAGAAACCAACTGTGTGCAATAATGTCGAAGATCACAATCGAGTTAGCGATACATATCGTGTGCTGTGAGATCGACAAGGTAAACAGATTCGAGAAAGGTTAATAAAATCTAAGACCATTGCATATTAAGGTCAAAATAGTGTTACCAATATACGAGTCTCATAATGTCGTGGAATTGTCACGACAGATGTCCTTATGTAAGGACTTAGTCATGAGGTCAACGCATCTATGTGGTAGCTTGAGAGGGGTTGAGCGGAATCGAGAGACGCAACACACAAGACAAGGATTTAGAGAGCTTCGGGCCCCGGGAAACATCATCCGGTAACAGCCCTACATGCTGTTTGTGGCTAGGTCTCATTATGCTCATGAGGGAGTCGCCGCATAAGCCGGCTCTCCTCTAGTTGTGTCTATCCCTAGAGATTGTTTCTTTCTTAATTATCCCCTCTTTGGGGAGCCCTGCCCCTCCTTATATATGTTACATATGGAGTCCTAGTAGCATTAGGACTAACTTATATTCTATTGCAAACGGGATACAAGTCTTGGTCTTGCTTCCTTGTACAGTAATTATTTGTCTCGCCTTCCATCTTAAGCCGGCCCACCAGAGTATAAGCCGCCTGCTGGGCCTTGGGCCTTATTGTCCGTCTGACCCACCCACCGGGTCACTAGTGAGTTACAATATCCAAGCGGGTTGCTTGTAAACCGCCATGTCCAGTCGGATCGCCAGTGAGTCGCCAAGCTCCAGCAGGGTCTCTTGTTAGTCGCCAAGTCCGGTCGGGTCATATTTCCTGCCGGGTCATACCGCGGGGTATATCCCCGACATTAGCCGCTAGTTTAATTTGGATTTATCCATGTTAAACTTGATCCTTTCTGATCATCCTTAAATCCTTGTCATTTCCTCCTTGATATGTATCCATGAGCTCATAGCAAATCTCCTTAGAAGATATGTTCAAACATTACCAATGCAAAAAAATCCGGGCACTTCTTCTAAAAAATCCAGGTCAATAGACCAACGTCATAATCAATTAGCTGATGTTGATTTCTCACAAAGAAATATTGTGAAGAATAATTCATTTGATTCGGCTCCCAATGATTAACAAAAAATATTGGTCTTTGAAATACTCATCTGATATTCAGCCGGCTTGAAGATGTCGAACTTGCCGGTTTATCATTGCCAAAATTGACGGGTTATGAAAACTGATGATTCCGGGTTATGACTGTTAAACACTCTAGGTCATGTTTATTGCCAACGCCGATTAACACAATTGATCCTCATGGGTTGCTCAAAATTGAGAATTTGAAGATGCTCCTCCATTATATTCATATTACCTGTAGCCCCCAAGTCTTGAGCATAGCAAAGCGATGACTTAAGACTTCCTTCAATATGAATACTACAACTTCGAAGAAATCCAGTTTGTTCATCTCAATCACTAGTCAAAACTGAATATTCCACATATGTAGCCCCCAAGTGCCGGGTTGTCATGCTTGTAGCAACCTGGGACTTGTAATTGCCTTATGCTTATAAAAACTTCAACAAGTGTAGCCCCCAAGGGTCGGGTCATTATGCAATAATGAGCATGGACTTTGCAAATATGATTATGTAGACTTGAACAACGACATGTATCCCCCAAGGGCCGGCTTAGTAAGATAATACGGAGCTGGGACTTCATCAAAAACAACATCATATGATGTAACCCCCACCATGGGGCTCGAACCCACGTCCACAAGGTTAAGAGCTTTGTGCTTTACCAACTGAGCAGCGGACCCTTCAATATAATGGATTGATACTTGTGTACCTTAAATTGTTGACAGGAGCAATTGGTAGCACCCAAGGGCCGGCTCATTATAATGTGATGAGTCGGGTCTTTAATAAAGTGAGCAAAAAATGACATTGCATTAGCCCCCAAGTGCCATGGTGCATGCTAGCAGTGACATGGGTCTTGCATATTTGATGTAATTCAATTTGAATAATGTAGCCCCCAAGTGCCGGGTCGTAAGCCTGCAGCAACTCGGGGCTATTCCTTCCATTGTAGAATAAATCATATCCATTGATAAGATAATAGCCATTGCGCGAAAGCGACTTTGAAAACCTCAATAATAATACTGGTTATTGATAACCATAATAAGAATCAAGCCATGTTGGCTATTTAAGATTTAAATAGTATAAACTAGTTTGAAAACCGGTTCCTGCAATGTAAATCAGTATATCTATGCATATATGAAGCATGTTATGATGATGTAATGATGATAAAATGTATGATGCAAGATATGATGATGTATGCGTATGATGCAATGTATGATGATGTATGTGTACAATAATAAAAAACTTCAATGAAACTAGCCGGAGCCACTAGAGTATCCTTGCTTTCTGTAGCCGGCTCTCACAGATACCCAATCCACATTTGAACCTGGATAAGTTCAGATATGACTTATCGAAGTACGCGGGGTCAGAGTTGCATCTAGCAAACAGGCAGGTTTAACCAAGTTTCAAGGAAGGCGGCTTGGGAGCCTGGATCTATCCTGACTATCTGTAAATCATGCTCTCACATGACAGCCAGGCGTTTGAACCTTAGCAAGCTCAAGTCTTAGTCGAATACGCCATATCAGACTGATCGCCAAGAGTTCGTCGGGTCAATCAGGATGACCTGATGGAGTTGAAGCAGCTGGATACAGGTAGGATGATCCACATGTTATGTCCTCTTTGGTCGAATACGCCTATGTTTGAACATAACCCGGTGAAATGGGTAGTAACGTTGTGTTCTCTTTGGTCGAATACGCATATGTTTGAACAGGAAGCCCCCAAGTGACATACTTGCGAGAGATGGATATTCTTCTTGATCCGGAATTTTCAACCGGATTTTGAGAGCTTGAGAGCTTTGTGAGAGACAGATTTCCTTTGAGCCGTATTTTGAACCGGATATTGAGAGCTTCAATGCTTTGTTGAAAGGCAGTTCCTTAAGCCGGATTTGGAAACCGGATATTGAGCTAGAATCTTCATTTTGAGTCGGAAATTTTTCTAACGGTTTTGAATTTTTCACTAACAGGGCAGTTGCCTCCGGGGCCAGGTTATTTTTTTTCCTTCATTGTCCTAGGGTTCTTGAATTTGCTGAAACTGGCAAGACTTTGCTGAGTCATATCATTGTAGCCCCCGAGTCTTGAGACTACTCGAGGAGTTGGCTTGAGACTCTCCATATTTGACCATAGCATAAGGTGTATATCATTGGTGCTGATAGCGCGATGTGAATCCACAGAAGTTTGCGGTGACTGCGACGGGTTATAAATGATCCGTATGAGCCGTGTCAGCAACTCGGCCAATGGTTCCTTCCAACTAGCTGTTTGAAGTTAACCAAACTATAGCGGCGACGATTTGTGCGCCTACCCATTGAGTCATCCAATGTAGACGATGGCTGATAATACATGATAATTTGCCCCAGATTTGTTGGAAGAAAACCGGGCTACCCAAGCAGTGACTGGCTTTATACTCAATAAATAGCTCATGCAGACAGGTGCGGCCCGGTATGTTGATGTAAACCAGGCCGCGAGAGACAGACGGTAAAGACAACCGTGGCTTCAGAGGCAGTACAGACAGATGAGTCGGCCGCGGTGTTGTAAGCCGGTGTGGTCGGGCGAGTTAATCACCGGTGCTATAACCCGGGTGGACGGGCGAGTTAACCGCATGCGCTGTAAGCTAGGTGGACGGGTGAGTTACCCAGACCATGTTGATGTAAACTGGTCTGCAGAACGGTGGCTTGTAGCAGTGTGCGAGTTAACAAGGGCGGCTTAGTGGCGGCGGCTCTCCCGCAGACATTGGTGTATGACATGCTCCAATCTTTAACATGCAGTAGCCCAAATACCACACCGATAAATAATCCTCCAAAATATTGTAGCGGTGAGACAATTTTCAGTCACACCGATCCAAAATACTATAGCGGTGAGACAATCTTCAGTCACACTGATCCAAAATACTGTAGCGGTGAGACAATCTTCAGTCACACCGATCCAAAATAGTGTTATTGGCGACTTCGCCAAAGCAGATCTTCACCTCAGTTTGTAGGGAGGCCGTTTAAACGAATATCAACTCGTCTTTAGATACGACGGCTCGCCGGCTCTCGTTCACGCGCAACCCTAATTTCTCTAAAACTCCAATTTTACAGACTGCAATCTTGGACTAATAAACTCAAAGCTGATGTAGATCCTTTCAAATCGGTCTTTCTTAATCCAAAAAATTACGAACCTCTTGATCCCTTAATAGCAACCCATACATGTGCGCGTGGACTTGTATCTTTTTCTTCTTTTTGCATGATCGATTTGCACCTGAAGTAGCAATGGAGTAGTAGCATTGTAATAGTATTTCTTGGTTCCTAAACGAGAGTAGTTGTCCATCGATCCTCAATAGCCCCGCCATGCCATAACTGCTTCTTTATTCCTTGGTTTTCGGCAGCTGGATTAAACAATCATGATCGGCCTTCGTCCGTACTGATGTGGAAGCGAAGTGGAGCAGCAAGCTAATCCGGAAACGGTACTTGCACCAGAAAAATCTCATATCGAAACGCGACGATTTGCGGAAACTTCTTAAAACCAACGCCTCAATCTGACTACTTGGTGACGTCGAATCAAATTCTTGTCCGGTGTGTGCCATAATACAACGGGTCGTCGGGCGACGCGTGAGGCGCCGTACACAAACCTAAAATCTCTATGAATCGCATATCTGCCGACTCCACAGGTTTAATCCATAATTCTGATCTCCCAACAATAAATTTTGCTGGCTCTTATAGTGAACACTTGTCTTGCATAAACAAGTACCGTAGACCAAGGCAAAGATAAATTATTCTTTGATAAAAAAATATGTGATAATAAAACAAAGGTAGATGGATATCACCTGATTTGCTCGGATAATAGATGAGTCGGCCGCGTCATTGTAAGCCGGTGCGGACAAGCAAGTTGTCCTCCCAGTTATAAGCCGGCACGGTCACAAGAGACGGCCACAACGTTATAAGCCGATGCGGTCACGAGAGACAACCACATCGTCGTAAGCCGGTGCGGGAGTCCGTTGAGTAACGACAACTGCCTGTGCTAAATTATGTTGGCGTGCCTCCATCTCCGCGGTATAATGCCACTTTGTAATGAATAATTCTCCTGCATATAAAATACAGCATGGCAAAGTAGCTTCGCTCGGATGAATTAATATGTGCTTAAAAATAAATATGGTAAATAGCACTTGGTATTTTCGTCGGGTTCGAAGCGAGGCACGGCAACATCGGCTTGCAACAGACGCGGGCGGCTCAGTGATTCGGTAGAGGCGGAGACGTCAAACGAAAACGTGGAAACTGGCGGCTTGAAGCGAAAATCCGATGAGGGTTGCTTGCGAAGGAGCAGAAACAGAGGCGGCTCAACCGCTGAGGTGCGCCGGCAGAAACTGCAGCTTGAACATGCGGTAATCTGGCGGAGACAAATGGAAGCTCAAAATGATGACTTGGAGAGAGGCCGCAAGGGCGGCTTCGTGGCCGGCTGGTAGTGGCGGCTCAAGGCCGTGGTGGCATGGCGGCTCTCTGTATGTTAAGTAGAACTAGGAAAAGCTTGATTTTTGAAACAGACGCTTGCCATATATGAACAGTGAGATCCGACTGCGGCTCAGAAGTGGTTGGTCAGCCTCCCAAGACTCTGGCGGCGATTCAGACTCTGGCGACTTGTCTCACGACCAAGGTGACCAGGAAGCAAGGCAAGGTGGCTCAGCGCTTTAACACCGCGCCAGAAGCGATTCGAAGCCGGGTCAACTCAGCCAGGACGAGGTGACTACGATGCAGAAGCATGGCTAGGGCGATTCTTGACGGAAGTCAGCACTCGGGTACTAATTGAAGTACTAGTACTTAAGCCGATGAGCTACTTTACTCAAGCCAAAAAGAAAGGTTCTCGCTAACAAGGGGATTGATGCCCCTAACGACTACTGGCTGCCTTTGTTTTTTATGATTGTCGAACACTAAGAACAAACACAATGACGCACGGGTGTAGCGACGTCATACAAAAGTTTGCAGTAGAAATCGATCTCTGATCGCAAACATATTGACAGCGGCGGCGCACGGACGAAATCCTAGTTTCTCTTTATTTCAATATCTTATACGCCGGGTTATAAAGATAATTGCTCCATGCTGACTCTTCTTCATCTGTCCAATCGCGAGATTCTCGATCCCTGAAGAGATCCCTCCAAGAACTCAACAACACCGTGCGCAGGCCCCACGGTGGGCGCCAACTGTCGTGGAATTGTCACGACAGATGTCCTTAGGTAAGGACTTAGTCATGAGGCCTACGCATCTATGTGGTAGCTTGAGAGGGGTTGAACGGACGAGAGACGCAACACACAAGACAAGGATTTAGACAGCTTCGGGCCCCGGGAAACATCATCCGGTAATAGCCCGACATGCTGTTTGTGGCTAGGTCTCATTATGCACATGAGTGAGTCGCCACATAAGCCGGCTATCCTCTAGTTGTGTCTAGCCCTACAGATTGTTTCTTTCTTACTTGTCCCCTCTTTAGGGAGCCCTGCCCCTCCTTATATATGTTGAAGGGGCGGGTTACATATGGAGTCCTAGTAGGATTAGGACTAATGTATCTTCTATTACAAACGGGATACAAGTCCGGGTCTTGCTTCATTGTACAGTAATTATTCCCCTCGCCTTCCATCTTTAGCCGGCCCACCAGAGTATAAGCCGGCCTGCTGGCCATGGGCCTTGTCGTCCGTTTGACCCACCCACCGGGACACCAGTGAGTTACAATATCCAAGCAGGTTGTCTGTAAACCGCCATGTCCGGGCGGATCGCTAGTGAGTCGCTAAGCTCCAGCAGGGTCTCTGGTGAGTCGCCAAGTCCGGACGGGTCATATTTCCGGCCGGGTCATACCGCGGGGTATATCCTCGGCACATACGATGCCATTTCAATGATTGTACCACAAAAGCTCGAAATATTACAAGGTTCAAATTCCAGAGTTATATGGCTCAAATTCGAAGATTACAAGGTTCAAACTGATATTAGAAATGAAATTCAGCTCATCAGCTCCAAATGCTGGCGCTGATCTGTGGAACATGGATATGAGAGAGGTTCAAACTAATATTACCACTTCTTAGTATGGTTTCAAAACCTCACAATTTTCGCAAAGGGGTCAACCACTAAGAAGTCATCTATGGGGTTACATGATGACTTTCGATTACTCTATCATTTGAAGTTCGAAAATGAAATTCAGCATTTTGGAGCCTATTCCATTCTGCCGCAGGCGCCGGCGTTGATCAACAAACCATTCATTTTTGCGAAATAAATGTAGGGCAAACCTCATTTCCTTCAACACCCT
The DNA here is from genome assembly GCA_902687465.1 of Secale cereale. NCBI lineage: Eukaryota > Viridiplantae > Streptophyta > Magnoliopsida > Poales > Poaceae > Secale > Secale cereale. The sequence continues at coordinate 628,296,270 of LR738714.1, forward strand.
TGCTCTGAGAACAAAGAACCTGGCGAATATAATCTCTGGTAAGGTCCCTCGGTAGGATTTCAAAGTACTTTCTGAGAGATGCATATCTAGGCATTTGATGTGATTGTTATATTCTATCACATTATCCACCACTGGGCCTAATCTTATCTGCAAAAGAATAAAACGTGTTAGTGCCTATTTGGTTTGCAGGATTTATAAAATGCACTAACATGCCATCTTCGATCTGACATGATTAACATGGGCAAATGAATCCAAAGGAGAAATGCTTCTTGATTTTAACCATATGGATCAAGCAACCAATATGGGGGGGTGTGGAACATGTATGTACTAAAATCCTCCAAAAGAATCCTTCAGAAATCGTAGTACATTGTCATTGTAAACTTGGAAAAAGGTGTCATTTAACAGGAAAGGAACATCACCTCAATATATAGCTTCTCCAGGCACGGAAATCATCTCAAGAAACTGACAACTTGCTCTGGGTTGGGGCCAATAGATTCTAGTGCCAAGACCTTCACTGTGCGCAGTTTAGGGGTCAAGCTTGTCGGAATCATTTTCTGAATGACATACGAACAAACATCTTCAAAATTACAAATAACATTAATTTGTAGATGAGAGGTAGAAGGCAGTTGTTGTACCTGAACGGGTGTGGATCCAATAACAACTTTGGAGTATTTGTCAGACGAGTAGCCCACCACTTTCACTTTCGGTGCAGAAATGACATTGATTCTTGTTGGACCTTCTTGATAAACTACAAGTAATCTCTCAAGTGTAGGTGTGTCCTCAATGACCATACCGTGGTACACATCTTGTGATGCCTTCCTGCCGCACCAGTGATACGTTCATTTTGCATCATGCTTTTACGTTGATATTTATTGCACTATGGGCTGTTATTACACGTTATGTCACAATACTTATGCCTTTTCTCTCTTATTTTACAAGGTTTACATGAAGAGGGAGAATGCCGTCAGCTGGAATTCTGGGCTGGAAAAGGAGCAAACATTGGAGACCTATTCCGCACAACTCAAAAAGCCCCGAAACTCCACGAAACACCGTTTCAGAAAATATAAAAAATATTTGGCGAAAGAGATACGAGAAGGGGGCCACCACCTATCAACGAGGGTGGGGGCGCGCCCCCTGCCTCATGGGCCACCTGGTGACTCCCAGATGCTCATCTTCTCCTATATGAGGTGTTTTGACCTGGAAAATAAATCATAAGGAGGCTTTCGGGGCAAAATGCCGCCATCTCGAGGCGGAACCTTAGCGGAACCAATCTAGGGCTCCGGCGGAGCTGTTCTGCCAGGGACACTTCCCTCCAAGAGGGGGAAATCATCACAGCTGTCATCATCAACAACTCTCCCATCTTGGGGAGGGTTATCTTCATCAACATCTTCACGAGCACCATCTCCTCTCAAACCCTAGTTCATCTCTTGTATCCAATCTTTGTACCAAAACCTCAGATTTGTACCTGTAGGTTGCTAATAGTGTTGATTACTCCTTGTAGTTGATGCTAGTTGGTTTACTTGGTGGAAGATCATATGTTCGGATCCATTATGCATATTAATACCCCTCTGATTATGAACATGAATATGCTTTGTGAGTAGTTACATTTGTTCCTAAGGACATGGGAGAAGTCTTGCTATAAGTAGTCATGTGAATTTGCTATTCGTTCGATATTTTGATGAGATGTATGTTGTCTTTCCTCTAGTGGTGTCATGTGAACGTAGACTACATGACACTTCACCATTGTTTGGGCCTAGAGGAAGGTATTGTGAAGTAATAAGTAGATGATGGGTAGCTAGAGTGACAGAAACTTAAATCCTAGTTTATGCGTTGCTTCGTAACGGGCTGATTTGGATCCACATGTTTCATGCTATGGTTAGGTTTACCTTAATACTTCTTTTGTAGTTTCGGATGCTTGCAATAGGGGTTAATCATAAGTGGGATGCTTGTCCAAGTAAGGGCAGCACCCAAGCACCAGTCCACTCACATACCAAATAATCAAAGTAACGAACGCAAATCATATGAGCGTGTAGAAAATTAGCTTGACGATAATTCCCATGTGTCCTCGGGAGCGCTTTCCTTCATATAAGAGTTTGTCCAGGCTTGTCCTTTGCTACAAAAAGGATTGTACCATATTCCTGCATGTTATTTACTTGTACTATTTGTCACTTGTTACCAATTACCGAATCACAAAACTATCTGTTACCGATAATTTCACTGCTTGCAGAAAATACCTTACGGAAAACTGCCTATCATTTGCTTCTGCTCCTCGTTGGGTTCGACAATGTTACTTATCAAAAGGACTACGATAGATACCCTACACTTGTGGGTCATCAAGACTCTTTTCTGGCGCCGTCGCTGGGAAGTGAAGCGCCTTTGGTAAGTGGAATTTGGTAAGGAAAAATTTATATAGTGTGCTGAAATTTACTGTCACTTGTTACTATGGCTCATAATCCTTTGAAGGGCTTGTTCGGGGTATCTTCACCCCGGCCAGTAGAGCAAAGAGTTGCTCCTCAACCTACTGAACCTACTGAAAATGTTTGCTTTGAAAATCCTTCGGGTATGATAGAGAAACTGCTAGCTAATCCCTTTACAAGAGATGTAACACTGCATCCCGATTTGCATCTAATATATGTGGATGAAGTTTGTGGATTATTTAAGCTTGCAGGTATGCCCGAGGATGTGACCAAGAAGAAGGTCTTCCCTTTATATTTGGAGGGAGATGCATTTACATGGTTTAGGCTATGCGATGATATTGGATCACGGAACTACAATCTATTGAAGTTGGAATTTCATCAGAAGTTCTATCATATGCATCAGGTTCATCGTGATCGTAATTATATATATAATTATTGGCCTCGCGAAGGAGAAAGTATCATTCAAGCTTAGGGGAGGCTTAAGTCAGTGTTATATTCATGCCCCAAACACGAGCTCTCAAGAGAAATGATCATTAAAAAAAATTATGCTCGGCTTTCTCTCAATAATCGCTCCATGCTCGATACCTCTTGTACTGGTTCTTTTATGATGAAGACTATTGAATTCAAATGGGATTTATTGGAAAGAATTAAATGCAACTCTGAAGATTGGGATCTCGACGAAGGTATGGAGTCAGGTATAACCCCTAAGTTTGATTGTGTTAAATCTTTTATGGATACCGATGTTTTCCGTGAATTTAGCACTAAATATGGACTTGACTCTGAGATAGTAGCTTCTCTCTGTGAATCATTGGCTACTCATGTTGATCTCACTAAGGAGAAGTGGTTTAAATACCATCCTCCCATTGAAGTAAAAGTAGTTGCACCTATTAAAGTTGAAGAAAAGACTATCACTTATAATGTTGATCCTATTGTTCCTACCGCTTATATTGAGAAACCGCCTTTCCCTGTTAGGATAAAGGATCATGCTAAAGCTTCAACCGTGGGTCGTAAGAGTAATACTAGAACACCTACACCCTCTGAGCAAATTAAAGTTGAACCTAGTGTTGCTATGGTTAAGGATCTCTTGGTCGATGTTGTTGATGGGCATGTTATTTACCTCTGTGATGAAGCTGCTAGAATTGATAGAGCCAATACTAAGAATAAACATAGACCCGTTGTAGGCATGCCTGTTATTTCTGTTAAAATAGGAGCTCATTGCTATCATGGCTTATGTGACATGGGTGCTAGTGCTTGTGCAATACCTCATTCCTTATATGAAGAAATTATGCACGATATTGCAGCTGCTGAGCTAGAAGGTATTGATGTCACTATTAAGTTTGCTAATAGAGACACTATTTCACCAGTTGGGATTGTTAGAGATGTTCAAGTCTTGTGTGGGAAAGTTAATTACCCTACTGATTTTCTTGTTCTCGGTTCTCCACAAGATGATTTTTGCCCCATTATATTTGGTAGACCCTTCTTGAACACTGTTAATGCTAAGATAGACTGCGAAAAGGATATTGTTACTGTTGGTTTAGGGGATATGTCTCATGACTTTGACTTTGCTAAATTTCGTAGACAACCCCATGATAAAGAATTGCCTAGTAAGGATAAAATTATTGGTATTTCTTCTATTGCTGTACCTCCTAATGATCCCTTAGAACAATATCTGCTAGACCATGAAAAAGATATGTATATGAATGAGAGAAGGGAAATAGATGAAATATTTTTTAAACATGAACCTTTATTGAAACACAACTTGCCTGTTGAAATTCCAGGGGATCCTCCTCCACCCAAGGGTGATCCCGTGTTTGAACTTAAACCTTTACCTGATACTCTTAAGTATGTTTATCTCAATGAAAAGAAGATATATCATGTTATTATTAGTGCTAACCTTTCAGAGCAGGAAGAAGAGAAATTATTGAAAACTCTGAAGAAGAACCGTGCTGCTATTGGATATACTCTGGATGATCTTAAGGACATTAGTCCCACTCTATGCCAACACAAGATAAAGTTGGAAGAGGACGCTAATTAAACCGATTATCGATTATCAACGACTGTTAAATCCTAAGAAGAAAGAAGTGGTAAGAAAGGAAATACTAAAGCTTCTAGAGGCAGGTATAATTTATCCAGTTGCTAATAGCCAGTGGGTAAGTCATGTCCATTGTGTCCCTAAGAAGGGAGGTATTACTGTTGTTCCTAATGATAAAGATGAATTGATCCTGCAAAGAATTGTTACAGGATATAGGATGGTAAATGATTACCGTAAATTAAATAAAGCCACGAAGAAAGATCATTACCCTTTGCCTATTATTGATCAAATGCTAGAAATGTTATCCAAACATTCCCATTTTTGCTTTCTAGATGGCTATTCTGGTTTCTCTCAAATACCTGTGTCAAAAGGGGATCAAGAAAAGACCACTTTTACTTGTCCCTTCGGTTCCTTTGCTTATAGATGTATGCCTTTTGGTTTATGTAATGCACCTGCTACCTTTCAAAGATGCATGATGGCTATATTCTCTAATTTTTGTGAAAAGACTGTTGAGGTTTTCATGGATGACTTTTCCGTTTACGGAACTTCTTTTGATGATTGCTTGAGCAACCTTGATCGAGTTTTGCAGAGATGTGAAGAAACTAATATTGTCTTGAATTGGGAAAAGTGCCACTTTATGGTTAATGAAGGCATTGTTTTGGGTCATAAAATTTCTGAAAGAGGTATTGAAGTTGATAAAGCTAAGGTTGATGCTATTGAAAAGATGCCGTGTCCCAAGGACATCAAAGGTATAAGAAGTTTCATGGGTCATGCCGGATTTCATAGGAGGTTCATTAAGGACTTCTAAAAAATCTCTAGGCCTCTGACTAATCTCTTACAAAAATATGTTACTTTTGTTTTTATGATGATTGTGTAGAAGCATTTGAAATACTTAAGAAAGCATTGATATTTGCACCTATTGTCCAGCCTCCTGACCGGAATTTACCCTTTGAGATTATGTGTGATGCTAGTGATTATGCTGTAGGTTCTGTTCTAGGACAAGGAGTTGATAAGAAATTGAATGTTATCCAATATGCTAGTAAACCTCTAGACAGTGCCTAGAGAAATTATGCTACTACTGAGAAGAAGTTTTTAGCAGTCGTACTTGCTTGTGATAAGTTTAGACCTTATATTGTAGATTCTAAAGTAACTATTCACACTGATCATGCTGCTATTGAATATCTTATGGAAAAGAAAGATGCTAAACCTAGACTTATTAGATGGGTTCTCCTGCTCCAAGAATTTGATTTGCATATTACTGATAGAAAGGGAGCTGAGAACCCCATTGCAGACAATCTATCTAGGTTAGAGAATATTCTTGATGACCACTACCTATTGAAAAATTAGTTGTCATAAATGCTTCTCGCACTGCTCCATGATATGCTGATTATGCTAATTACATTGTTGCTAAGTTTATATCACCTAGTTTCACATACCAGCAAAAGAAAAAGTTCTTCTATGATTTAAGACATTACTTCTGGGATGACCCACACCTTTATAAAGAAGGAGTAGATGGTATTATTAGACGTTACCTGAGAATGAACAGGAACATATCCTACGCAAGTGCCACTCCGAGGCTTACGGAGCACATCATGCTAGACATAGAACTGCACATAAGGTACTGCAATCTGGTTTTTATTGGCCCACTCTCTTCAAGGATGCCCGTAAGTTTGTCTTGTCTTGCGATGAATGTCAAAGAATGGGTAATATTAGTAGACGTCAAGAAATGCCTATGAATTACTCACTTGTTATTGAACCATTTGATGTCTGGGGCTTTGATTATATGGGACCATTTCCTTCCTCTACTGGGTATACACATATTTTAGTTGCTGTTGATTACGTTACTAGGTGGGTATAAGCTATTTCAACTACTAGTGTTGATCAAAACACCTCTATTAAGATGCTTAAAGAAGTTATTTTTCCAAGGTTTGGAGTCCCTAGATACTTAATGATTGATGGTGGTTCACACTTTATTCATGGTGCTTTCCGTAAAGTGCTGGCTAAGTATGATGTTAATCATAGAATTGCATTCCCTTAACACCCACAGTATAGTGGTCATGTAGAACTAAGAAATAGAGAGCTGAAATTAATTTTGCAAAATACTGTTAATAGGTCTAGAAAGAATTGGTCCAAGAAACTTGATGATGGATTATGGGCCTATAGAACTGCGTACAAAAATCCTATGGGTATGTCTCCGTATAAAATGGTTTATGGAAAAGCATGTCACTTACCTCTTGAGCTAAAACATAAGGCATATTGGGCTATTAAGGAGATCAATTATGATTTCAAACTGGCCGGTGAGAAGAGGTTATTTGACATTAGCTCACTTGATGAATGGAGAACCCAAGCCTATGAGAATGCCAAGTTGTTTAAAGAAAAGGTTAAAAGATGGCATGACAAAAGAATACAAAAGCGTGAGTTTAACGTAGGTGATTATGTCTTGCTATACAACTCTCGTTTAACATTTTTTGCAGGAAACTTCTCTCTAAATGGGAAGGTCCTTACGTTATTGAGAAGGTCTATCGTTCCGGTGCCATTAAAATCAACAACTTCGAAGGCACAAATCCGAAGGTGGTGAACGGTCAAAGAATCAAACATTATATCTCACGTAATCCTATAAATGTTGAAACCAATGTTATTGAAACCGTAACCCCGGAGGAATACATAAGGGACACTTTCCAGAACGATTCAGACTCCGAAAAGGATGAGGTATGCGGTACGGTAAGTAAACCAACTCCAAAACAGTTCTAATGGCAAGTTTTCTCCGTTTTGGAATATTTAGAAAAATAGAAAAATAAGAGGCAGCATGGAAAGGACACGAGGCATCCACGAGGGTGGAGGGCGCGCCCCCTACCTCGTGGGCACCTCGTGTGCCTCCCGGACTCCGAGTTCTTGCACGTTACTTCTTTTGGTCGGTAGAAATTCACTACATATTCTCCCGAAGGTTTTGACCACCGTATCACACAAAAATTCTCTGTTTTTGTTTCGAGTTGTTTATGTCCCAGATAAGAGCAAGATGTCTTATCAAGAGTCAGTTGGAGAGAGTCGGGTCTCTCATCCAGCACTTGGCCCAGGAGCAAACATCGATGCTGACCACTTTGGGCCATCAACGGGGGAAGAGATGGAAGCTGACTTGAAGAGGATAGATGCCATGGAGGAAGATCAAGGAGTTACTTCTCTGTTTCGAGCTGGATTCACGATGGGGGAACTACTGAGCTCAGCTATTCCAAACTCAGTCATCCCTAATAATGTCAGGTTTCTTTCTTATGAAAATATGAAAAAGAGTGTTACTTGTTCTCCCGCAGCTATGCAACATCCTTGGGTGCAAGGAGCTTTAGCCATCACAGGCAAGCTCCGCAAGGAAATTATGGACCTTGCAGCAAGTTAACAAGCTCGAGGAGGAGAATCGTATCCTGAGGGGTATCATCGCGAGGAATATCACATAACCACCTTCGAAGAAGGAGACATAATCACATGGGTATGGGCACTCCCCTTGGCAACTGCCAAACTTGGGGGAGGTGCCCCGGTATCGTATCACCATCACACTCTTATCTTTACCACTTTTCTTAGTTCGATCCTTTTGGTAATATCTTGATCTAGTAGAATAAAGTTTAGTATGATCTAGTTGTGAGCTTTGCTTTATGATCTTTAACTTTGTAATCAAGTCCGTGAGCTATATATAATAAAGACTAGTTTTGAGTCAAGGGATTGATTTCCTCACTATGGTCATGAGAGAGTAAAAGAAAATATAAAAGGTATAAAAGAGATCATATCGATCTTATGGAATGTAATGACTTCACATATAAAGAGTATGATGAATAGAAGTTGTTGAGAGTTGACAAACCTAGTTTTCGTCATCTCGGCAATTAATAGGAAGTAATAAAGAAAGAGAAGTTTTTACATACAAATATACTATCTTGGACATGTTTTAGGATTGTGAGCACTCATTAAAATATGACATGCTAAAGAGTTGATGTTGGACAAGGAAGACAACATAATGGGTTATGTCTTCTTATATCCGAAATAAAGTATATTGTCATGGATCATCCAACATGTTGAGCTTGCCTTTCCCCCTCATGCTAGCGAAAAATCCTTGCACCAAGTAGAGATACTACTTTTGCTTCCATACATCCCTAAACCCCGTTTTGCCATGAGAGTCCACCATACCTACCTATGGATTGAGTAAGATCCTTCAAGTAAGTTGTCATTGTTGCAACCCTCTAAAATATGTATGATCTATTAGTGTGGAGAAAATAAGCTTTATACGATCATGTGATATGGAAGTAATAAAAGAGACGGACTGCATAATAAAGGTCCCTATCACAAGTGACAATATAAAGTGACGCTCTTTTGCGCTAAGATTTTGTACATCCAACCATAAAAGCACATGACAACCTCTACTTCCCTCTGCGAAGGGCCTATCTTTTGTTCTTACCTTATGAGAGTCAAGGTGCTCTTCACGCTTCCTTTTTACATTTTATCCTTTGGCAAGCACATTGTGTTGGAAAGATCCTGACATATATACCCACTTGGATGTAAGTTATCATAATCTATTACTGTTGACATTACCCTTGAGGTAAAAGGTTGGGAGGCAGCACTATAAGCCCCTATCTTTCTCTGTGTCCGATTAAAACTCCATACCCATAGGTATTGCGTGAGTCTAAGAAATTGTGAAAGACTAAATGATAGTTCAGTATGTGGAATTTCTGGAAAGCTCTTATATTGACTCTTTCTGATGTTACGATAAATTGCAATTGCTTCAATGACCGAGATCATAGTTTGTTAGTTTTCAATGAAATTTCTGATTCATACTTGATATTGTGAATAGATAGTTACTTAGCATAAAACTCATATGAATATATATATATATATTTATTTATTTAATTATATATATATATATATTGCTGTTATAAGTTTGATCATGATGCCTTCATGTCCGTATTTTATTTTTATCGACACCTCCATCTCTAAATATGTGGACATATTTTTTGATATTGCCTTTCGCTTGAGGACAAGCGAGTTCTAAGCTTGGGGGAGTTGATACGTCCATTTTGCATCATGCTTCTATGTTGATATGTATTACACTATGGGCTATTATTACACGTTATGTCACAATACTTATGCCTTTTCTCTCTTATTTTACAAGGTTTACATGAAGAGGGAGAATGCCGGCAGCTCGAATTCTGGGATGGAAAAGGAGCAAACATTGGAGACCTATTCTGCACAACTCAAAAAGCCCCGAAATTCCACAACACACCGTTTCAGAAAATATAAAAAATATCTGACGAAAGAGATACGAGAGGGGGGCCACCACCTGTCCACGAGGGTGGGGGGCGCGCCCCCTGGGCGTGCCCCCTGCCTCGTGGGCCACTTGGTGACTCCCCGATGCCCATCTTCTCCTATATGAGGTGTTTTAACCTGGAAAAAATCATAAGGAGGCTTTCGGGACAAAAAGGCACCGTCTTGAGGGGGAACCTTGGCGGCACCAATCTAGGGCTCCGGCGGAGCTGTTCAGCCGGGAACACTTCCATCCGGGAGGGGGAAATCGTCACCGCCGTCATCATCAACAACTCTCCCATCTTGGGGAGAGTTATCTTCATCAACATCTCCACCAGCACCATCTCCTCTCAAACCCTAGTTCATCTCTTGTATCCAATCTTTGTACCAAAACCTCAGACTGGTACCTGTAGGTTGCTAGTAGTGTTGATTGCTCCTTGTAGCTGATACTAGTTGGTTTACTTGGTGGAAGATCATATGTTCAGATACATTATGCATATTAATACCCCTATGATTATGAACATGAATATGCTTTGTGAGTAGTTACGCTTGTTCCTCAGGACATGGGAGAATTCTTGCTATAAGTAGTCATGTGAATTTGCTATTCGTTCGATATTTTGATGAGATGTACGTTGTCTTTCCTCTAGTGGTGTCATGTGAACGTTGACTACATGACACTTCACCATTGTTTGGGCCTAGAGGAAGGCATTGGGAAATAATAAGTAGATGATGGGTTGCTAGAGTGACAGAATCTTAAACCCTAGTTTATGCGTTGCTTCGTAAGGGGCTGATTTGGATCCACATGTTTCATGCTATGGTTCGGTTTACCTTAATACTTCTTTTGTAGTTGCGGATGCTTGCAATAGAGGTTAATCATAAGTGGGATGCTTGTCCAAGTAAGGGCAGCACCCAAGCACTAGTCCACTCACATACCAAATTATCATAGTAACGAACGCAAATCATATGAGCGTGATGAAAACTAGCTTGACGATAATTTGCATGTGTCCTCGGAAGAGCTTTCCTTCATATAAGAGTTTTTCCAGGCTTGTCCTTTGCTAAAAAAAGGATTGGGCCATCTTGCTGTATGTTATTTACTTTTAGTATTTGTCACTTGTTGCCAATTACCTTATCACAAAACTATCTGTTACCGATAATTTGAGTGCTTGTAGAAAATACCTTACTAAAAACTGCCTATCATTTCCTTCTGCTCCTCGTTGGGTTTGACACTCTTACTTATCAAAAGGACTACAATAGATCCCCTCACTTGTTACTATGGCTCATAATCCTTTGAGAGGCTTGTTCGGGGTATCTTCACCCCGACCAGTAGAGCAAAGAGTTGCTCCTCAACCTACTGAACCTACTAAAATGTTTTCTTTCAAATTCCTTCGGATATGATAGAGAAACTGCTAGCTAATCCCTTTACAGGAGATGGAACACTACATCCCGATTTGCACCTAATCTATGTGGATGAAGTTTGTGGATTATTTAAGCTTGTAGGTATGTCCGAGGATGTGATCAAGAAGAAGGTCTTCCCTTTATATTTGAAGGGAGATGCAATGACATGATTTAGGCTATCCAATGATATTGGATCATGGAACTACAATCGATTGAAGTTGGAATTTCATCAGAAGTTCTATCATATGTTTCATGCTATGGCTAGCTTTACTTTAATACTTCTTTTGTAGTTGCGGATGCTTGAAATAGAGGCTAATCATAAGTGGGATGCTTGTCCAAGTAAGGGTAGCATCCAAACACCGGTCCACCCATATACCAAATTATCTAAGTAACGAACGCAGATCATATGAGCGTGATGAAAACTTGCTTGACGATAATTCCCATGTGTCCTCAGGAGCGCTTTCCTTCATATAAGAGTTTGTCCAGGCTTGTCCTTTGCTACAAAAAGGATTGGGCCATCTTGCTGCACCTTATTCACTTTTACTATTTGTCACTTGTTACCAATTACCTTATCACAAAACTATCTATTATCGATAATTTCAGTGCTTGCAGAAAATAACTTACTGAAAACTGCCTATCATTTCCTTCTCCTCCTCGTTGGGATCGACACTCTTACTTATCGAAAGGACTACGATATATCCCCTACTCTTTTGGGTCATCAACCAGCAACACACATAAATAGTCCGGAGAGTCATGGTGGTGATGTGGAAGGCACTGAACCCATTGATCGCCTGAAGACGAATGTACTCTCGAGTGCAGTACGGCCATGGACAGTACAAAAAAAGAAACATCCGTGACATTTTGGGACGAACGAAACTTTTTCTGTCATACTTATGACACTTCTATGACAATAATTGTGACAAAACACGGTATCATCATAGATGTGGTGAGGTCCTACTTCTATGACAAAAAATCATGACAGAAAATGGGCTTTTTCCTGGGAGGGCCGGAGACAAAGCTGCATGACATTCTTAGGGCCGTCCATGACGGAAAAAACCGTGGTATAAGCGAGGGCAAGGAAAATATTGGGGTGTTCCCGGTTACGGTGGGTGGTCGGGGACGAGCGATGCACGTTTCTCTCGTACACGCACACGCGTGGGTGTGAGGCGTTGGGCTCTAACTGAACCCAAGCGAGGCGTTGGGCTCTAACTAAACCCGAGCGATTGCACTACAGGCTACGCGTTATTGAACCCGAGTGATCGATCGATGGTTGTTAACTGAACCCGATCGAGCGATTCCTTCGCTACTGCTGCTAACTGAAGCCGATCGATGCTGCCTCTGCATGAATAGTGAGTGTTGCTGGGGGGTTTGGATGAAAAGTTCCCGGTGGGGGTGGCTGAACAGGACCCCGTGGTGTTGCCTCTGCATGAACTGGACCCCGTTCGATCGAGTCGATTGGGGCTGCATGAACAGGACCCTGTGGAGGGCTGCATGAAGAGGACCACCCCGTGGAGGGCTGGATGAACAGTAGACGGTGGAGGGCTGGATGAACAGTAGCCCATGGAAGGGTGGTTGAATAGGAGCCCGTGGAGAGGGCTAGTTGAACAGTAGCCGGTGGAGTAGCGCGCGGTGGAGGCTGAACAGTCGCAGGTGGAGGCAGGAGGAGGTCGACGGTGGATGAACTGTAGCCCGTGGAGGTTGTAGGGGGTCGACGGTGGAGATGAACAGTATCCCGTGGAGTCCCGTTTTGCGGTACGCCACACCCCTCCCGATGAACAGGACCCCCGTTTCGACCGTAGTGATCCAACACAAGTCCGTTTCCTCCATTTTTCGGTACGCCACACCCCTCCCGATGAACAAGACCCCCGTTTCGACCGTAGCGCTTCAACACAAGTCCGTTTCCTTCGTTTTGCGGTACGCCACACCCCTCCCGATCAATAGGACCCCAATTTCGATCATAGGAGGTCCGTTTCCTCCGTTTTCCGGTATGCCAGACCCCTCCCAATGAACAGGATCCCGTTTCGACCGTGGCCGGTCGAACACAAGGCCGTTTCCTCCGTTCTGCGGTATGCTAGGCCTTGTTTCCATTGGCTGTTCCGTCCAAGCCGGTTGGCTCCCACACGTTCCGTTGCCTCCCGTGGAACATGTCGCATTCCGTTGCCACCCCATGAACACAACGACGACGCAGTTTCTCCGCTCAGACCCAGCCATATACACGAGCCCTCGCCGTATGTATGCGCGAGTAGGCGTCCGAGACCCTGCCCGTATGTACGTACATGGCCATATTTTCTTTCTTGCACACTGGCCACTGTACGTATGTGTACATGCTACGTGCGCGCCTCTGCTACGACACGTGCGTGCCTCTACATCGACCAGTATGTACATACACGTTCGCGACCAGAATGAAACGCTACATACACTTGGACCAGGTGGGTCCCGACTGTCAGGCACTTCGTTGCCTGCGAAGATGTAGCTGGTGTGTCCCAACAGTCAGGGGGGTGAATCGTTTTTTTGTGCCCGGACGCACTTCCTTGCGTGCGAAGATGTAGCTGGTGGGTCCCAGCAGTCAGAGGGGAACGTTTTTTCGCGAAATATGGAGGCCCGTCCGGTGGGTCCCCGATGTCAGGTGGAGGAATAATTATTTTGCGCGTAATAAGGAGGGACTTCCATGCTGCGGCCGTGGACCGAACTGTCAGCCTCTCCACGTACAGTACTCTTCCGATGGAAGTCATTCCTTGACCACGTTGACCACGTGGCGCCGAGAGCACTAGAGCGATGGACGACTGCGAGGCCTAGGAAGGGGACGATGTGTCAGGACTGGGTTTTCGGGATATTAATTTCCCAAAAACGGCCCTTGTGCTCACCAGCCCCAGGATTACTGTTAGCTGATGAGGCACCAACTGGTTATAGAAAACTCCAAGCAAAATACATGATATGTAGTACAAGACCATTCTGGCCTGTGAGTACAGCACAAGGTTTCTAGTGGCTTATGGCGGAAGCAGTTTGCGGTTCATTGGTGACTATGGGACTCCATTTCCCACGGGAATAGCTGACCAGGTTAACTCCTATCTTTGCGAGGCTGCTAACTCCACTAGTGCAGGTACCGGGGCTGTCATCGCATTGCTCCTTCCCGCGCAAGGAATCTGGCCAAGACAATAGCCAGGGACAAGCCAGTGAGTACTTTGAATGTACTCGCAAACATTTTGAACATGGGTGAGACATAATCACGTTCGAGAATAATTGTTGATCACATTGATAATAATGATATGACAGTCCATAATGCAAGCAGGTCATTCGTATAAGAGGCATATGCAGTCAGAGAGTGATAATAAAAATAAAATAGTGTTTATGCCACAGTCGGGCGTCTGAGCGACGCCAAAGAAAGGGCTTATAAGGAAAACAAATAACAAGTATGCCACAGTCGGGCGTCTGAGCGACACCACAGAAAGGGCTTATAAGGAAAACAAATAACAAGTATGCCACAGTCGGGCGTCTGAGAGACACCACAGAAAGGGCTTATAAGGAAAACAAATAACAAGTATGCCACAGTCGGGCGTCTCAGCGACACCACAGAAAGGGCTTATAAGGAAAACAAATAACAAATATGCCACAGTCGGGCGTCTGAGCGACACCACAGAAAGGGCTTATAAGGAAAACAAATAACAAGTATGCCACAGTCGGGCGTCTGAGCGACACCACAGAAAGGGCTTATAAGGAAAACAAATAACAAGTATGCCACAGTCGGGCGTCTCAGCGACACCACAGAAAGGGCTTATAAGGAAAACAAATAACAAGTATGCCACAGTCGGGCGTCTGAGCGACACCACAAAAAAGGGCTTATAAGGAATAAACATAAATGGTTAGTCCACAAAGATAATCGTAATTACCACATATCACAGATCATAGCTACTGTTCCGGTTAAGTGGTTTCTCCTCCAAAGACCGACACTAAGACCGACACTCGACCCATCCTAGACTGTAGTCCTTAACCATGGACACGGCTATTCGAATAGGTTTAGTATCTCTGCAGAGGGTGTACTCTTTACCCATGAGTAACGGTTTTCTTTAGTCCATCAGAACTAATACCGTCTACGGTCTTTTAGTCGAAAACCCACCTGACTTGCACACACCAGCTTAGCTTTACTTGTGTCTAGAATCACCCACGACACTTGTCAAACAAAATCTGAGTGGGGAGGCTACAACCTCGCGTAGAATGGGATCAAATTTCTATTGCGCGCTCTAAGGGGTGCCCCCCTCTTGGTCCCAACCGGAAACACCCATGCCCCCGGACTAGGTGACATGCCTATCGGATGCAGCCGGTATCTTCCACCATGGCCTCTCTGTACGATGTGTGCTAGGACCTAGGTTAACACTTACTGAACCATACCCTACCTGCCGCAGGGACAAGTGGTAGCACATAACAAGTATAGGGGTTCCTGGAACAAGTCTCGTTCTACAGTCAACTCAGGAGGTTTCAGCATTACTCATATGATTAGTCATAACCGATATATTTCACGACAACAATCGGAATCACCATCCGTCATGCCTTACCAAGCCATACGGGACTCCACCATCCCGACAGGGAGCTAGTGACAAGCTCTCGTCTACACAAGACTGCGACTTTCACGGTTTCCTTCCGTTAGGCATGAAAGGCATACAAAGGGGATCACCGTCACGCATACAAATTATTCTCAGCAGGTGTTTACCTCATGCACTCACGGGTATGATCATATCATCACATTAGAAATAAAATGAACGCATTCATATTGTCGCAATCGTGTCAACAACAACGAATGCAATAAACCAGGGTTCAAAATTGCTTGCCTTCAAGTAGAGGGGAGGAGAAATGCATTCCAACACTTTTTGGAAGTTTTCTCCTTCTCCAAAATCCTAAAAGAAATAATATGAAATCAATACATAGACTCAAAACAGCCCAAAAAAGTTGTCTGGAAAATTTCCATATAAATATGAAAATAAACTAGACAATATTTGGGAAACAACAGAAAAAGAATCAAGTCATTTGGATGAATATTTAAAAACATATTGCCAGTCAAAGTTTAGTCAAATCTGTTTTTAGAATAAAACAGAAATAGGAAAACTTTTCGATCGGAATACGCTTGCGAAGTAGGGGAGACGTACTCGGGATTTTGCGCCTTCACTTATGCACGCGTGGACTGGGGCTGTCTCGCTGACAGAGGGCCCAGGGGGCCCACTGGTCAGGTTTGACCAGTCGCCCCCGCCTCCTTCTTCCTCTGGCCGAACAGAGGCGCGGCTCCAGCGATCAACGCCGGTGAACGGCGGCTCCTCGAGGGCATCCGAGGGCGGGGATGGATCTGCTAGACCGGGGCGGTCCCGCCGGTGGTTGTGGGGGTGACGGAGGTAGTAGAAAACACCGGCGACGAGCTTCGCGGCGGCTGGCGGCCTCGGGTGGAATTGGGGCTTCGCACCACGATGGTTCCCGAGCTAGTTTGAGATGATGGGCGGCTCCGAATGGTCATGGGTGGTCGAATGGTGGCGCTGGCTGGACGGGAGGGGCTTGGGTTGCGACGGATTGGACTGGAGTGCGGCGGCGGCCGTACTCGCCGGAGATGGAGCAGAAGGCTTCCCCTGGACGATTGGCTGCTACGGTGTTGCTCCGCGGGGTGGTTAGTGACTGTCTAAGGTTGCGGAGAGGATCGGGGCGTCCTTAAATAGGTGAGCAATGGCGGTTCCATGGTGGCCGTGGATAAGATCACCGGCGACCGCCATTCTGTAGCTTAGGGCGACGTGGCGGCAACGCGCGCTAGGGGACGAACTCGCGGATGATCTGGAGCTGCTTCAGGGGGCAGGTGGCGAGCGCTGGAGGCTTGGGCGGCGCTGCCCATGGCAGGAGCTACTGTGGCTGCCCGCTAGCTGCCGCTACCGACCTGACGGCGGCACTGTGGGGTTCTAGTGTCGTCTTTGCGGTGGGGGAGAGAGCAGGCATGCAGGCGGTGCGAGTGTAGCGGCCAGAACGGGCGGGGGTGTCGGCAGAGGGACGCGGCGGCTCGGTGCGCGCGCGTGAAAAAATTGCGCTCTGGGCGCCCCAGAGCACGCGTGTGGACTGCTCGACAAAATGCCAGAGCATGCCACAGGGCTTGGATAAGGCTGGGAATTAGCAGGGTTAGGTTAGAGACTTAAGTCAGATTAGTGGACATGCCAACATGTATGAAGGGGCATGGTCACATTGTAAAGTAAAGATCATGCCAAAACTGGCCATGCACCTCAGGTGTTTGTCAAAATGCTAGAGCCCACTAGGCAACTCTTGGGGTGGCCAAATTTTCCAGATCAGAGTCTCTTTAGGTGAATGAGATGATGGCAAAGCTAGTTGGGCAAAACCAGAAACTTGCTAGTGCAAGTTTTGCAAATCTTCAGTTCTGGATAGAAACTGAAGGTCATTGTATCATGGATCAAAAATCTTCCAATAGGTCCATTCTTCTGGGTTTAAGGGTTTTACAGGATGGCCTACCAGTAGGAAAATAAATCATAGCTAGGGGGAAAGGTTAAATGGTGGCTGGTGTACAAAACACCATGCTGGACCAGAATAGAAATGAGGTTGTTTCACTAAAATTTTCCAAAGGACTATCCTTGGCTTTTGCATAAAGTAGAATAGTATACTCCTATGAACATCCCATAATTTTGGTGGAAGCTCTAAATAAATATTTAATGGGGTTGCAGTGCAAAACTGCCCATTGGACCAGACTTGAAAACTTGATGTGGAGCTCAAAATCTTAGATGACTAAAATATATGCTTGCATAAAAGTGATCTAACAACATCACATGACATCTCCAATTTTTGGTTGGAATATTAATGAACCTATCAAAGGGTTGTAGTTCAATTGGGGACAATTTTTTTTAAGGGAAACCATTTTTAAAGGAGAGAATATTTAGGGAGACAATAATATAACTAATACTACTGATATCAGAAAAGTTATAATGAGTGAATATGAGAATCTAACAATAATTGGGAATATTTTACTAGTGGTAGAAATTCCCACACAACAGGAACAGAAGGATCCTGAAATTAAAAGAAACATCCAGCAAAAATTGCAAAATTTTAATTACCTGGCAAAATTTCAATTATTAAAACATGGTTAAATTATTGGGGTGTTACAACACTACCCCCCTTAAGAAAAATCTCGTCCTCGAGATTTGTTAAGGGTTGCTTAAGAAAAGAAATTTACTGCCACAAAAAGATACTACCAAAAATTAACCGCTCTGCTAAAGCAAATAAATGACACTACAGTGCACGCGCAATAAGTGGTGTAAACTGCAGTGTTAAACACTAGCGTGGAAAAAAATCTACGGTTGTGGAAAACGAGATATTTCTACTCGGGGCAATAGTAAATTTAGAAATGATATTACTAAATTTTCAAATACGCTGGTTGCACCCGAGAGCACAGTGCTCTCACTGGCTGACAGGTGGGCACTGGGCCCAATGTCAGTCTCTTCTTCTACCTCTGGTTCTCTCTTCTCCTCTCTCCCGCGCGCTTTCCGTGCTTTCTCCACCGGCGACGGCTAGCTCGTAGGGCATCTAGGCCGTATTGCCGTAGTGCGCGGCGCGCTAACTACCGGTGCAGCGTGCACTCACCTCGCGGGCCAGCGTGCTGTCGGCACTGCTCGCGGATTCGTCTCCGAACACCGGCGGTCGAGCGTCAAGCGGCGCTGGTGGACTCCGCCCACTGTACACCGATCTCGAGCTATAAAACGACCGAGGTGCTCCTTCTTCCTCCTCACACCTGGCCTCGCTTCTTCTTCTTTCTTCCTTCTCCTCCATTCGCGTTTGCAGGAGCTCGGGCCGAGGCTCTAATGGCGGAGGTGATGCCGGACTAGTGCATGATCCTAGTGTGCGTGGGATTGGCGGCATTGCTTGGGGTATCCGTGCTCTTGTGTGCGATGATCCTCAACGATCGTCATGATGCGGCGGCTCGAGTGTTAGTTCTTCGCGGCGGCGGCGATCACGAGGATTAGGCGTGGGGGTCGGGTGCTAACAGTGGTTAGTGCGCGGTAGGCAACTAGTGTTTGAATAAACTCCCCCGGGTTTCTCCTCAAGAGACTGTGGTGAGTTAGAGGGGTGGTTAATTTAGATGAAACAGGTGTATGCGGATTAGCAACATAGTGTACTGTGTGGAGTGACCGGAGTTGTAAGTCTGCTGTTGTGTTGTTGCGTGATGAGGTAAAATATCTATGTTATGCAGAGAGATATGTTGCAACAACTCAGGGAAGAAATTAAGTAACACACGATACGACACACATCTCCCATCCATAAAAGATACGGGGATAACCACATAACAGTTACGTCTAAAACATAAACGGTAAATGGACAGGGTCCTGGGAGAAGGTCTCTGGTGCTGGGGGACACTCTTCTTCTATCGATGGAAGCGGGTTGACTAGTCGATGGATGTGCTTCTCCTTCCCGGGCCTCAGTGGTGTGCCGATGGCGATCCGAGGATTTAAATCGGCGAGGCTCTGGAGATAACCCATTATCCGTTGGGTCAGACGCTCTTGCGCGATGACATACTGCGTAAGGTTGGCTAGCACTGGGTCTCTCTCAATTCGCCCACCAAGAAAAGATGCTACTTCTCCGGGTGCTGCGCGGCTCGGAAAGTAATAATACCCTCGTTCGCTGGCATAGGGCACCACGAATCGGAGGCGAGCAAGCGCTTCACAAGCGGCAGCCTCTATGGCCATCTGGGGAGTTGGCATGGATTTCCCTATGAAGGAAACCTCTGTAGGGTCTTGGTTTGGGTTTGCGGGCGGGATGTGTACCACCGCCCAATTTTTCGAGGTGGAAGGTGTGATCCTCGATTTGAGCAGCTCATACTGGGGTGGATGGGTAGCACTCATGGTACTGCAGGTAAAATCCCACAATATCTTCACAAAGCTACCTAGGGATGCCTCTGGGGTTCTCAGGTAGATACTAGGGATCGGCATGGTGAAGGAAATGGCTGTGAGAGCAGGACACCAGGTGAGGGATGCTTGGTAAGGTCACGGTGTGGCCTTTTATATAGCTACCGAGCTGGTTTATAGAATCATAGTGAGGGGCAGCTATATTGTTGGATTCGCTTTATGGTGTCGGGATCAAAGCCACAGGTACTCACATCTCGCGAAGTGACGTGTTTACTGTAGGGGTTGTCGGTGAGGTCCTCTGGAAGTCACACCTGAAAAATACTGACATAGCTGTGCACGGGTGCTATAAGGGTGCAAAAGTAAACTGTATATACATATCGGCATACAGGTTACATGACCACGGGGTGTGGATAAGATATAGCTTGGTACTACTCGGGTGATTTAATCAACCTCGTCTATATCCAAGCGGCCTTGCCTTGTGGACGCTGAAGCTTCCCCAAGAGCTTCACTGTCCGCGTTGGCTGGAGGTGGCTGAGGGGCTGCAGGGTCGGAGCAGTGATGATGAACCTCGCGGGGATTATTGGCTACAGTCCCGTTGGGGCGTGCGCCAAACAGGCGACGCATCACCTCTGGAGACACCAAGGCGTTCTGATCGATGACCGAGGCAGGTCTCAAGGACTCGATCGGTTGCCCGAACAGCACGACTAGGTTGTCGGTGCCGGACTCATCTTCGCCTCGTGCCGGGGCTCGGCGAAGCAGTTCTCCACGAGCCGCGATCAGATCAAGAGTGATTTCATCGAACAATTCCTCGAGCACACTAACATAGCGTACCAGATGCAATAATGCAGGATCTGTCTCGTGGTCTCCGCTCGCAACTCGAGGAGATCTACCATACCCGTTGTGACTGGGGTAGTAGTAGAATGAGCGACAGTTAACTCTGGGCGACAGGTGCCGGAGTTGAACTATAGCTTCTTGAGCGGCTAGTTGGATAGCTTGCGGCTCAAAGGAAGTTGTCCTTCCGGTGAACCTGTAGGGGCGTTCTGGCGACACACCCCTACCATAGATGTGTACAGTGGCCCAGAATTGACGGCTTTCACCGCCCATGGAGTCTTGGTACACAACATATTCTGGGGGCTCTTCTAACGCAAAGGCACGACAGGTGAGGTTTGCGAGCACGGCCACAAAACCTCAAAGGCTGGTTGCTGTTGTTTCATTTTGAACGATGGGTCCTGGCATTTTAGCTCGGTCTGGGGTAGAGGCTGTGCTGGGTTGGGGGCTAGCGTGCCCTATTTATAGGAAATGATGGAGTCTTCCTTCGCACGCTTGTGAAGGGAACTGTTTGGGTGTCGGTCACTTGTGGTGATTGACAGGCTAGACTGATAGGTTGGGCATCGACTACCAAAGGTGTCGGCCCCCTGTGCGGGTATCTTACGCGGGAAGCGTGGCCGGGGTTAGGATATGGTCTGGTGTGGTGGTTAACCTAGGTTTTTGACCTGGCTAAGATAGGATTAGCCAACGGTCAGCCTGGCTCTGATACCAAGGTTGTCAGGACCGGGTTTTTGGGATATTAATTTCCCAAAAACGGCCCTTGTGCTCACCAGCCCCAGGATTACTGTTAGCTGATGAGGCACCAACTGGTTATAGAAAACTCCAAGCAAAATACATAATATGTAGTACAAGACCATTCTAGCCTATGAGTACAACACAAGGTTTCTAGTGGCTGATGGCGGAAGGAGTTTGCGGTTCATTGGTGACTATGGGACTCCATTTCCCATGGGAACAGCTGACCAGGTTAACTCCTATCTTCGCGAGGCTGCTAACTCCACTAGTGCAGGTACCGGGGCTGTCATCGCATTGCTCCTTCCCGGGCAAGGAATCTGGCCAAGACAATAGCCAGGGACAAGCCAATGTGTACTTTGAATGTACTCGCAAACATTTTGAACATGGGTGAGATATAATCACGTTCGAGAAAAATTGTTGATCACAATAAAAATAATGATATGACAGTCCATAATGCAAGCAGGTCATTCGTATAAGAGGCATATGCAGTCAGAGAGTGATAATAAAATTAAAATAGTGTTTATGCCATAGTCAGGCGTCTGAGCGACGCCACATAAAGGGCCTATAAGGAAAATGAATAACAAGTATGCCACAGTCGGGCGTCTGAGCGACACCACAGAAAGGGCTTATAAGGAAAACAAATAACAAGTATGCCACAGTCGGGCGTCTGAGCGACACCACAGAAAGGGCTTATAAGGAAAACAAATAACAAGTATGCCACAGTCGGGCGTCTGAGCGACACCACAGAAAGGGCTTATAAGGAAAACAAATAACAAGTATGCCACAGTCGGGCATCTGAGCGACACCACAGAAATCCCGGTGAATATCCAGGAGGTAGAACCGTCCCAGGGATACTCATTTATTCAATAACACAAATGGTTAGTCCACAAAGATAATCGTAATTACCACATATCACAGATCATAGCTACTGTTCCGGTTAAGTGGTTTATCCTCCAAAGACTGACACTAAGACCGACACTCGACCCATCCCAGATTGTAGTCCTTAACCATGGACACGGCTATTCGAATAGGTTTAGTATCTCTTCAGAGGGTGTACTCTTTACCCACGAGTAACGGTTTTCTTTAATCCATCAGAACTAATACCTTCTACGGTCTTTTAGTCGAAAACCCACCTGACATGCACACGCCAGCTTAGCTTTACTTGTGTATGGAATCACCCACAACACCTCTCAAACAAACTCTGAGTGGGGAGGCTACAACCTCGCGTAGCATGGGTTCAAATTTCTATTACGCGCTCTAAGGGGTGCCCCCCTCTCGGTCCCAACCGGAAACACCCATGCCCCCGGACCATGTGGCATGCCTACCGGATGCAGCCGGTATCTTCCACCATGGCCTCTCTGTACGGTGCGTGCTAGGACAGGGGTTAACACTTACTGAACCGTACCCTACCTGCGGCAGGGACAAGTGGTAGCACATAACAAGTATGGGGGTTACTGGAACAAGACTCGATCTACGGTCGACTCAGGAGGTTTCAGCATTACTTATATGATTAGTCATAAGAGATATATTTCACGACAACAGTCGGAATCACCATCCGTCATGCCTTACCAAGCCATACCGGACTCCACCGTCCCGGCAGGGAGCTAGTGACAAGCTCGCGTCTACACAAGACCGCGACTTTCAAGGTTTCCTTCCGTTAGGCATGAAAGGCATACGAAGGGGATCACCGTCATGCATACGAATTATTCTCAGCACGTGTTTACCTCATGCACTCACGGGTACGATCATGTCATCACATAGGAAATAAAATGAACGCATTCATATTGTCGCAATCGTGTCGACAAAAACGCATGCAATAAACCAGGGTTCAAAAGTGCTTGCCTTCAAGTAGAGGGGAGGAGAAATGCATTCCAACACTTTTTGGAAGTTTTCTCCTTCTCCAAAATCCTAAAAGAAATAATATGAAATCAATACATAGACTCAAAACAGCCCAAAAAAGTTGTCTAGAAAATTTCCATATAAATATGAAAATAAACTAGACAATATTTGGGAAACAACAGAAAAAGAATCAAGTCATTTGGATTAATATTTAAAAAGATATTGCCAGTCAAAGTTTAGTCAAATTTGTTTTTAGAATAAAAAAGAAATAGGAAAATGTTTCGATCGGAATACGCTTGCGAAGTAGGGGAGACGTACTCGGGATTTTGCGCCTTCTCTTATGCACGCGTGGACTGGGGCTGTCTCGCTGACAGAGGGCCCAGGGGGCCCACTGGTCAGGTTTGACCAGTCGCCCCCGCCACCTTCTTCCTCTGGCCGAACAGAGGCACGGCTCCGGCGATCAATGCCGGCGAACGGCGGCTCCTTGAGGGCATCCGAGGGCGGGGATGGATCCGCCAGACCGGGGCGGTCCTCCCGGTGGTCGAGGGGGCGACGGAGGTGGAGGAAAACCACAACGACGAGCTTCGCGGCAGCCGATGGCCTTGTGTGGAATTGGGGCTTCGCACCACGGTGGTTCCCGAGATAGTTTGAGATGATGGGCGGCTCCGCAGGATCATGGGTGGTCGAATGGTGGCGCTGGCTGGACGGGAGGGGCTCGGGTTGCGACGGATTGGACTGGTGTGCGGCGGCGGCCGTACTCGCCGGAGATGGAGCAGAAGCCTTG
Source organism: Secale cereale (assembly GCA_902687465.1). Classification (NCBI taxonomy): domain Eukaryota; kingdom Viridiplantae; phylum Streptophyta; class Magnoliopsida; order Poales; family Poaceae; genus Secale; species Secale cereale. Next base: position 628,320,441 of record LR738714.1, read on the forward strand.
CCCCGGACGATTGGCTGCTACGGGGTTGCTCTGGGGGTGGTTAGTGACTGTCTGAGGTTGCGGAGAGGCTTGGGGCGTCCTTAAGTAGGTGAGCAATGGCGGTTCCGCGGCGGCCGTGGAAAAGATAGCCGGCGACCGCCATTCTGTAGCTTAGGGCGACGTGGCGGCGACGCGCGCTAGGGGACGAACTCGCGGATGATCTAGAGCTGCTCCAGGGGCAGGTGGCGAGCGCTGGAGGCTTGGGCGGCGCTGCCCATGGCAGGAGCCGCTGTGGCTGCCCGCTAGCTGCCGCGGCCGACCTGACGGCGGCACTGTGGGGTTCCAGTGTCGTCTCTGGAATGGGGGAGAGAGCAGGCATGCAGGCGGTGCGAGTGCAGCGGCTAGAACGGGCGGGGGTGTCGGCAGAGGGACGCGGCAGCTCGGTGCGCGTGCGTGCGAAACATGCGCTCTAATCGCGCCCAGAGCACGCGCGTGGACTGCTCGACAAAATTCCAGAGCATGCCACAGGGCTTGGATAAGGCTGGGAATTAGCAGGGTTAGGTTAGAGACTTAAGTGAGATTAGTGGACATGCCAGCATGTATGGAGGGGCATGGTCACATTGTAAAGTAAAGATCATGCCAAAACTGGCCATGCACCTCAGGTGTTTGTCAAAATGCTAGAGGCCACTAGGCAACTCATGGGGTGGCCAAATTTTCCAGATCAGAGTCTCTTTAGGTGAATGAGATGATGGCAAAGCTAGTTGGGCAAAACCAGAAACTTGCTAGTGCAAGTTTTGCAAATCTTCAGTTCTGGATAGAAAGTGAAGGGCATTGTTTCATGGATCAAAAATCTTCCAATAGGTCCATTCTTCTGGGTTTAAGGGTTTTACAGGATGGCCTACCAGTAAGAAAATAAATCATAGCTAGGGGGAAAGGTTAAATGGTGGCTGGTGTACAAAACACCATGCTGGACCAGAATGGAAATGAGGTTGTTTCACTCAAATTTTCCAAAGGACTATCCTAGGCTTTTGCATAAAGTAGAATAGTATACTCCTATGAACATCCCATAATTTTGGTGGAAGCTCTAAAGAAATATTTAATGGGGTTGCAGTGCAAAACTGCCCATTGGACCAGACTTGAAAACTTGATGTGGAGCTCAAAATCTTAGATGACTAAAATATATGCTTGCATAAAAGTGATCTAACAACATCACATGACATCTCCAATTTTTGGTTGGAATATTAGATGAACCTATCAAAGGGTTGTAGTTCAATTGGGGACATAAAAAATTAAGGGAAACCATTTTTAAAGGAGAGAATATTTAGGGAGACAATTATGTAACTAATACTACTGATATCAGAAAAGTTATAATGAGTGAATATGAGAGTCTAACAATAATTGGGAAGTTTTTACTAGTGGTAGAAATTCCCACACAACAGGAACAGAAGGATCCTGAAATTAAAAGAAACATCAAGCAAAAATTTCAAAATTTTAATTACCTGGCAAAATTTTAATTATTAAAACATGGTTAAATTTTTGGGGTGTTACAACACTACCCCCCTTAAGAAAAATCTCGTCCTCGAGATTTGTTAAGGGTTGCTTAAGAAAAGAAATTTACTGCCACAAAAAGATACCAAAAATTAACCGCTCTGCTAAAGCAAATAAATGACACTACAGTGCACGTGCAATAAGTGGTGTAAACTGCAGTGTTAAACACTGGCGTGGAAAAAAATCTACGGTTGTGGAAAACGAGATATTTCTACTCGGGGCTATAGTAAATTTAGAAATGATATTTCTAAATTTTCAAATACGCTGGTTGCACCTGAGAGCACAGTGCTCTCACTGGCTGACAGGTAGGCACTGGGCCCACTGTCAGTCTCTTCTTCTACCTCTGGTTCTCTCTTCTCCTCTCTCCCGCGTGCTTTCCGCGCTTTCTCCACCGGCGACGGCTAGCTCGTAGGGCATCTAGGCCGTACCGCCGTAGTGCGCGGCGCGCTAGCTGCCGGTGCAGCATGCACTCACCTCGCGGGCTAGCATGCTATCGGCACTGGTCGCGGATTCGTCTCCGAACACCGACGGTCGAGCGACGAGCGGCGCTGGTGGACTCCGCCCACCGTACACCAATCTCAAGCTATAAAACGACCGAGGTGCTCCTTCTTCCTCCTCACACCTGGCCTTGCTTCTTCTTCTTTCTTCCTTCTCCTCCACTCGCGTTAGTAGGAACTCGGGCCGAGGCTCTAATGGCGGAGGTGATGCCGGACTGGTGCATGATCCTAGTGTGCGTGGGGTTGGCGGCATTGCTGGGGGTATCCGTGCTCTTGTGTGCGATGATCCTCGACGATCGTCGTGATGCGGCGGCTTGAGTGTTAGTTCTTCGCGGCGGCGGTGATCACGAGTATTACGCGTGGGTGTCGGGTGCTAACGGTGGTTAGTGCGCGGTAGGCAACTAGTGTTTGAATAAACTCCCCCGGGTTTCTCCTCAAGAGACTGTGGTGAGTTAGAGGGGTGGTTAATTTAGATGAAACAGGTGTATGCGGATTAGCAACATAGTGTACTCTGTGGAGTGACCGGAGTTATAAGTCTGCTGTTGTGGTGTTGCGTGATGAGGTAAAATATCTACGTTATGCAGAGAGATATGTTGCAACAACTTAGGGAAGAAATTAATTAACACACGATATGACACACAGCTCCCATCCATAAAAGATACGGGGATAACCACATAACAGTTACGTCTAAAACATAAACGGTAAATGGACAGGGTCCTGGGAAAAAGGTCTCTGGTGCTGGGGGGTATTCTTCTTCTATCGGTGGAAGCGGGTTGACTAGTCGATGAATGTGATTCTCCTGCCCGGGCCTCAGTGGTCTGCCGATGGCGATCCGAGGATTTAAATCGGCGAGGCTCTGGAGATAACCCATTATCCGCTTTGTCAGACGCTCTTGCGCGATGACATACTGCATAAGGTTGGCTAGCACCGGGTCTCTCTCAATTCGCCCACCAGGAAAAGATGCTGCTTCTCCGGGTGTTGCGCGGCTTGGAAAGTAATAATACCCTCGTTCGCTGGCATAGGGTACCGCGAATCGAAGGCAAGCAAGCGCTTCACAAGCGGCAGCCTCTATGGCCATCTGGGGAGTTGGCATGGATTTCCCTATGAAGGAAACCTCTGTAGGGTCTTGGTTTGGGTTTGCGGGCGGGATGTGTACCACCGCCAAATTTTCGAGGTGGAAGGTGTGATCCTCGATTTGAGCAGCTCATACTGGGGTGGATGGGTAGCACTCATGGTACTGCAGGTAAAATCCCACAATATCTTCTCAAAGCTACCTGGGGATGCCTCTGGGGTTCTCAGGTAGATACTAGGGATCGGCATGGTGAAGGAAATGGCTGTGAGAGCAGGACACCAGGTGAGGGATGCTTGGTAAGGTCACGGTGTGGCCTTTTATATAGCAACCGAGCTGGTTTATAGAATCATAGTGAGGGGCAGCTATATTGTTGGATTCGCTTTATGGGGTCGGGCTCAAAGCCACAGGTACTCACGTCTCGCGAAGTGACGTGTTTACTGTAGGGGTTGTCGGTGAGGTGCTCTGGAAGTCACACCTGAAAAATACTGACATAGCTGTGCACGGGTGCTATAAGGGTGGAAAAGTAAACTGTATATACATATCGGCATATAGGTTACATGACCACGGAGTGTGGATAAGATATAGCTTGGTACTACTCGGGTGATTTAATCAACCTCGTTTATATCCAAGCGGCCTTGCCTTGTGGACGCTGAAGCTTCCCCAGGAGCTTCACTGTCCGCGTTGGCTGGAGGTGGCTAAGGGGCTGCAGGGTCGGAGCAGTGATGATGACCCTCGCGGGGATTATTGGCTACAGTCCCGTTGGGGCGTGCGCTAAACAGGCGACGCATCACCTCTAGAGACACCAATGCGTTCTGATCGATGACCGAGGCAGGTCTCAAGGACTCGATCGGTTGCCCGAACAGCACGACTGGGTTGTCGGTGCCGGACTCATCTCCGCCTCGTGTCGGGGCTCGACGAAGTAGTTCTCCACGAGCCGCGATCAGATCAAGTGTGATTTGATCGAACAGTTCCTCGAGCACACTAACATAGCGTACCAGATGCAATAATGCAGGATTTGTCTCGTGGTCTCCGCTCGCAACTCGAGGAGGCCTACCATACCCATTGCGACTTGGGTAGTAGTAGAATGAGCGACAGTTAACTCTGGGCGATAGGTGCCGGAGTTGAACTATAGCTTCTCGAGCAGCTAGTTGGATAGCTTGTGGCTCAAAGGAAGTTGTCCTTCCGGTGAACCTCTAGGGGCGTTCTGGCGACAGACCCCTACCATAGATGTGTACAGTGGCCCAGAATTGACGGCTTTCACCGCCCATGGAGTCTTGGTACACAACATATTCTGGGGGCTCTTCTAACGCAAAGGCACGATGGGTGAGGTTTGCGAGCACGGTCACAAAACCTCCAAGGTTGGTTGCTGTGGTTTCATTGTGAACGATGGGTCCTGGCATTTTAGCTCGGTCTGGGGTAGAGGCTGTGCTGGGTTGGGGGCTAGCGTGCCCTATTTATAGGAAAGGATGGAGTCTTCCTTCGCACACTTGCGAAGGGAACTGTTTGGGTGTCGGTCACTGGCGGTGATTGACAGGATAGACTGATAGGTTGGGCACCGACTACCAAAGGTGTCGGCCCCCTGTGCGGGTATCTTACGCGAGAAGCTTGGCCGGGGTTAGGATATGGTCTGGTGTGGTGGTTAACCTAGGTTTTTGACCTGGCTAAGATAGGATTAGTCAACGGTCAGCCTGGCTCTGATACCAAGGTTGTGAGGACCGGGTTTTCAGGATATTAATTTCCCAAAAATGGCCCTTGTGCTCACCAGCCCCAGGATTACTGTTAGCTGATGAGGCACCAACTGGTTACAGAAAACTCCAAGCAAAATACATGATATATAGTACAAGACCATTCTGGCTTGTGAGTACAACACAAGGTTTCTAGTGGCTGATGGCGGAAGCAGTTTGCGGTTCATTGGTGACTATGGGACTCCATTTCCCACGGGAACAGCTGACCAGGTTAACTCCTATCTTCGTGAGGCTGCTAACTCCACTAGTGCAGGTACCGGGGCTGTCATCGCATTGCTCCTTCCCGCGCAAGGAATCTGGCCAAGACAATAGACAGGGACAAGCCAGTGAGTACTTTGAATGTACTCGCAAACATTTTGAACATGGGTGAGATATAAACACGTTCGAGAATAATTGTTGATGACAATGATAATAATGATACGACAGTCCATAATGCAAGCAGGTCATTCGTATAAGAGGCATATGCAGCCAGAGAGTGATAATAAAATTAAAATAGTGTTTATGCCACAGTCGGGCGTCTGAGCGACGCCACAGAAAGGGCCTATAAGGAAAACGAATAACAAGTATGCCATAGTCGGGCATCTGAGCGACACCACAGAAAGGGCTTATAAGGAAAACAAATAACAAGTATGCCACAGTTGGGCGTCTGAGCGACACCACAGAAAGGGCTTATAAGGAAAACAAATAACAAGTATGCCACAGTCGGGCGTCTGAGCGACACCACAGAAAGGGCTTATAAGGAAAACAAATAACAAGTATGCCATAGTCGGGCATCTGAGCGACACCATAGAAAGGGCTTATAAGGAATAAATATAAATCCCGGTGAATATCCAGGAGGTAGAACCGTCCCAGGGATACTCATTTATTCAATAACACAAATGGTTAGTCCACAAAGATAATTGTAATTACCACATATCACAGATCATAGCTACTGTTCCGGTTAAGTGGTTTCTCCTCCAAAGACCGACACTAAGACCGACACTCGACCCATCCCAGACTGTAGTCCTTAACCATGGACACGGCTATTCGAATAGCTTTAGTATCTCTGCAGAGGGTGTACTCTTTACCCACGAGTAACGGTTTTCTTTAGTCCATCGGAACTAATACCGTCTACGGTCTTTTAGTCGAAAACCCACCTGACTTGCACACACCAGCTTAGCTTTACTTGTGTCTAGAATCACCCACGACACCTGTCAAACAAACTCTGAGTGGGGAGGCTACAACCTCGCGTAGCATGGGATCAAATTTCTATTGCGCGCTCTAAGGGGTGCCCCCTCTCGGTCCCAACCGGAAACACCCATGGCCCCGGTCTAGGTGGCATGCCTACCGGATGCAGCCGGTATCTTCCACCATGGCCTCTCTGTACGGTGTGTGCTAGGACAGGGGTTAACACTTACTGAACCGTACCCTACCTGCGGCAGGGACAAGTGGTAGCACATAACAAGTATGGGGGTTACTGGAACAAGACTCGATCTACGGTCGACTCAGGAGGTTTCAGCATTACTCATATGATTAGTCATAACAGATATATTTCACGACAACAGTCGGAATCACCATCCGTGATGCCTTACCAAGCCATACCAGACTCCACCGTCCCGACAGGGAGCTAGTGACAAGCTCGCGTCTACACAAGACCGCGACTTTCAAGGTTTCCTTCCGTTAGGCATGAAAGGCATACGAAGGGGATCACCGTCATGCATACGAATTATTCTCAGCAGGTGTTTACCTCATGCACTCACGGGTACGATCATGTCATCACATAAGAAATAAAATGAACGCATTCATATTGTCGCAATCGTGTCAACAAAAACGCATGCAATAAACCATGGTTCAAAAGTGCTTGCCTTCAAGTAGAGGGGAGGAGAAATGCATTCCAACACTTTTTGGAAGTTTTCTCCTTCTCCAAAATCCTAAAAGAAATAATATGAAATCAATACATAGACTCAAAACAGCCCAAAAAAGTTGTCTAGAAAATTTCCATATAAATATGAAAATAAACTAGACAATATTTGGGAAATAACAGAAAAAGAATCAAGTCATTTAGATTAATATTTAAAAAGATATTGCCAGTCAAAGTTTAGTCAAATTTGTTTTTAGAATAAAACAGAAATAGGAAAATGTTTCGATCGGAATACGCTTGCGAAGTAGGGGAGACGTACTCGGGATTTTGCGCCTTCTCTTATGCACGCGTGGACTGGGGTTGTCTCGCTGACAGAGGGCCCAGGGGGCCCACTGGTCAGGTTTGACCAGTCGCCCCCGCCACCTTCTTCCTCTGGCCGAACAGAGGCACGGCTCCGGCGATCAATGCCGGCGAACGGCGGCTCCTCGAGGGCATCCGAGGGCGGGGATGGATCCGCCAGACCGGGGCGGTCCTCCCGGTGGTCGAGGGGGCAACGGAGGTGGAGGAAAACAACAACGACGAGCTTCGCGGTAGCCGATGGCCTTGTGTGGAATTGGGGCTTCGCACCATGGTGGTTCCCGAGATAGTTTGAGATGATGGGCGGCTCCGCAGGATCATGGGTGGTCGAATGGTGGCGCTGGCTGGACGGGAGGGGCTCGGGTTGCGACGGATTGGACTGGTGTGCGGCGGCGGCCGTACTCGCCAGAGATGGAGCAGAAGCCTTGCCCCGGACGATTGGCTGCTACGGGGTTGCTCTGGGGGTGGTTAGTGACTGTCTGAGGTTGCGGAGAGGCTCGGGGCGTCCTTAAATAGGTGAGCAATGGCGGTTCCGCGGCGGCCGTGGAAAAGATAGCCGGCGACCGCCATTCTGTAGCTTAGGGCGACGTGGCGGCGACGCGCGCTAGGGGACGAACTCGCGGATGATCTAGAGCTGCTCCAGGGGCAGGTGGCGAGCGCTGGAGGCTTGGGCGGCGCTGCCCATGGCAGGAGCCGCTGTGGCTGCCCGCTAGCTGCCGCGGCCGACCTGACGGCGGCACTGTGGGGTTCCAGTGTCGTCTCTGGAATGGGGGAGAGAGCAGGCATGCAGGCGGTGCGAGTGCAGCGGCTAGAACGGGCGGGGGTGTCGGCAGAGGGACGCGGCAGCTCGGTGCGCGCGCTTGCGAAACATGCGCTCTAATCGCGCCCAGAGCACGCGCGTGGACTGCTCGACAAAATTCCAGAGCATGCCACAGGGCTTGGATAAGGCTGGGAATTAGCAGGGTTAGGTTAGAGACTTAAGTGAGATTAGTGGACATGCCAGCATGTATGGAGGGGCATGGTCACATTGTAAAGTAAAGATCATGCCAAAACTGGCCATGCACCTCAGGTGTTTGTCAAAATGCTAGAGGCCACTAGGAAACTCATGGGGTGGCCAAATTTTCTAGATCAGAGTCTCTTTAGGTGAATGAGATGATGGCAAATCTAGTTGGGCAAAACCAGAAACTTGCTAGTGCAAGTTTTGCAAATCTTCAGTTCTGGATAGAAAGTGAAGGGCATTGTTTCATGGATCAAAAATCTTCCAATAGGTCCATTCTTGTGGGTTTAAGGGTTTTACAGGATGGCCTACCAGTAAGAAAATAAATCATAGCTAGGGGGAAAGGTTAAATGGTGGCTGGTGTACAAAACACCATGCTGGACCAGAATGGAAATGAGGTTGTTTCACTCAAATTTTCCAAAGGACTATCCTAGGCTTTTGCATAAAGTAGAATAGTATACTCCTATGAACATCCCATAATTTTGGTGGAAGCTCTAAAGAAATATTTAATGGGGTTGCAGTGCAAAACTGCCCACTGGACCAGACTTGAAAACTTGATGTGGAGCTCAAAATCTTAGACGACTAAAATACATGCTTGCATAAAAGTGATCTAACAACATCACATGACATCTCCAATTTTTGGTTGGAATATTAGATGAACCTATCAAAGGGTTGTAGTTCAACTGGGGACATAAAAAATTAAGGGAAACCATTTTTAAAGGAGAGAATATTTAGGGAGACAATTATGTAACTAATACTACTGATATCAGAAAAGTTATAATGAGTGAATATGAGAGTCTAACAATAATTGGGAAGTTTTTACTAGTGGTAGAAATTCCCACACAACAGGAACAGAAGGATCCTGAAATTAAAAGAAACATCAAGCAAAAATTTCAAAATTTTAATTACCTGGCAAAATTTTAATTATTAAAACATGGTTAAATTTTTGGGGTGTTACAACACTACCCCCCTTAAGAAAAATCTCGTCCTCGAGATTTGTTAAGGGTTGCTTAAGAAAAGAAATTTACTGCCACAAAAAGATACCAAAAATTAACCGCTCTGCTAAAGCAAATAAATGACACTATAGTGCACGCGCAATAAGTGGTGTAAACTGCAGTGTTAAACACTGGCGTGGAAAAAAATCTACGGTTGTGGAAAACGAGATATTTCTACTCGAGGCTATAGTAAATTTAGAAATGATATTTCTAAATTTTCAAATACGCTGGTTGCACCTGAGAGCACAGTGCTCTCACTGGCTGACAGGTAGGCACTGGGCCCACTGTCAGTCTCTTCTTCTACCTCTGGTTCTCTCTTCTCCTCTCTCCCGCGCGCTTTCCGCGCTTTCTCCACCGGCGACGGCTAGCTCGTAGGGCATCTAGGCCGTACCGCCGTAGTGCGCGGCGCGCTAGCTGCCGGTGCAGCTTGCACTCACCTCGCGGGCTAGCATGCTATCGGCACTGCTCGCGGATTCGTCTCCGAACACCGACGGTCGAGCGACGAGCGGCGCTGGTGGACTCCGCCCACCGTACACCAATCTCGAGCTATAAAACGACCGAGGTGCTCCTTCTTCCTCCTCACACCTGGCCTTGCTTCTTCTTCTTTCTTCCTTCTCCTCCACTCGCGTTAGTAGGAACTCGGGCCGAGGCTCTAATGGCGGAGGTGATGCCGGACTGGTGCATGATCCTAGTGTGCGTGGGGTTGGCGGCATTGCTGGGGGTATCCGTGCTCTTGTGTGCGATGATCCTCGACGATCGTCGTGATGCGGCGGCTTGAGTGTTAGTTCTTCGCGGCGGCGGCGATCACGAGTATTAGGCGTGGGTGTCGGGTGCTAACGGTGGTTAGTGCGCGGTAGGCAACTAGTGTTTGAATAAACTCCCCCGGGTTTCTCCTCAAGAGATTGTGGTGAGTTAGAGGGGTGGTTAATTTAGATGAAACAGGTGTACGTGGATTAGCAACATAGTGTACTCTGTGGAGTGACCGGAGTTGTAAGTCTGCTGTTGTGGTGTTGCGTGATGAGGTAAAATATCTACGTTATGCAGAGAGATATGTTGCAACAACTTAGGGAAGAAATTAATTAACACACGATATGACACACAGCTCCCATCCATAAAAGATACGGGGATAACCACATAACAGTTACGTCTAAAACATAAACGGTAAATGGACAGGGTCCTGGGAAAAAGGTCTCTGGTGCTGGGGGGTATTCTTCTTCTATCGGTGGAAGCGGGTTGACTAGTCGATGGATGTGATTCTCCTGCCCGGGCCTCAGTGGTCTGCCGATGGCGATCCGAGGATTTAAATCGGCGAGGCTCTGGAGATAACCCATTATCCGCTTTGTCAGACGCTCTTGCGCGATGACATACTGCATAAGGTTGGCTAGCACTGGGTCTCTCTCAATTCGCCCACCAGGAAAAGATGCTGCTTCTCCGGGTGTTGCGCGGCTTGGAAAGTAATAATACCCTCGTTCGCTGGCATAGGGTACCGCGAATCGAAGGCAAGCAAGCGCTTCACAAGCGGCAGCCTCTATGGCCATCTAGGGAGTTGGCATGGATTTCCCTATGAAGGAAACCTCTGTAGGGTCTTGGTTTGGGTTTGCGGGCGGGATGTGTACCACCGCCAAATTTTCGAGGTGGAAGGTGTGATCCTCGATTTGAGCAGCTCATACTGGGGTGGATGGGTAGCACTCATGGTACTGCAGGTAAAATCCCACAATATCTTCACAAAGCTACCTAGGGATGCCTCTGGGGTTCTCAGGTAGATACTAGGGATCGGCATGGTGAAGGAAATGGCTGTGAGAGCAGGACACCAGGTGAGGGATGCTTGGTAAGGTCACGGTGTGGCCTTTTATATAGCAACCGAGCTGGTTTATAGAATCATAGTGAGGGGCAGCTATATTGTTGGATTCGCTTTATGGGGTCGGGCTCAAAGCCACAGGTACTCACGTCTCGCGAAGTGACGTGTTTACTGTAGGGGTTGTCGGTGAGGTGCTCTGGAAGTCACACCTGAAAAATACTGACATAGCTGTGCACGGGTGCTATAAGGGTGGAAAAGTAAACTGTATATACATATCGGCATACATGTTACATGACCACAGAGTGTGGATAAGATATAGCTTGGTACTACTCGGGTGATTTAATCAACCTCGTTTATATCCAAGCGGCCTTGCCTTGTGGACGCTGAAGCTTCCCCAGGAGCTTCACTGTCCGCGTTGGCTGGAGGTGGCTGAGGGGCTGCAGGGTCGGAGCAGTGATGATGACCCTCGCGGGGATTATTGGCTACAGTCCCGTTGGGGCGTGCGCCAAACAGGCGACGCATCACCTCTAGAGACACCAATGCGTTCTGATCGATGACCGAGGCAGGTCTCAAGGACTCGATCGGTTGCCTGAACAGCACGACTGGGTTGTCGGTGCCGGACTCATCTCCGCCTCGTGTCGGGGCTCGGCGATGTAGTTCTCCACGAGCCGCGATCAGATCAAGAGTGATTTGATCGAACAGTTCCTCGAGCACACTAACATAGCGTACCAGATGCAATAATGCAGGATTTGTCTCGTGGTCTCCTCTCGCAACTCGAGGAGGCCTACCATACCCATTGCGACTGGGGTAGTAGTAGAATGAGCGACAGTTAACTCTGGGCGATAGGTGCCGGAGTTGAACTATAGCTTCTCGAGCGGCTAGTTGGATAGCTTGTGGCTCAAAGGAAGTTGTCCTTCCGGTGAACCTGTAGGGGTGTTCTGGCGACAGACCCCTACCATAGATGTGTACAGTGGCCCAGAATTGACGGCTTTCACCGCCCATGGAGTCTTGGTACACAACATATTCTGGGGGCTCTTCTAACGCAAAGGCACGATGGGTGAGGTTTGCAAGCACGGTCACAAAACCTCCAAGGTTGGTTGCTGTGGTTTCATTGTGAACGATGGGTCCTGGCATTTTAGCTCGGTCTGGGGTAGAGGTTGTGCTGGGTTGGGGGCTAGCGTGCCCTATTTATAGGAAAGGATGGAGTCTTCCTTCGCACACTTGCGAAGGGAACTGTTTGGGTGTCGGTCACTGGCGGTGATTGACAGGATAGACTGATAGGTTGGGCACCGACTACCAAAGGTGTCGGCCCCCTGTGCGGGTATCTTACGCGAGAAGCTTGGCCGGGGTTAGGATATGGTCTGGTGTGGTGGTTAACCTAGGTTTTTGACCTGGCTAAGATAGGATTAGCCAACGGTCAGCCTGGCTCTGATACCAAGGTTGTGAGGACCGGGTTTTCGGGATATTAATTTCCCAAAAATGGCCCTTGTGCTCACCAGCCCCAGGATTACTGTTAGCTGATGAGGCACCAACTGGTTACAGAAAACTCCAAGCAAAATACATGATATATAGTACAAGACCATTCTGGCTTCTGAGTACAACACAAGGTTTCTAGTGGCTGATGGCAGAAGCAGTTTGCGGTTCATTGGTGACTATGGGACTCCATTTCCCACGGGAACAGTTGACCAGGTTAACTCCTATCTTCGTGAGGCTGCTAACTCCACTAGTGCAGGTACCGGGGCTGTCATCGCATTGCTCCTTCCCGCGCAAGGAATCTGGCCAAGACAATAGACAAGGACAAGCCAGTGAGTACTTTGAATGTACTCGCAAACATTTTGAACATGGGTGAGATATAAACACGTTCGAGAATAATTGTTGATCACAATGATAATAATGATACGACAGTCCATAATGCAAGCAGGTCATTCGTATAAGAGGCATATGCAGCCAGAGAGTGATAATAAAATTAAAATAGTGTTTATGCCACAGTCGGGCGTCTGAGCGACGCCACAGAAAGGGCCTATAAGGAAAACGAATAACAAGTATGCCACAGTCGGGCGTCTGAGCGACAACACAAAAAGGGCTTATAAGGAAAACAAATAACAAGTATGCCACAGTTGGGCGTCTGAGCGACACCACAGAAAGGGCTTATAAGGAAAACAAATAACAAGTATGCCACAGTCGGGCGTCTGAGCGACACCACAGAAAGGGCTTATAAGGAAAACAAATAACAAGTATGCCATAGTCGGGCATCTGAGCGACACCATAGAAAGGGCTTATAAGGAATAAATATAAATCCCGGTGAATATCCAGGAGGTAGAACCGTCCCAGGGATACTCATTTATTCAATAACACAAATGGTTAGTCCACAAAGATAATTGTAATTACCACATATCACAGATCATAGCTACTGTTCCGGTTAAGTGGTTTCTCCTCCAAAGACCGACACTAAGACCGACACTCGACCCATCCCAGACTGTAGTCCTTAACCATGGACACGGCTATTCGAATAGCTTTAGTATCTCTGCAGAGGCTGTACTCTTTACCCACGAGTAACGGTTTTCTTTAGTCCATCAGAACTAATACCGTCTACGGTCTTTTAGTCGAAAACCCACCTGACTTGCACACACCAGCTTAGCTTTACTTGTGTCTAGAATCACCCACGACACCTGTCAAACAAACTCTGAGTGGGGAGGCTACAACCTCGCGTAGCATGGGATCAAATTTCTATTGCGCGCTCTAAGGGGTGCCCCCTCTCGGTCCCAACCGGAAACACCCATGGCCCCGGTCTAGGTGGCATGCCTACCGGATGCAGCCGGTATCTTCCACCATGGCCTCTCTGTACGGTGTGTGCTAGGACAGGGGTTAACACTTACTGAACCGTACCCTACCTGCGGCAGGGACAAGTGGTAGCACATAACAAGTATGGGGGTTACTGGAACAAGACTCGATCTACGGTCGACTCAGGAGGTTTCAGCATTACTCATATGATTAGTCACAACCGATATATTTCACGACAACAGTCGTAATCACCATCCGTCATGCCTTACCAAGCCATACCGGACTCCACCGTCCCGACAGGGAGCTAGTGACAAGCTCGCGTCTACACAAGACCGTGACTTTCACGGTTTCCTTCCGTTAGGCATGAAAGCATACGAAGGGATCACCGTCACGCATACGAATTATTCTCAGCAGGTGTTAACCTCATGCACTCACGGGTACGATCATATCATCACATAAGAAATAAAATGAACGCATTCATATTGTCGCAATCGTGTCAACAACAACGCATGCAATAAACCAGGGTTCAAAAGTGATTGCCTTCAAGTAGAGGGGAGGAGAAATGCATTCCAACACTTTTTGGAAGTTTTCTCCTTCTCCAAAATCCTAAAAGAAATAATATGAAATCAATACATAGACTCAAAACAGCCCAAAAAAGTTGTCTGGAAAATTTCCATAAAAATATGAAAATAAACTAGACAATATTTGGGAAACAACAGAAAAAGAATCAAGTTTAGTATTTAAAAAGATATTGCCAGTCAAAGTTTAGTCAAATCTGTTTTTAGAATAAAACAGAAATAGGAAAACGTTTCGATCGGAATACGCTTGCGAAGTAGGGGAGATGTACTCGGGATTGCGCCTTCACTTATGCACGCGTGGACTGGGGCTGTCTCGCTGACAGAGGGCCCAGGGGGCCCACTGGTCAGGTTTGACCAGTCGCCCCCGCCTCCTTCTTCCTCTATCCGAACAGAGGCGTGGCTCCGGCGATCAACGCCGGTGAACGGTGGCTCCTCGAGGGCATCCGAGGATGGGGATGGATCCGCCAAATCGGGGCGGTCCTCCCGATGGTCGAGGGGGCGACGGAGGTGGAGGAAAACACCGGCGACAAGCTTCGCGGTGGCCGGCGGCCTCGGGTGGAATTGGGGCTTCGCACCATGATGGTTCCCGAGCTAGTTTGAGATGATGGGCGGCTCCGCAGGGTCATGGGTGGTCGAATGGTGGCGCTGGCTGGACGGGAGGGGCTCGAGTTGCGACGGATTGGACTGGAGCGCGGCGGCGGCCGTACTCGCCGGAGATGGAGCAGAAGGTTTCCCCTGGACGATTGGCTGCAACGGGGTTGCTCTGCGGGGTGGTTAGTGACTGTCTGAGGTTGCGGAGAGGCTCGGGGCGTCCATAAATAGGTGAGCAATGACGGTTCCGCGGCGGCCGTGGATAAGATCGCCGGCGACCGCCATTCTGTAGCTTAGGGTGACGTGGCGGTGATGCGCGCTAGGGGACGAACTCGCGGATGATCTGGAGCTGCTCCAGGGGGCAGGTGGCGAGCGCTGGAGGCTTGGGCGGCGCTGCCCATGGCAGGAGCTGCTGTGGCTGCCCGCTAGCTGCCGTGGCCGACCTGACGGCTGCACTGTGGGGTTCCAGTGTCGTCTCTGCGGTGGGGGAGAGAGCAGGCATATAGGCGGTGCGAGTGCAGCAGCCAAAACGGACGGGGGTGTCGGCAGAGGGACGCGGCTGCTCAGTGTGCGCGCGTGCAAAACGTGCGCTCTGGGCGCGCCCAGAGCACGCGCGTGGACTGCTCGACAAAATGCCAGAGCATGCCACAAGGCTTGGATAAGAGTGGGAATTAGCAGGGTTAGGTTAGAGACTTAAGTGAGATTAGTGGACATGCCAGCATGTATGGAGGGGCATGGTCACATTGTAAAGTAAAGATCATGCCAAAACTGGCCATGCACCTCAGGTGTTTGTCAAAATGCTAGAGGCCACTAGGCAACTCTTGGGGTGGCCAAATTTTCTAGATCAGAGTCTCTTTAGGTCAATGAGATGATGGCAAAGCTAGTTGGGCAAAACCAGAAACTTGCTAGTGCAAGTTTTGCAAATCTTCAGTTCTCGATAGAAAGTGAAGGGCATTGTTTCATGGATCAAAAATCTTCCAATAGGTCCATTCTTCTGGTTTTAAGGGTTTTACAGGATGGCCCACCAGTAGGAAAAGAAATCATAGCTAGGGGGAAATGTTAAATGGTGGCTGGTGTACAAAACACCATGCTGGACCAGAATGGAAATGAGGTTGTTTCACTCAAATTTTCCAAAGGACTACCCTGGGCTTTTGCATAAAGTAGAATAGTATACTCCTATGAACATCCCATAATTTTGGTGGAAGCTCTAAAGAAATATTTAATGGGGTTGCAGTGCAAAACTGCCCACTGGACCAGACTTGAAAACTTGATGTGGAGCTCAAAATCTTAGATGACTAAAATATATGCTTGCATAAAAGTGATCTAACAACATCACATGACATCTCCAATTTTTGGTTGGAATATTAGATGAACCTATCAAAGGGTTGTAGTTCAATTGGGGCCAATAAAATTTAAGGGAAACCATTTTTAAAGGAGAGAATATTTAGGGAGACAATTATATAACTAATACTACTGATATGAGAGTCTAATAATAGTTGGGAAGTTTTTACTAGTGGTAGAAATTCCCACACAATAGGAACAGAAGGATCCTGAAATTAAAAGAAACATCCAGCAAAAATTGCAAAATTTTAATTACCTGGCAAAATTTTAATTATTAAAACATGGTTAAATTTTTGGGGTGTTACACGACGCGGAGTCGGGGAAGATGCGGTAGTGGAAACCCACGCAGAGAGAAGTAAAAGGGTTCACTGGTTCAGCTACGGTGTGAGGCTGTCGTCGCCGTAGGGCCTGGCCAGCAGTGGGAATAGTAGGTGGCGGTGAGGCCTCCGCGGCAGCACAGCCGGCCACGGGAGGCAGGAGCATGCGGCACGACCGGCGCTGCTTTGGGCGGCTGGAGCAAGAAGACCAGAGGTTGAAGAAGCACTACGGCCGTTGGATGGACATCGTACGGTCACTGGAGCTAGAATCGTTCATATTGACTAAGTTGACAAAGCACTCCGTCCTCGTCAACTTAGTAGGCCCACAAGTCAGCCACCCACCAAGGTGAGTCCCAACTAGCAGGGGGAGTATTCATTTTTTGTGCGTAATAAGGCGGCACTTCCGGTGGGTCCGAGTTGATAGCGAGGGGAATGTTTTTTCGCGAAATACGATGGCCCGTCTGGTGGGTCCCAGCAGTCAGGGGGAAACGTTTTTTTTCGCCAAATACGGTGGCACATCCGGTGGGTCCCTGCTGTCAGGTGGGAGAATAATTATTTTCCGCGTAATAATGAGGCACTTCCTTGAGGCTGCCATGGACCTAGCTGTCAGCCTCGCCACATACAGTACTCTTCCGATGGAAGTCATTCCTTGGCCACGTTGAACATGCCGCGCCAAGAGCACCAGGGCGGTGAATGACAGCGAGGCCTAGGAAGGGGACGACGCGGAGCCGGGGAAGACACGGTAGTGGATTCCCACGCGTATAGGAGTATGAGGGTTCACTGGTTCGCTGCGGTGTGAGGCTGCCGTCGTCGCAGAATAACAGGGGTGTGGGTGAGTAGAGAGATGGCCTGGCCAGCGGTGGGAGTAGTAGGAGGCGGTCAGGCATCCCTCGCATCGTAGCCGGCCATGGGACGCAGAAGCACGAGGCACGACCGGCACTGATTTGGGTGGCTGGAGCAAGAAGACTAGAGGTTGAAGAAGCACTACGGCCATTGTATGGACATCGTACGGTCACTGGAGCTAGAATCATGCATATTGACTAAGTTGAGAAAGCCCTCCGTCCCCGTCAACTTAGTAGGCCCACAAGTCAGCCTGCCACTATACTGGGTCCCAGCTAGCAGGGGGAGTATTCATTTTTTGTGCGTAATAAGGAGGCACTTCCTTACGTGCGAAGATATAGCTGGTGGGTCCAAGCTATCAGCGACAGTAACATTTTTTCGTGAAATACAGTGGCCGTTTCAGTGGGTCCCAGATGTCAGGTGGAGGAATCATTATTTTGCGCGAAATAAGGAGGCATTTCCTTGCGTGCGGCCATGGACCCAGCTGTCAACCTCTCCACGTACAGTCCACTTCAGATGCATGTTGGTCGTTGACCACGTTGACCAGGCCGCACCGAGAGCACCAGGGCGGTGGACGACGGCGAGGCCTAGGAAGGGAACGACAGGGAGGCAGGGAAGACTCAGCAGTTGTTTCCCACGCGGAGGGGAGTACGACTGTACGAGGGTTCACTGGTTCGTCTGCCGTCGTCGGAGAATAACAACAGGTGTCGGTGAGTAGAGGGATGGCTATGCCAGCAATTGGAGTACGTTGGGGCGGTGGGGCCTGCATGGCAGCACAGCAGGCCGCGGGGAGGAGGGAGCGGGCAGTCCCGCCGGCGCTTGTTTGAGTGGCTGGAGCAGGAAGAGCATAGATTGAAGAAGCACGATGGCCGTTGGATGGACATCCAACAGTCACGTCTTGTGCGTCAACTTTTTTTTAGGAAAGCCTCAAATCTGTGGAAAACAACGTACATCCCATCTCCCATTATTTCTAATAATTTACAGCCCATTTGCTAATTCTTAAGGTTTTTTTAAGCCCATAATCTTTTTGTTAGCATTACAGCCCATATTGTGGCCACGGTTAAAAAAATATACGAAATTTTGCATATTTCGGTGCGGTCGGAACTGTTTTTAATCCCAAAATTTCCAGTCACATTCAAACTGATTTTTAAAATAAATGTATATCAATATAAAAATCAATGTAATTTAAAATCTCGAAATGAAAAAAGAAATTTGAAACTAATTGCCGGTTTGATGTGCTTTCAAAATGTACAGCCCATTTCTCATTACTGATAGGCCATTTTCTCGGCCAGCCGAATGAAGCTCTCCTCTTCTTGAAAGATTTACAGCCCAACAGGCCTGACAAAGCGACTTACTTGGAAAATCACAAAAAAACTGGGTTGTGGCCGTGGACCCAGCTGTGACCCTCTTCACGTACAATACTCTTCCAATGGAAGTCGGTCGTTGACCACATTGACCACGCCGCGCCGAGAGCACCAAGGCGGTGGACGACGGCGAGGCCAAGAAGGGGACGACGCGGAGCCGGGGAAGACGCGGCAGTCGATGTCCACGCGGAGAAGAGTACGAGGGTTCACTGGTTCGGCTGCGGTGTGAGGCTGCCGTCGCCGCAGAATAACAGGGCGTGTGGGTGAGTGGAGGGATGGCCTGGCCATCGGTGGGAGTAGTATGGGGGCGGTGAGGCCTCCGTGGAAGCACAGACGGCCACGGGAGACAGGAGCAGGAAGCACGGCCGGCGCTGCTTTGGGCGGCTGGAGCAAGAAGACCAGAGGTTGAAGAAGCACTAAGGCCGTTGGATGGACATCGTACGGTCACTGGAGCTAGAATCGTTCATATTGACTATGTTGACAAAGCCCTCCGTCCCCGTCAACTTAGTTGGCCCACAAGTCAGCCTCCCACCGTGGTGGGTCCCAGCTGGTAGGGGGGTATTCATTTTTTGTGCGCAATAAGGAGGCACTTCCTTACGTGCGAAGATATAGTTGGTGGGTCCGACCTGTCAGTGGAGGGAACGTTTTTTCGCGAAATACAGAGGCCCTTCCGGCGGGTCCCAGATGTCAGGTGGAGGAATCATTATTTTGCGCGTAATAAGGAGGCATTTCCTTGTGTGCGGCCGTGGACCCAGCTTTCAGCCTCTCCACATACAGTCCACTTCCGATGGATGTCGTTCGTTGACCACGTTGACCACGCCGCACCGAGAGCACCAGGGCGGTGGACGACGGTGTTGCCTACGAAGGGAACGACACGGAGCCGGGGAAGACACGACAGTGGCTGCCCACGTGGTGGAGAGTATGAGGGTTGACTGGTTCGGCTGCTGTCGCCCGAAAATAACACGAGGTGTGGGTGAGTAGAGGGATAGACAGGCCAGGGATGCGAGTATATGATGGGGCCGTGAGGCCTGCCCGACAGCACAACCGGCCACGGGAGGCGGGAGCAGGCGGTTCCGACGGTGCTGGTTTGGGCGGCTGGGGAAGGAAGATGAGAGACTGAAGAAGCACGATTGTCGTTAGATTGACATCTAACGGTCTGATGCTGGTAGAGTCGATTGTTGACTAAGTTTCTTTTTTGATAAACCTTGTCTACACATGAACTTAGTAGGCCCACAAGTCATCCTCCAAATCTGTGGCAGACAACAAAGAGCCCATTTGCTATTTTTCAATAATTTGCAGCCCATTTGCTAATTCTTAAGTAATTTATTACAGCTCATTTTCTGTCCAGGACCACGGTCAAAACGTTCAACCTTATATTGCATATTTCGGTGGAGTCCGAACTTTTGTAATCCCAAAATGATAAACATTTTTTAAGAACTTATTGATTTTCAAAAAAAATGTTTTGTTTTTGTAAGCAAATAAGACGTGGGACAATTGAGTTGGTTTAAGGGAAAACCTGTGGTAAAAAAAAATCAGCGCTGGGAGGGAAAACAACAAAAATAAGGATGTAAATATGAAAAGTAAATTTTATGTATTTTCAATATAATGATACGTGTATATGAGCTAGTAAAACTATAGATAGAGATTAGAAAACGCATGTAGGACATGTGTTTCAAGAGGAAAATAGAACTGGGATGTGTGTTTGATTCAGTAAAAAAAAGTGCCTGCGGATGTTGTAAGACAAAATATAACTAACGCTGGCAGGCCAGAGGCTAGTAGATACCTGCTGGATCTTTGTGCCCCGTTGTCATCATGGGCTAGGCCTGTTAAAAACAAAACCAAGCCTGGGCAGTCTACAGCCCGGTTGAAACTTGCTCGACCTGAAAAAACAATATACGTCCTCAATAAACGAGAGAATTCTGCAAGTACAGACTGATAACTGGGATGCGGCAGGGATATTGTTTTTTCATCATGATAATAAGAGCATGCACTTGTTTCAAAAAAATTGGAGAACTGGGAATTCGAACGGCAGGTGCTTATGCTACCCATCAAATAAAAATCAGGTGCCTGAAAATTTGTTTCGATACAAATGATTCAACTTTATATCCACGTCGACCCTCGGCATGATGGTTTCAAACAAATGCCAAGTTCATACCAAAAGATCAATAACAACAATACCAACTTGCGAACGACAAGGTAGTACAAGTACCAATACCAAACTAACTTATAATCTTTTTATTCCTGGCCCTAGTGTTCGTCTGGTAGAAAATCTTGCAGAGGACCAGCTCTCGCTCCTTCTCTTGCTCCAGGTCCCCGAGTTGTTACTGGTGCATCACCCAGTTGGTCCTCTGCTGGTCGAAGTTCTTGTTGGTGTGCAGCACCAGAACCTTTTTGCTGCTCGTCAGCCGACCGTTGACCATCACCGGCAAGGTATTGCCGGTGTTGTGCCACATCGCGTGCATGCCGCACTCCGACTGTATCTTCACACGTGTCCACGTGCCCCTTTTGAACGCCCTGGAATTGCGCTGAAAGAAATGCTTGCTTGGGACACTCAGTGTGATACCTGCAGTATTGTTGAATACAGGTTTTAGTGTACGTAGTTGGCATTTTCATAACATCTTTGGCATGCTGCAGTCACTTGTTTCACTTTTTATTAACTGTCAAATTGTAATTACTTCATCAGGTCTACGTCTAAAAAGAAAAATAGAGTTATAAACAAAGTAATATCTTTGTGCAAGTAGACGGCCGATCGGTGTCTTATCTGGAAGTTTCTCAGGATGGGTGTAACATATGCCGTGCTCGCTGCCGATGGTTGGTATGAACAAATCGATGAGAGGGTGAGATCTCGCGCTGTCAGCACTCACTTTGGCCTCAAGGTGCTCGATCAGCTCCTGATCCGTGGGATTAAACTTGACGCCAGCCGGCAGCACCGGCCAATCCTTCTTCGACTTGCATGGGTTAATTCCAGTTATATCGTACTCAATGTATGATCAATCGACTATTTTAAGTGAACGATGAAAGATTTTGACAGATAAGTGGTACTCCAAATCTGAAGTCCAGAATACCGGAACACAACGCCGGGATTCTTGTGTCACCTCACGCGCAGCGTGTTGTCATGTCAATTCAATGTGTGGACATGATGAATAATTTGACCGACGTATACTAATACTGCTACTGTACTACTTACTAGTCATATTTAGTGTCACATTGTAACCATAAGTTTAAATAACAAGTACGCACTTGAAGCCTAAGTGATATATATATATATATATATATATATATATATATATATATATATATATATATATATATATGATGGGTCTATTCTCATAACATCCCTTAAGACCTTATTCTCATAACAAAAACTTTATTCTCATAACACCCCCACTTAAATAGGTTTCTAGCGCGGAGCGCCCCGAGGACGGCAACCACTGCCCCGCCTCCTACCCCCGCGATGCCGCCCCGCCTTCTTCCCCCAGCACCGTCGCGCCGGCTCCTACCCTGATGCAGTGCGGTTTTCTTGTGCAGTTAGGAAGAGCAAAAAAAACGCTCGCTGCCATTATTCGTTGGTCGCACCATTTTCAAAACTGCTCTTAAACCGTGCGGAATCTCGAAAAGTGTTCACCATGGCGAAGTTGCGTCTACTCCATAGCTTTTCAACGGTATATTACACGCATAATTCTGATAAACGGTTAAAAAACTAGAGCAAAAAAGGTATCGAAAAAACAACACGTACAGTTTTTTCAAACATGCAGTTCACCGTTTTCAAAACTGTTCTCAAACCGTGCGGAATCTCGAAAAGTGTTCAATATGTCAAAGTTGCGTCTACTCCATACCTTTTCAACGGTATATTACACGCATAATTCCGATAAACGATTAAAAAACTAGAGCAAAAAAGATACCGAAAAAACAACACGTACAGTTTTTTCAAGCATGCAGTTCACTGGTCTCGGTGTTGTAGTATATGTGCAGTTTGGAAGCGCAAAAAAACACTCGCTGCCATTATTCGTCGGTCGCACCGTTTTCAAAACTGCTCTTAAACCGTGCGGAATCTCGAAAAACTGTTCAACATGGCAAAGTTGCGTCTACTCCATAGCTTTTCAAACACGCAAAAAATGCTCGCTGCCATTATTCGTTGGTCGCACCATTTTCAAAACTGTTCTTAAACCGTGCGGAATCTCGAAAAATGTTCAACATGGCGAAGTTGCGTCTACTCCATAGCTTTTCAACGGTATATTACATGCATAATTCCGATAAACGGTTAAAAAACTAGAGCAAAAAAGGTACCAAAAAAACAACACGTACAGTTTTTTCAAACATGCAGTTCACTGGTCTCTGTGTTGCAGTATCTGTGCAGTTCGAAAGCGCAAAAAACATGTCGATTTGGGTGTCGCGAAAAACAGAGTTTCCGCTTTTTGTAATTTCAAAACTGCTCTTAAACCCTAATGAATTAGAGTGGGGTGTTCTACATGAAAAAGTAGCGTCTCGACAATATCTTTCCAACGGTGTATCATTTGGATCATTTCGACCAACGTTTTGTAAAAAATTCACGAAAAACGGCCACTGCCCTTCGTAGTCAGCCGCACGATTTTCAAAATTAACTAAAAAATTCACGAAAAAAGGAATCTCAAAAACATTTCAACATATGAAAGTTGCGCCTCATTCGTAGATTTCCAACGGTATATTACACGTCTTGTTTCGATAAACGGTTAGAAATCTGGAGTTAAAACAGTACCGAAAATTTGAAAAAAATTCGAAAAACACAAATCCGTGATTTAGTAAATTTAAAACTGCTCTTAAACCGTAGCGAATTAGAAAAAATAATATATATGAAAAAGATGCGCACCGACGATACCTTTCCAACAGTGTATCATATGTTTCATTCCGACGAGCGGTTTAGATAAAAACGCTCGCTGCCATTCGTTGTGAGCCGCACGATTTTTGAAACTGCCTTAAACTATGATGAATTTTTCAAAGTGTTCAACATGGCGAAGTTGCGTCTACTCCATAGCTTTTCAACGATATATTAAACGCATAATTCCGATAAACGGTTAAAAAAGTAGAGCAAAAAAAGTACCGAAAAAACAACACGTACAGTTTTTCAAACATGAAATTCTGTTACAGTATCTGTGTAGTGCGCATAGCTTTTCAATGCAGTAACACAAAGCAGTTCGGAAGTGTTATGAAAATATATACAGCCGGTCTATTTTCATAACATTATGAGAATAATATTCTCATAACACTTCCAAACTGCACAGATACTGCAACACAGAGACCGGTGAACTTCATGTTTGAAAAAACTGTACGTGTTGTTTTCTCGTACTTTTTTGCTCTACTTTTTAACCGTTTATCGGAATTATGCGTGCAATATACCATTGAAAAGCTATGGAATAGACGCAACTTCGTCATGTTGAACACTTTTCAAGATTCCGCACAGTTTAGGAGCAGTTTTGAAAACGGTGTGACCGACGAATAATGGCAGCGAGCGTTTTTTTGCGCTTCCGAACTGCACAGATACTGCAACACAGAGACCAGTGAACTTCATGTTTGAAAAAACTGTACGTGTTGTTTTTTCGGTATCTTTTTTGCTCTAGTTTTTTAACCGTTTATCGGAATTATGCGTGTAATATACCGTTGAAAATCTATGGAGTAGACGCAACTTCGCCATGTTGAACACTTTTCGAGATTCCGCATGGTTTAAGAGCAGTTTTGAAAACAATGCGACCGACGAATAATGGCAGCGAGCATTTTTTTGCGCTTCCGAACTGCACAGATACTGCAACACACAGACCAGTGAATTTCATGTTTGAAAAAACTGTACGTGTTGTTTTTTCGGTACTTTTTTGCTCTAGTTTTTTAACCATTTATCGGAATTATGCATGTAATATACCGTTGAAAAGCTATGGAGTAGACACAACTTCTCCATGTTGAACACTTTTCGAGATTCCGCACGGTTTAAGAGCAGTTTTGAAAATGGTGCGACCAACGAATAATGACAGTGAGCGTTTTTTACGTTTTTTTCTAAACAACTCGTCGGAATGAAGCAAGTGATACACCGTTGGAAAGGTATCGTCGGCGCGCATCTTTTTCATATGTATTATTTTTTTCTAATTTGCTACGGTTTAAGAACAGTTTTGAATTTAACAAATCACGGAATTATATTTTTTCGATTTTTTGCAAGTTTCGGTACTGTTTTAGCTTTAGTTTTTTAACCGTTTGCCGAAACGAGCCGTGTGATACGCCGTTGGAAAGCTACGAACAAGGCGCAACTTTAATATGTTGAAATGTTTTTGAGATTCCTTATGGTTTTTAGTTAATTTCGAAAATCGTGCGGCTGACTTCGAACGGCAGCGGCCGTTTTTTCGTGAAATTTTTACAAAACGTTGGTCGAAATGATCCAAATGATACACCGTTGGAAAGATATCGTCGAGACGCTCATTTTTCATGTAGAACACACCCTCTAATTCATTACGGTTTAAGAGCAGTTTTAAAAATACAAAAACGCGGACACTTTGTTTTTCACGACAACAGAATCGACGCGTGCACTGCATCGGACAGAAAAGCGCACCGCTTCAAACTGAAAACCGCACTGCATCAGACACATGAAAACGCACTGCATCAGGGTAGGAGCCGGCGCGACGGTGCTGGGGGAAGGAGGCGGGGCGGCAGCGCGGGGTTAGGAGGCGGGGCAGTGGTTGCTGTCCTCGGGGCGCTCCGCGCTAGAAACCTATTTAAGTGGGGGTGTTATGAAAATAAGGTTTTTGTTATGAGAATAAGGTCATAATGGGTGTTATCATAATAGACATATATATATATATATATATATATATATATATATATATATATATATATATATATAGTACCTCCATCATCATTATCAGTACATCCTGCGCAGGTGAGTTATGATGCACTTGATCCCGGAAAGGTATTTATCCTTCAAACTAGAGGAGTGCTTCAAACTAACAACAATACATAATATCCAACAAAAGAAGGTCGTGCTACAGCAGCAGAATACATGGCTCAGTCTACATATCAGTACGAATCAAATTGTGCATATTTGTTGTTGGCATGAACCACATCGCCGCATGTCGGGTTTGCAAAAGCCATCCATTGCATGGAAGCTTGATGCCTTTCACACACTGAAGATTATCTGGCAACAAGCTGTGTCGACGAATCTCTGGATATGGTGATTCATGAAACCCATGGTATGACGTGTAAACACAGCCCCCCCCTGGGCGAATGGAAGTTGCATAGCACCGTAATAATCGCCGGTGATATGATCGATGATTGGTTGGATGACCGGATAATTGAGCACGAGGAACATGGAGTGGTTACCGAGGTTGTAAACCCGCCTCCAGTTGAATACGCCTGCCTCAACGGAGCTGGGATCTTTCTCGAACATGGAGCAGCCATAGCCATCAATGTCACGAACGCCCCAGGCATTGTACTGCATGCGGTTTCATGAAATGGTTTGGTCAATTTGGTACGTGCAAATGAGCATCAAATGACCACCGTCAGCTGAACGAGCGATAAACCACCACCCATCGGCTGGTATGATTCCAGGTCCTGGAATCATGAAGGCCAGCGCATTTGCGTCGGCTGCAACAATTCAAATTGGAGACCAAAAGGACAAAAATTAACAGTCATATTCAGAGTATGTGTGGAATTAAAATTATTATAACAGTGACACATATCATAGACAGAGAATTTGCAATGCCGTGGTCATAATCATACCCCAAGTTAAAAAAAAATAAGCCAATGGCTTTCATATTCTAGCAATATATCATGGTTCAAACATCATGTAACAATGAAAGGAAAACAGATATGACAGGGCCTACTCGTATTCTATCATAACACTTACTACAGTTATCATATCAACTCTAAGCAATAACATGCGTTGTTATAAAAATCCTGAAAATGAGAGTAACATATATCAATCATGAGGTTATACTCATAATATCTATTCTAACAATCATTAGATACCACTAGCACAAATGCCCGTGCGTTGCAACGGGGAAAAAATATCCCACATCCCAAACCTAATAAGCACGGCTCAAGGATCCCTCCATCCGCGTCCTCTATTTCAACATGGTGCCATATGCACCAACAATGGTTGCGGTTTTCATCTCATCACAATGTGTCTAAACATGGTCAATCCCAAGGTGATGAGTTTAACCACCTCATAGCATAACTGGCTATGAGGGTCGCCCTCGTGAGTTCCTCCCCACTCATCTTTCGTACATGCCTTCGCACCACCCTTTTATACCACCCCTTGCTTTTGACTATGAACTTGTTTCATTGAGGAATGTCGAGTCCTAGTTGTGTCCCCACATATCTCCTTCACACTATGCTACGGTGTAAAAAAATGTATTGCATAATAATTAGTCATTTTGTCTATGAAAATGCACACTACATGTCCTACATGTCGTCTAGCTTACATAAGGTAATTAGTAAAAAAGACTGACAAAATTATTTAGAGACCAGTATTTACAACCCATCTCAAATCAGAGTGATATAAGCAGATGTAAAGAAACATCCTTTTGGAAAACATTGTATAGATTATGTTGTTAGAATTATAATAGAGTTTAAAAATATAAGTAAATTTATATAGCAAGTTGAAACGAAATTCTACAGTAGTGTAATTTTAAGTCCAAATTAGATGGCTCCATCAAATATATATACACATGTATACATCAAATATACAGTGAAGAACCGAATTGTTCTGTTTTTAAGACGTCGCCGAACATTCAAGGTAAAGTACACACACCTGCTCTAGAGAGAGAGGGTGATGGTGATCATGTGTTACACCTCCTCCACACCCTTGAACGCTGGCTTTGTTGGTGAAGGGAATTCTTGCTAAGTGTTGTAATTGATTATTGATTTATTATAGCACATAAAAAAGATAAAGTGAAAAGAAAACTTACAGAGTAGATCATCTTAGTTACATAGCCCGATCAATTGCCAATCACGAATCCTAGGAAAGGGGGCATCGAGTTGCATGTCCCTATATCTCCGACGAAACTGAAGAAAAACTACAGCTGCGGCACGCGGCATCCATGTCCGATGTACTCGCCGCCGGTGGCGCCGTAGGCATGGGCGTGTGCGGTCATGTGATTATACGTTGAATGCATGTCAGCGCACAGGATACGTTTGTCAGCGCACAGGAGACGTCTACGAAGAGGTTATACACTCAATGTATCAAAGTTGTGTGCATCGTCATCTTCCTCCGATGTACTCGCCGCCGACGGCGCCATAGGCATGGGCGTGTGCGGGCGCTTGCTGCATGCTGATGCAGCTGGACTGGAACCCCGGAGGTCATGGGCAGCGTCAGCGGGTGCAGGAGTACACCGTTTTTTGCCCGTCGTAGTTTTCTCGGTTCCCCAGTCCAACTCCTTGACTACGACAACGCAGCAGCATGGTGTTTTTTTACTACGATCACGTATACATCTGTGTCCTTGCCTTGCACGTATAGGCGTTAGTCCGTGTTCGTATCTTAGCTGTTACCGAGTATGATTAGCATTGGCTAACTAGCTAATATATATACGTAGGTACCCCAGCCAGCTGTAACTGGAACCGTGAGCGATAAAGAAAATCAAGAGGAACATCAGATTCTTGTGGCTATCAATCGATCCTTGTGTTGTGCGTGAGTGTGTGTCGTTCCAGCCAAAAAAATTGGCTGCTGTGCACCAATCAAGTTGGTTAACCAGGTTCTCTGCATACACATCTGCCCGATATACAGCGCAAGCTTCGTACGTACTATATAGTCAATCAGGAGAGATCGAGCCGGCTTGCGGCAGGAACCAAGCAGCGAGTGTGGCTTCGCTTTGTCATCGTTCATTGCCCGTCGTCGGAAATTTCTCGACGGTACAGTCTGGGCTAACACGGTGGCTGCCGGCGGACTAACACCCCGCAGCTCCGTCCTGTCGATGACAAGCACGAGCCGCTCCCAGCTAAGGATCCAACAACCCAGCCAACTCGATCCGCGACCGATACAATCCATGAGCATGGCCGCTTCAAAGTCCAAGTAGCTCTCAGTAATATGCCTCAACCTTACAATTCAAGGCTGGCGATGAAGTGGGTAACGAGGATGTTCAACTTCAGGCCGGTGTACGGCGTGCGCGATACGACGCTTTCGACTTTTCGTGTCTCACTGCACGACGCATCCGAACTTCCAACCCAACGCAGCGCGGGTGTGAGGAACCTCCCAAGGAAGAGGGCGCCTGGTCGCCGCTCCTCCTCGCATAGCCTGCTATGCCACACAGAGGCCTCACACCAACGACAACATGGCAAAACGGCGCCAGGTTAATTCACTGCTACGGCAATGCCCTCAGGTCTGGCTCTCGGCACCTAGCGCGGTCCCGCGATGAGTGGCGGAGGCGACGGAGCACAGCCAGTGTCATGGTGTCTTCCCTGCTCAGGGACACTGTGCCAGCGGCAGTGATTCTTCTTTTTTCTGTATTATAGTTAAGTCCATAATTTATCAGTTCAACCCTCACATTAACAATCAAACCATCAGGTTTTGTGTGCAATATCTCCTGGAATATAACGTAGATGCATGCATTGTGTTCGTCGAAGTGCTTCTGTAGGCACAAGCGTGAGTACTTTGGTGCTATTCAGTTTCAAAATCATACAATAGTTTGTCATCCGTAATTGCACAGTAGTTTCTGATTAGTTGTAAAAAGCATAAAATTGTGTGATATAATGAGAGAGAGCATCACTTCTGCGGGAGGGCCCAGCAATCGAGCGAGCAAACGACCGCTCAAGTTGAGCAAAGCACTTCGTGTGATTTGATTTGAGCCTTCCGGTTTTGAACTATGGAAAAAATAAAGCTGTATGATTTTTCAATATGGATGTGAGCTTATTCTTTTTAACATGGACGCAATATTAATCATGATGTCAATTTGCAATTTTGTGATCCAATAGATTTTTGCATGCACTGGAGGTTAATCCATATATGCGAACTATTTATTGGACATCTATCTATGTAAACTTAGAGATGTCGTATTGAGATGATCTACAACTCTTTCGCAAAAAAGAAGAAGAGATGATCTAGAACTGCCCTTACTGACCGTCTAGATCAATATTAGTTTGCTTGTTCTTTGATTTTTGTGTCCCCTTTTTTTACCTAAAAGTGACACATTTTTCTTATTAAGTATAATAATTAATAACTACTATTAGTTGGGTTTCGCAACACCATACATGATGGATGAGCTTTTCCTTATAGCAAGAGCGTATATAAGAAGAAGAAAAGTTTATAACTATAAAAAAAGTGGACAATGCATTCATATAGAGTTAAAAATGGATATTACCGTTGCAACGCACGGGCTCTTTTGCTAGTCAGATACCAATTGTTATCATATCAACTCTAACAATAACATGTGTGGTCATAAAAATCTAGGAAATGAGAGGAACATATAGCAATGATGTGGTTATAGACATACTATATATTCTAAATTTGAAACAATGAACAGGCAGTCGTATTCTTAAGGTAAAGATGAGATGAGATAGAACAATTACACGATGATAGATTCCACCAGTATAGGAAGCCAATCTGTGCGTCGATCGCATAAACGATGCCATCGTGCACTATAGTATCAGACAGAAGTGTTAGGTAAAGAGGATCGACGATGAGCCATAACCATGTATGGCGACCGAATTCTAGATAGACTAATCACATGTTGAACACGACAATGAGCTTGTAATCCATGTAGTCTTCTGATGGTGTGGGCACTTCGCAGATTACAACCTTCAGCAAACAGAGGTCGAGCCAAAAGCTTGACACGTCTCGTGCGTAGTAGGCAGGAGTGTCCGGCGGGCCTCAAGGCTTGATGGCGGCGGTATCCAAAGATGGAAGGGTGATCTCTCGTTGGGTGTAGATATCCACGAGACGCCACAGACTACCGGATTGATGGATGAGGACGATCCAGTTGGCCTTCATGCCCGCCCAGTAGTGGCCGCGCATGAAGGATATGTGGACGGGTAGTGGTAGCATGTCGAGGGGCACCACGGCAACCTCCGTAGGATCGTCAAGTCGGTGTCTGGGCCACCTGCGAGAATCGGGCATCAGCAAGCAGGGTGTCTTGAAAAGAGCTGGCCGGTTGCAGACGAGTAGACGGTACAAAGACACAGAGCATGCGGCCAGACGGACGGTGCTGAGTGGGTCCATACGATTACAGATCTGCTCCAAGAGAACATCGGGGAGGGAATTCCAATCGCGGCTCTGCGTGTTAGTCGGTTCTGCCATTGGGGTTTTCGATGCCTGCGAGCCAGCAGGGAAGTGGATTCGGGCGGGCAAGCGAAGAAGCCTCTCCTCATGTAGCTGAGCAGTGAGCGGGGGGATATGGTACGCGCGAGCTACCAAGGAAGATAACGCAGGATGGCGAGCAAAGAGCGGGGGGGAATGGTGTGCGGCCGACCATGGGGAAGAGAGGTGGAAGAAGAAGAGAGGAGGAAGAAGAGTGGAAGACGGGCAAGAAAGTGCATTAAATATCAATTCTACTAGTACTATCATGATATACCATCTTCGGAGTGTAAATAGTTACACCGATGACATATGTGTCTACCACAAGAGGGCCCATATGTCAGTTAATGGAGGACAGAAGCGTGCTCTACTCGCAAACATGATGACAATACTGGGTAAGGCTGATTGAGTAACACCAACACGCTGGTTCAGCTTATTAATTAAGTGTCCCATCTGCTGCAACGTGTATTGTCACTTCACTGCGGAGACTAGTTGAATAGTTCTCTCTGACCGAGATGGGGAATAATGGTTCGCGAAGACTTCCTTTCTACATTATCCCTATGTCTCTATGCTCACTTCACTCATTTTGCTCCGTACGTAGTCACTTGTTGAAATCTCTAGAAAGACAAATACTCTGTATTTGGGAACAGAGGGAGGATTTTACTCCGTATTTGGGAACCGAGGGAGGATTTTACTCCGTATTTGGGAATAGAGGGAGTATCACCATAAGGAGGAAACAGAGGAAGCTTGAAATATGAACATGTCAGTGGGAGGGAGTAAGCCACATTCATGCATGCATGCAACATGCAACACTCACACGTACACATGGATGCACGCAACACTCATGCACGCATGTGGCACACAGCACACGACACAACACACACGCTCATGCTCAAGTGCTCAACCTACTCCCTACGTCCATGAAAGACTGTACATTTAGAGATTTACACATTGACCAGGGCATAATTAACGCCCAAAAGTAGCAGACTTATGTGTGCATGCGACCATTGAGAGAAGAAGATTAAATGAGGGTCATTGCATGCTGTAATTAAGGATAGACATGTAGCCTATACCTAGAGCACAAGTTGGTGCGTAAGTCAATCAATATCGATTTAGATTAAAGGCTAAATGCATTGGAAGTGGAGATGTACTACACTCTTTGTTTTTTAGCTGATTTCTTTGCTCTGCCAACTAATAGGTGGGACCCAGAAACTAGGTGACAATTTAACAAGTCAACAAAGTGCCACGTCGACTATGTGGCCGGTCAGTAGGGTGCAATACGGTGCTCTACGATGAGCTAGTGATCATATAATCACTGCAAAACTATATATAGTGACTGTAAAGACCGTACTGTTACATGCGTTGACCGTCAGTGTATTTTTCTCGTTTCAAATTAAGCCATATTAGCCGGAAAGGACGCAGTATGAACTAGTACTAGTACTGCTTTGATGTGTCCCGTCAACTCGCCAAACGAGGAGAAGCTTGCTTACTAGGCCTCTCCCTCGCCCACACACGCGGTGGTTCGCAGGACGAGGAGAGGGTTTTGACTACAGCGCCCTCTCCCTCTCCCTCTCCCTCTCTCTCGCCCTCGCCCTTGCGGTGGACGTGCAGCACTTCAATCGGTGTCAGATTGCCAGAAGCATAATGTGTACTGTAGTATCATGATTGTTGGACCTTCCGAAGAGGCGAAGAGCCAAGTGCAAGGTTCACACGAGTACGAATTGTTGAACCTCCCGAAGAGGCAAAGAGCCAAGCGTAAGGTTTTATAGGAGTTTTCGTCCTAGTAGGAGCGTACTATGATATGTCTCCAATGTATCTATAATTTTTGATTGTTCCATGCTATTATTTATGATGTTTTGGATGTTTAATGAGCTTTGTTATACACTTTTATATTATTTTTGGGACTAACCTATTAACCCAAAGGCCCAGTCCAGATTGCTGTCTTTTTGTGCCTATTTCAGGGTTTTACAGAAAAGGAATATCAAACGGAGTCCAAACGGAATGAAGCCCTCGTGAGAGATATTTTTGGAGCGATATCTTCATGGGAGACTTGAGAACCACGGAATAGGGCACACGTGGCGTCCACGAGGGTGGGGGCGCCCCTCCCTACAGGGCGCGCCCCCTGCCTCGTGGGCCCCATGTTGGTCCCCCGATGCACTTCTTCCTCCTATATATATCCGTGCACCCCGAAAACATCAGGAGAGGAGAAAAAACCCTAATTCCACCGCCGCAACCTTCTGTTCCCGAGAGATCCCATCTTTGGGCCTGTTCCGGAGCTCCGCCGGAGGAGGGATCTAGCACGGAGTGCTTCTACATCAACACAATCGCCTCACCATGAGTTGTGAGTAGTTTACCATAGACCTTCGGGTCCATAGTTACTACCTAGATGGCTTCTTCTCTCTCTTTGGATCTAAATACCAAATTCTCCTCGGTCTTCGAGGAGATCTATTCGATGTAATCTTATTTTGCGGTGTGTTTGTCGAGATCCAATGAATTTTTGGTTTATGATCAAGATTATCTATGAGAAATATTTAGTTCTTTTCTGAATTCTTTCATGTATGATTATAATATCCTTGCAAGTCTCTTTGAATTATTGGTTTGGTTTGTCCTACTAGATCTATAGTTCTTGCAATGGGAGAAGTGCTTGGCTTTGGGTTCAATCTTGCGGTGTCCTTTCCCAGTGACAGTTGGGGCAGCAAGGCACGGATTGTATTCTTGCCATCGAGGATAAAAAGATGGGGTATATCAAATTGCTTGAGTTTATCCCTCTACATCATGACATCTTGCTTAAGGCGTTACTTTGTTCTTATGAACTTAATATTCTAGATGCATGCTGTATAGCGGTCGATGTGTGGAGTAATACTAGTAGATGCAGAATCGTTTCGGTCTACTTGTCACGGACGTGATGCCTATATATAATGATCATGCCTAGATATTCTCATAAGTATTCGCTTTTCTATCAATTGCTCGACCGTAATTCGTTCATCCACCGCAGAATTCTGCTATCATGAGAGAAGCCACTAGTGAAACATATGGCCCCCGGGTCTATTCTCAACATATCAATCTACAATCTACTTTACTTTACCGTTTTTACTTTCTGTTCTTATATCCAAAAATACCAAAAATATCAAACTATCATATGTATCAGATCTCACTTTCGTAAGTGACCGTAACGGGGTTGACAACCCCTTATCGCTTTGGCTGCGAAGTTCTTATTTGTTTGTGCAGGCGTGAGGGACTCGCGCATGGTCTCCTACTGGATTGATACCATGGTTCTCAAAAACTGAGGGAAATACTTACGCTACTATGCTGCATCACCCTTTCCTCTTCGAGGGAATACAACGCAAGCTCGAGAAGTAGCAAGGAGAATTTCTGGCGCCGTTGCCGGGGAGTCTTACGCAAAAGTCATGTACCAAGTACCTATCACAAACCCTTATCCTTCGCATTACATTTATTTGCCTCTCGTTTTCCTCTCCCCCACTTCACCATTGCCGTTTTATTTGCCATTCTTTTTGCCATGTGTTTACCGTTCGCCTTGCCTTGCCGTCATGGCTAGTCCCTTATTCTCTCCTTTGACCCCCGAGTTTGAAGTTCTTCACTTCCAGCAAAAAGAAGGAGAAAATTTAAAAGAGTCTTGGTTCAGGATGATGAAATCCTACCGTAACTGTACCTTAGAGGTGGATTTTAGGATTGTACTTTGCGATTTTTATGTTGGACTAAATATGTCCCATAGACAACTCTTGGATTGTGTTGCCAAAGGAATATTTATCGAAATTGTTCCTAGTATTGCGCATGAACTTATAGAGGGAATAGTGGGAACACTACCTCAACAAAAAGGGTTACATCAGACCCAGGAAGAGACGCAAGTTTTTGAGAAAATTTGCGAAGTAACAAAAATATTACAAAAATCTCTTGAACCTCTTAAGAGTGTTAGTGGAAATCTCTACCGCATGAATATGTTGATTACCCTTTGTAATAAGCGGCTGGATTCTTTAGATATAAAGATTTCCGAATATGAAGGGAAACGTAAAGAACCTCTCGGATTCAAGCTTGACACCGTTAAAAGGGTAAAGATCAAAGATGGCAATACATATATCTATCCTTGTATCGTGCCTAGCTAGGGGCGTTAAACGAAGCGCTTGTTGGGAGGCAACCCAATTTTATATTTTTCGTTTTTGCTTCTGTTTAGAAATAAATATCGCATCTAGCTTCTGTTTAGATGTGGTTTTGTGTTTTAATTAGTGTTTGTGCCAAGTAGAACCTTTGGGAAGACTTATGTGAAGTTTATATGATCTTGCTGTAAAAACAGAATTTTTAGCGCTCACTAGAATAGTCACCAGATTTTACTGGAGTGTGCTATTTAGTTGATTCTTTTTGCAGATGATAAATATACAAATTCCTCACGCTTACCAATTTATTGAATTTTTTTGGAGTTATAGAAGTATGCGAAAGTTACAGATTACTACAGACTGTTATGTTTTTGACAGATTCTATTTTTCGTGTGTTGTTTGCTTATTTTGATGAATTTATGAGTAGTATTGGGGAGTATGAATCATAGAGAAGTTGGAATACAGTAGGTTTAACACCAATATAAACAAAGAATGAGTTCATTACAGTACCTTTGAGTGGTGGTTTGTTTTTTTATACTAACGGAGCTCACAAGATTTTTGTCTAAGTTTTGTGTTGTGAAGTTTTCAAGTTTTGAGTATTACTTTGATGGACTACGGAACAAAGAGTGCAAGAGCCTAAGCTTGGGGATGCCGAAGGCACCCCAAGGTAAAATTCAAGGGCAACCAAAAGCATGAGCTTGGGGTTGCCCCGGGAAGGCATCCCCTCTTTCGTATTCATCTATCGGTAACTATACTCGGGACTATATTTTTATTCACCACATGATATGTGTTTTACTTGGAGCGTCATGTATGATTTGAGTCCTTGTTTTTTAGTTTGCCACAAGTATCCTTGCTGGACACACCTTTTTGAGAGAGATAAATATGGCCTATGAATTGTTAGAACACTCTATGTGCTTCACTTATATCTTTTGAGCTAAATAGTTTTGCTCTAGTGCTTCACTTATATCTTTTTGAGCACGGTGGTAATTTTATTTTGTAGAAATTGTTGATCTCTCATGCTTCACTTACATCCTTTTGAGAGTCTATTAGAACAGCATGGTAATGTGCTTTGGCTATAAAACTAGCCTTAAGATGATAGGCATCCAAGATGAATGTAGTAAAAACTTTCATATAAAGTGCATTGAATATGATGAGAAGTTTGATACTTGATAATTGTTTTGAGATATGAGGATAGTGATATTAGAGTCATGCTAGTGGAGTTATTATGAAATTGAGAAATACTTGCGCTAAAGTTTGTGATTCCCGTAGCATGCACGTATGGTGAACCTCTATGTGACGAAGTTAGAGCATGAGGTATTTGTAGAGTGTCATCCTTTGGGTGGAGGTCGGGGGCGCGCGATGGTTAACTGCTACCACCCTCCCCCCTAGGAGCATGCGTTGATTGCTTTGTTTTGATGACTCGTAAATTTTTGCAATAAGTATATGAGTTCTTTATGACTAATGTTGAGTCCATGGATTATACGCACTCTCACCCTTCCACCATTGCTATCCTCTCTTGTGCCGCGCAACTTTCGCCGGTACCATACACCCACTATCACTAGTAGATAAAGGGGATTTAGCCCCGGTTCATTTGGCCTTTTAGCCCCGGTTCTGGAACCGGGGCAACAGGGTCGGTACTAATGCTCTGACCCTTTAGTCCCGGTTCAATCCAGAACCGGGGCAAAAGGGTGTCCACGTGGCCTGTGCACCGAGTCCAGGCAGGAGGGGCTTTAGTCCCGGTTGGTGGTACCAACCGGGACCAAAAGGCATGCACGTGTCAGCATTTCTGTAGCTGTGGTTTTTGTTTTTGTTTTTGAAAGGGGAGGGGGGGGTTTTAGGTTTTGGGGGTTAA
>LR738714.1:628361080-628496538 GCA_902687465.1 Secale cereale
ATTGGTTCGCTTGTTCGCCGAGCTGGGCAATTTGTTTCCCAGCTCGCCCTTCTGCTAACCTCTGATCACTTTTTGTACTTCCGGACCGCTTGGCATCTTGAAATGTCTTTTGAATAATGCGGTCATAGTTGCCCTTCGGCTTACTTTTCGCTGGTTGCTTCAGGGCAGCAAGAGTGCGCTTTGCTTTCACCGCATCTATCTTCTCCTCTGGAGGTGGATGTCTCTGTGCTTTCAACCCTTCAAAAAAGTCCTTCACTTCGCCTTCAGCGATCTTCGTGTTTTCCTCGTCGGACCTCTCGTACGGCAACTTCTCTAGAGGCGTGAGAGAAGGACCGAATCTGCATCGCCTCCCGCCTCTGGCTGTACTGGTAGACGTCGCCGGACCAGACGAAGCGGCTGTCTTTTTTACTTGCTTAGGCGCCGGAGCAGGAGCAGCCGGAGCGGCGGCAGGTCTCTTCTGCCCTTGCTGATTAGGCGAAGGAGGAGCTGGCTGTCTGCTCGGGCGCGCCGGCGGCGAAGGAGGCGGAGTGCCGCCACACGCCGGCGGCGAAGGAGGCGGTGTGCCGCCACGCGCCGGAGAAGGAGCCGGAGTGCCCTGATGGTCACTCGCCGGAGAAGGAGCCGGAGTGCCCTGATGGTCACTCGCCGGAGGAGGAGGCGGTGGAGGAGGCGGAGTGCCCTGACTCGTCGGAGGAGGAGGAGGAGGCGGAGGCGTCCAGTTCAGAATGTTGATTAGGTCCTTCCGCCATAGGCATGGAGTCTTCAGTGAAGAACCCAGCCGAGTCTCCCCTTCACCGGTAGGGTGGTCAAGCTGGAGCTCCTCAAATCCCTCCGTTATTTCGTCGACCATCACCCTAGCATATCCTTCTGGAATCGGCCGGCAGTGAAAAGTGTCGTCTGGTCCAGAAGGATAAACAGAGCCAGCAGCCGCCTTGACCTTCAGATTCATCCACTGTGCCATAAGGTGGCAATTTTGTGCCTCCGTGATAGCATCCACAGGATTCCTTGCGTCCTTTGCAAACTCCTCCCAGTACTTTCTCTCGATTTTTCTCCATTGCGACCCGTCAGCGGGTGCTCTCAACTTCCCGTCTTTCTTACGGTCCTCACTGTGCCATCGCATCAACTTGGCATGCTCTCTGTTTCTAAACAAACGTTTCAACCGTGGTATTATAGGAGCATACCACATCACCTTCGCAGGAACCCTCTTCCTGGCGGGCTCGCCATCAACATCACCAGGGTCATCTCGTCTGATCTTATACCGCAACGCACCACATACCGGGCATGCGTTCAGATCGTTGTATGCACCGCGGTAGAGGATGCAGTCATTAGGGCATGCATGTATCTTCTGCACCTCCAATCCTAGAGGGCATACGACCTTCTTTGCTGCGTATGTACTGTCGGGCAATTCGTTATCCTTCGGAAGCTTCTTCTTCAATATTTTCAGTAGCTTCTCAAATTCTTTGTCAGCCACAGCATTCTCTGCCTTCCACTGCAGCAATTCCAGTACGGTACCGAGCTTTGTGTTGCCATCTTCGCAATTGGGGTACAACCCTTTTTTGTGATCCTCTAACATGCGATCGAACTTCAGCTTCTCCTTTTGACTTTCGCATTGTGTCCTTGCATCGACAATGACCCGGCGAAGATCATCATTTGGTTCCTCTTGATCTTCAGCAGCTTCACCCGTTGCAGCATCATTGGGCACATCGTCTGGTTCCTCTTGATCTTCACCAGCTCCCCCCATTGCAGCATCACCGTATTCAGGGGGCACATAGTTGTCATCGTACTCTTCTTCTTCCCCGTCTTCCATCATAACCCCTATTTCACCGTGCCTCGTCCAAACATTATAGTGTGGCATGAAACCCTTGTAAAGCAGGTGGGAGTGAAGGATTTTTCGGTTAGAGTAAGACATCGTATTCACACATTGAGTGCATGGACAACACATAAAACCATTCTGCTTGTTTGCCTCTGCCACATTTAGAAACTCACGCACGCCCTTAATGTACTCGGAGGTGTGTCTGTCACCGTACATCCATTGGCGGTTCATCTGCGTGCATTTATATATAATTAAGTGTGTCAAAAACCATTACAGAACATCATAAATAGATAATTAAGTGACCAAATGGATAAAAGTTCATCATCACATTAAAACCAAAGTACATACATATATAGTTCTCATCTAACAACATATATAGCTCTCCATACACATCGAAACTATGTAAAACATTTCAACGCGAAAACAAATGCTATCGTAATCGCAACCAAGGTAACAATTGATCCAACGGCATAATGATACCAAGCCTCGGTATTAATGGCATATTTTCTAATCTTTTTAATCTTCAACCGCATTGCATCCATCTTGATCTTGTGATCATCGACGACATCCGCAACATGCAACTCCAATATCATCTTCTCGTCCACAATTTTTTTTATTTTTTCCTTCAAGAATTTGTTTTCTTCTTCAACTAAATTTAACCTCTCAACAATAGGTTCCATCTTGATCTTGTGATCATCGATAACTTCCGCAACATGCAACTCCAATTCCATCTTCTCCTCCTCCATTTTTTCCAATTTTTTCTTTAACGAAATGTTTTCCTCTTCAACTAAATTTAAC
This sequence comes from Secale cereale, assembly GCA_902687465.1. Classification (NCBI taxonomy): domain Eukaryota; kingdom Viridiplantae; phylum Streptophyta; class Magnoliopsida; order Poales; family Poaceae; genus Secale; species Secale cereale. The sequence goes on from LR738714.1 coordinate 628,363,692, forward strand.
CTCTCCACAAGAGGGTCGGTTGGAATTTCCGGTTCAACTACCTCCTAGACATAATAAAACATCTATGCATGTCAGGTTGGTCGGCATAACTATCATAAGCACTAAAACAAATAGTTATAAATTAAAGATAATATACCACATCCGAATCGTAGACCGGACGAGGGCCCACGTGGGCGGATATCAAAACCATCGCACTATATAATAACAAGCAATAATAAACGTAAGAAAATTAGACAAATATCTATATAAAGCAATAATAAAAGTAAGAAAAGCATGGACATAACAAGAGGCTCACCACGGTGGTGCCGGTGACGAGATCGGCGGGGGCGATCGACGGCGGCGAAGACGGGGACGGGACGTGACGGACCGCTAAACCTAGACAAATCTCGGAGAAAATAGAGCTTCGAGAGCAGAAAAGCTTAACTAGTGTGGCTCGGGCATTCCACCGAACATGTTGTGTGCATAGGAGGTGAGCTAGAGCACCACTAACCCCTCTCTCCCTCGGCCAGAAAAAAAAACAGAGCAGTGAGCTCTGCTCTTGAGTGAGGGGGTTTATATAGGCAACTCACTGGTCCCGGTTGGTGCTACAAACCGGGGCTAAAGGGGAGCCTTTGGTCCCGGTTCATAATACAAACCGGGACTAATAGTGGTGGGCCAGGAGCAAGAGCCATTGGTCCCGGTTTTTAGCTCCAACCGGGACCAATAGGTCCAGACGAACCGGGACCAATGGCCCACGTGGCCCGGCCGGCCCCCTGGGCTAACGAACCGGGTCCAGTACCCCCATTGGTCCCGGTTCTAGATTGAACCGGGGCTAATGGGCTGGACCAATGCCCTGTTTTCTACTAGTGTGAAGATTTTAATACGCAAAGGAATCTTAACTTTCCAAATGTGCAACGACCTTGAGAGGGGGCCAGAGTTAATCAGATATATATAGAAAGATTTCACCGTAAACATCCCATTCGTAGTTAACTTCCATTGTATTGAATCCGTCTGGTCGGAGAGTTGAACTTCTATCAATCTCCGAACCAGGTGCATCCAGGCGGTCCATCTCTCATCAACTAACACACGTCTGAACTGGATGCACTAGTAGAAAACAGGGCATTGGTCCAGCCCATTAGCCCCGGTTCAATCTAGAACCGGGACCAATGGGGGTACTGGACCCGGTTCGTTAGCCCAGGGGGGCGGCCGGGCCACGTGGGCCATTGGTCCCGGTTGGAGCTAAAAACCGGGACCAATGGCTCTTGCTCCTGGCCCACCACTATTAGTCCCGGTTTGTTTTATGAACCGGGACCAAAGGCACCCCTTTAGCCCCGGTTTGTAGCACCAACCGGGACCAGTGAGTTGCCTATATAAACCCCCTCACTCAAGAGCAGAGCTCACTGCTCTGTTTTTTTTTCTGGCCGAGGGGGAGAGGGGTTAGTGGTGCTCTAGCTCACCTCCTATGCACACAACATGTTCGGTGGAATGCCCGAGCCACACTAGTTAAGCTTTTCTCCTCTCGAAGCTCTATTTTCTCCGAGATTTGTCTAGGTTTAGCGGTCCGTCACGTCCCGTCCCCGTCTTCGCCGCCGTCGATCGCCCCGCCGATCTCGTCACCGGCACCACCGTGGTGAGCCTCTTGTTATGTCCATGCTTTTCTTACTTTTATTATTGCTTTAGATAGATATTTGTCTAATTTTCTTACGTTTATTATTGCTTGTTATTATATAGTGCGATGGTTTTGATATCCGCCCACGTGGGCCCTCGTCCGGTCTACGATTCGGATGTGGTATATTATCTTTAATTTATAACTATTTGTTTTAGTGCTTATGATAGTTATGCCGACCAACCTGACATGCATAGATGTTTTATTATGTCTAGGAGGTAGTTGAACCGGAAATTCCAACCGACCCTCTTGTGGAGAGGTTAAATTTAGTTGAAGAGGAAAACATTTCGTTAAAGAAAAAATTGGAAAAAATGGAGGATGAGAAGATGGAATTGGAGTTGCATGTTGCGGAAGTTATCGATGATCACAAGATCAAGATGGAACCTATTGTCGAGAGGTTAAATTTAGTTGAAGAAGAAAACAAATTCTTGAAGGAAAAAATAAAAAAAATTGTGGACGAGAAGATGATATTGGAGTTGCATGTTGCGGATGTCGTCGATGATCACAAGATCAAGATGGATGCAATGCGGTTGAAGATTAAAAAGATTAGAAAATATGCCATTAATACCGAGGCTTGGTATCATTATGCCGTTGGATCAATTGTTACCTTGGTTGCGATTATGATAGCATTTGTTTTCGCGTTGAAATGTTTTACATAGTTTCGATGTGTATGGAGAGCTATATATGTTGTTAGATGAGAACTATATATGTATGTACTTTGGTTTTAATGTGATGATGAACTTTTATCCATTTGGTCACTTAATTATCTATTTATGATGTTCTGTAATGGTTTTTGACACACTTAATTATATATAAATGCACGCAGATGAACCGCCAATGGATGTACGGTGACAGACACACCTCCGAGTACATTAAGGGCGTGCGTGAGTTTATAAATGTGGCAGAGGCAAACAAGCAGAATGGTTTTATGTGTTGTCCATGCACTCAATGTGTGAATACGATGTCTTACTCTAACCGAAAAATCCTTCACTCCCACCTGCTTTACAAGGGTTTCATGCCACACTATAATGTTTGGACGAGGCACGGTGAAATAGGGGTTATGATGGAAGACGGCGAAGAAGAAGAGTACGATGACAACTATGTGCCCCCTGAATACGGTGATGCTGCAATGGGGGGAGCTGGTGAAGATCAAGAGGAACCAGACGATGTGCCCAATGATGCTGCAACGGGTGAAGCTGCTGAAGATCAAGAGGAACCAAATGATGATCTTCGCCGGGTCATTGTCGATGCAAGGACACAATGCGAAAGTCAAAAGGAGAAGCTGAAGTTCGATCGCATGTTAGAGGATCACAAAAAAGGGTTGTACCCCAATTGCGAAGATGGCAACACAAAGCTCGGTACCGTACTGGAATTGCTGCAGTGGAAGGCAGAGAATGCTATGGCTGACAAAGGATTTGAGAAGCTACTGAAAATATTGAAGAAGAAGCTTTCGAAGGATAACGAATTGCCCGACAGTACATACGCAGCAAAGAAGGTCGTATGCCCTCTAGGATTGGAGGTGCAGAAGATACATGCATGCCCTAATGACTGCATCCTCTACCGCGGTGCATACAACGATCTGAACGCATGCCCGGTATGTGGTGCGTTGCGGTATAAGATCAGACGAGATGACCCTGGTGATGTTGATGGCGAGCCCGCCAGGAAGAGGGTTCCTGCGAAGGTGATGTGGTATGCTCCTATAATACCACAGTTGAAACGTTTGTTTAGAAACAGAGAGCATGCCAAGTTGATGCGATGGCACAGTGAGGACCGTAAGAAAGACGGGAAGTTGAGAGCACCCGCTGACGGGTCGCAATGGAGAAAAATCGAGAGAAAGTACTGGGAGGAGTTTGCAAAGGACGCAAGGAACGTATGGTTTGCTCTAAGCGCGGATGGCATTAATCCTTTCGGGGAGCAGAGCAGCAATCACAGCACCTGGCCCGTGACTCTATGTATGTATAACCTTCCTCCTTGGATGTGCATGAAGCGGAAGTTCATTATGATGCCAGTTCTCATCCAAGGCCCTAAGCAACCCGGCAACGACATTGATGTGTACCTAAGGCCATTAGTTGAAGAAATTTTACAGCTGTGGAATGGAAACGGTGTACGTGCGTGGGATGAGCACAAACAGGAGGAATTTGACCTAAAGGCGTTGCTGTTCGTGACCATCAACGATTGGCCCGCTCTCAGTAATCTTTCAGGACAGACAAACAAAGGAGACCACGCATGCACGCACTGTTTAGATGACACTGAAAGTATATACCTGGACAAGTGCAGGAAGAATGTGTACCTGGGCCATCGTCGATTTCTTCCGACCAACCATCAATGTCGAAAGAAAGGCAAGCATTTCAAAGGCGAGGCAGATCACCAGAAGAAGCCCGCCATGCGTACCGGTGATCACGTACTTGCTATGGTCAATGATTTACACGTAATCTTCGGAAAGAGCCCCGGCGCACTAGCTGCTCCGAATGACGATGAGGGACACGCACCCATGTGGAAGAAGAAATCTATATTTTGGGACCTACCCTACTGGAAAGACCTAGAGGTCCGCTCTTCAATCGACGTGATGCACGTGATGAAGAACCTTTGCGTGAACCTGCTAGGCTTCTTGGGCGTGTATGGAAAGACAAAAGATACAGCTGAGGCACGGGAGGACCTGCAACGTTTGCACGAAAAAGACGGCATCCCTCCGAAGCAGTATGAAGGTCCTGCCAGCTATGCTCTTACGAAAGAAGAGAAAGAAATCTTCTTTGAATGCCTTCTCAGTATGAAGGTCCCGACTGGCTTCTCGTCGAATATAAAGGGAATAATAAATATGGCAGAGAAAAAGTTCCAGAACCTAAAGTCTCATGACTGCCATGTGATTATGACGCAACTGCTTCCGGTTGCATTGAGGGGGCTTCTACCGGAAAACGTCCGATTAGCCATTGTGAAACTATGTGCATTCCTCAATGCAATCTCTCAGAAGGTGATCGATCCAGAAATCGTACCAAGGCTAAGGAGTGATGTGACGCAATGTCTTGTCGGTTTCGAGCTTGTGTTCCCACCATCCTTCTTCAATATCATGACACACGTCCTAGTTCATCTAGTCGACGAGATTGTCATTCTGGGGCCCGTATTTCTACACAATATGTTCCCCTTTGAGAGGTTCATGGGAGTCCTAAAGAAATATGTCCGTAACCGCGCCAGACCAGAAGGAAGCATCTCCATGGGCCATCAAACAGAGGATGTCATCGGGTTTTGTGTTGACTTCATTCCTGGCCTTAATAAGATAGGTCTCCCTAAATCGCGGTACGAGGGCAGACTGACTGGAAAAGGCACGCTTGGAAGGGACTCAATAATATGCAGGGACGGTTATTCTTGGTCTCAAGCACACTACACAGTTCTACAGAACTCTACATTGGTGACCCCGTATGTCGATGAACACAAGAACAGTCTGCGCTCCAAACACCCGGAGCAGTGCGACGACTGGATTACACGTGAACACATCAGGACTTTCAGCAGTTGGTTGGAAACATGTCTCAGAGGTGACAACACTGTTTGTGATGAGTTGTACTTGTTGTCCAGGGGACCATCTTCGACTGTATTGATTTACAAAGGACACGAGATAAATGGAAATACATTTTACACGATTGTCCAAGATCAAAAGAGCACCAACCAAAACAGCGGTGTCCGCTTTGATGCAACAACCGAGAGGGGAAAGGACACATATTATGGTTACATAGTGGACATATGGGAACTTGACTACGGACATGATTTTAAGGTCCCTTTGTTTAAGTGTAAATGGGTCAATCTGTCAGGAGGCGGGGTACAGGTAGACCCACAGTACGGAATGACAACAGTGGATCTGAAAAATCTTGGATACAATGACGAACCGTTCGTCCTAGCCAATGATGTGGCACAGGTTATCTATGTGAAGGACATGTCTACCAGACCGAGAAAAAGAAAAGATAAGGAAGCGAATACATCATACGATGAGCCAAAGCGCCACATAGTTCTTTCAGGAAAAAGGGACATCCTGGGAGTGGAGGGCAAGACAGACATGTCTGAAGATTATGAAAAGTTTCATGAAATTCCTCCCTTCAAAGTCAAGGCTGACCCAAGCATCCTGATAAACGATGAAGATTATCCATGGTTACGGCGCAATAAGCAAATGACACAAGCGAAGAAAAAGTGAAGAGTTATTTCCGCAACTATTATGATGATGCCATGCCAACTTTGTAACAAACGAGTATGATACCATTGTCCGTTTGTACTATTCAAATTTCAATACTACTTGCACTAACAAAACAAAACAAAACAAAACAAACTTGAAAAATAAATAGCAACAATAAGTATTTTGTTGTAAGTATAAACAAAATAAAATAAATAAAGCAACAAAGAAAATAAATAAAGAAAGTAAAATAAATAAAGCAACTCTAAATACAGCAAAAAACAACTTAGAAATAAACAAAGAAAATAAAATAAATAAAGCAACTCTAAATACAGCAAAAAACAACTTAGAAATAAATAGCAACAATAAGTATTTTGTTGTAATTAAGTATAAACAAAATAAAATAAATAAAGCAACAAAGAAAATAAATAAAGGAAGTAAAATAAATAATTTCAAATTTAAACTATTCAAATTTGAATACTACTTGCACTAACAGAAAGTTTGTAATTGGTTTTACAAAAGAAAATAAATAATGCAGAAAACAAAACAAAAAAACTTGAAAAAAAAATAGCAACAATAAATATATTTTTGTAAGTAGAAACAAAATCAAATAAATAAAGAAACAAAGAAAACAAATAAATAAAAATAGCAACAGTAAGTATTTTGTTGAAAGTAGAAACAAAACTAAAAAATAAAGCAACAAAGAAAAAAAGAAAAAATATGCCACCTGCTGGGCCCACACGGCCTGAATACGACTAGAAACCCAACCATGGGCCAGGATTCAGGCCCGTAGAAAGCCCAGCAAGTCCACAGGCAAAGCAAGCCCAGCAAGTCCACAGGCAAAGCAGTGTCAGTTTAGGCCCTTAGGCCTGCAGTTTAGAGGAGTTCGAGAGGAGAGAGGCAGCGGGGCTTATAAACTGGTGCTGCTCTCCCTCAACTAGCGAGGTGGGACTAAACTTCCCACCGCACCGCGGCAAGGCCTTTAGTCCCGGTTGCTGCCACCAACCGGGACTAAAGGGTGGCATTAGTCCCGGTTGCTGCCACCAACCGGGACTAAAGGGTGGCATTAGTCCCGGTTGCTGCCACCAACCGGGACTAAAGGCCCCACCTTCCCGCCCTTTGGGCTGCTGAAAAGGGACCTTTAGTCCCGGTTGGTAACAGCAACCGGGACTAAAGGGGGCTATTAGTCCCGGTTTGTGCCAAGAGCCGGGACTAATACTCCTCCTATATAAGCTACACTTGCGAAAATTTTGTTCAGTTTCTCCTTCTTCCCCGCCCCGACGCCGCCCTCGATCTGCTCCGTCCCCGTCGCCCCCGTCGCCCCCGTCGCCCCGTCGCCGTCGCCCCCGACGCCGCCTCGTCGCTCCGCCCCGCGCCGTCGCCGCGCCCCGGCCGGCCCGTCGCCCCGCGCCGCCGCGCGCCCCGCCCCGCCGCCGTCGCGCCGCCCCGCCCCGACGCCGCCTCGTCGCCGCCCCGCCCCGCCGCCGTCGCGCCGCCCAGCCCTGCCGATGTGAGGGCCGGCTCCCTTTTTTTTTATATGTTTAATATTGCTGTATATATATATATATATAGTTGTTGTGTATATATATGTATATATGTGTATATTTTTTTTATGTTTATATAAATTGCAGTATATATAGTTGCTGTATATATAGTTGATGTATTTATATGTATGTGTATATCTTTTTTTTCTTAGGAATTTGCTAAATATATATGTTAAATATATATTTATGTGTATATAAATATATTTTTTCTTAGGAAGTTGCTGTATATATGTGATGTGTGTATATGTGATGTATATATATGTGTATGTGGCTAGCTATATAGTTTTTTGTTTATATATGCTAAATATATATAGAAAGTTTTATATATATATATGCAAAAGTTACAAATTTAGAAAAAGAAGGATAGGAAAGAAGAAAATAAGAAAGAGGAAAGAAAGAAGAAGAGGAGAGGAAGAAGAGGAGAAATAAATAAGAAGAAGAAAAAAAAGAAAAAAAAGGATAGGAAAGAAGAAAATAAGAAAGAGGAAAGAAAGAAGAAGAAGGAGAGGAAGAAGAGGAGAAATAAATAAGAAGAAGAAAAAAAAGAAAAAAAGAGGAGAAGAAGAAAGGAATAGAGGAGAAGAAGAGAAATTTTCTCTTCTTCTCCTCTATTCCTTTCTTCTTCTCCTTTTTTTTTCTTTTTTTTCTTCGATCTTCTCCTCTAGCGGTTCCTTTTTTCTTCTTCTTCCTCTTTTTTTATCGGATATGTCTATGTCGATATACACCCTCTCCCCGATAACTTCGACATTAGGGGGGGCCGGGGTCGAGGGTCGTCGAGGGACCGAGGCCGAAGGTCGAGGGGTCGAGGGTCGTCGAGGGACCGATCGAGAGGCCGAAGGGCGAGGGGTCGAGAGGTTGCCTAGCAGTCGGGGGTCTAGGGTTGTGGATCGCCGAGCAGTCGGGGGTCAAAGTATTGAAGAATTCCATGACTTCATCATTTGCCAGAAGTAACCGGGGCATTTTGGTACAAAGTTATGCAAAGATATTTTGGAACGGAGTTCCTGATAGAATAATCCGTCTTTTGTTACGAATTATCCTATCGGGGACTCCGTTACAAAATAACTTTGGAGAGCTTCGTACCATCATGCTACTGTTACTTTCGCCTAATGATGAAGTATTGGTTTTGTTGAATCCTTTGACACTCGACAAAATGTGACATGAGGGGGTCTAGGGTTGTGGATCGCCGAGCAGTCGGGGGTCGAGGGGTCGAGAGAGGTTGCCTAGCTAGTGTCAAAGTATTGAAGAATTCCATGACTTCATCATTTGCCAGAAGTAACCGGGGCATTTTGGTACAAAGTTATGCAAAGATATTTTGGAACGGAGTTCCTGATAGAATAATCCGTCTTTTGTTACGAATTATCCTATCGGGGACTCCGTTCCAAAATAACTTTGGAGAGCTTCGTACCATCATGCTACTGTTACTAGGGCTGAGAATGATCTGCTTCAGAAAGGGATCGAACCAGAGACAATGCACTGGCCAGAACGTTGCCGGACTTGGTTCTTCGGGGCTGGCGGATCCTTGGACCCTGTAACAGGGTGGTGCATTTGGACGGACAAGCAATTGGAAACACCACTCAGGAAGATGCGCCAGTATATCAAAGCAGCACATGCAGGGACGTTCATCCCCGACAGAGAGAACGACGAGCTGACAATGGCCCTCGGGAATCCTGAGCACCCTGGACGGACACGAGGCACGCCAGGCTCCCTTCCGTGGCGTGCTGGGTTTCTGGACGCAGGAGGCTACAAATGCCACGACAGGAGGAAGAAAATGGAGATGACCGAAATCCAGGCGCTGCGGGCAAGAATACAAGCGATAGAGGAACGGGAAGCAGATCGGGAAAGAATTGCCGAAGCTTCCCCCGAAGCTACCCCGCCATCTCAGCGGAGAAGCAGCGTGGCTTCCACCGAGCTGCTTCAGCCAGAGCTTGCCTTAACGGCTACTGCCAGGAATCCTGTGGATGCTATCACGCAGGCACAAAATTGCCACCTTATGGCACAGTGGATGAATCTGAAGGTCAAGGCGGCTGCTGGCTCTGTTTATCCTTCTGGACCAGACGACACTTTTCACTGCCGGCCGATTCCAGAAGGATATGCTAGGGTGATGGTCGACGAAATAACGGAGGGATTTGAGGAGCTCCAGCTTGACCACCCTACCGGTGAAGGGGAGACTCGGCTGGGTTCTTCACTGAAGACTCCATGCCTATGGCGGAAGGACCTAATCAACATTCTGAACTGGACGCCTCCGCCTCCTCCTCCGACGACGACGAGTCAGGGCACTCCGCCTCCTCCACCGCCTCCTCCTCCGGCGAGTGACCATCAGGGCACTCCGGCTCCTTCTCCGGCGAGTGACCATCAGGGCACTCCGGCTCCTTCTCCGGCGCGTGGCGGCACACCGCCTCCTTCGCCGCCGGCGCGTGGCGGCACTCCGCCTCCTTCGCCGCCGGCGCGCCCGAGCAGACAGCCAGCTCCTCCTTCGCCTAATCAGCAAGGGCGGAAGAGACCTGCCGCCGCTCCGGCTACTCCTGCTCCGGCGCCTAACCAAGTAAAAAAGACAGCCGCTTCGTCTGGTCCGGCGACGTCTACCAGTACAGCCAGAGGCAGGAGGCGATGCAGATTCGGTCCTTCTCTCATGCCTCTAGAGAAGTTACCGTACGAGATGTCCGACGAGGAAAACACGAAGATCGCTGAAGGCGAAGTGAAGGACTTTTTTGAAGGGTTGAAAGCACAGAGACATTCACCTCCGGAGGAGAAGATAGATGCGGTGAAAGCAAAGCGCACTCTTGCTGCCCTGAAGCAACCAGCGAAAAGTAAGCCGAAGGGCAACTATGACCGCATTATTCAAAAGACATTTCAAGATGCCAAGCGGTCCGGAAGTACAAAAAGTGATCAGAGGTTAGCAGAAGGGCGAGCTGGGAAACAAATTGCCCAGCTCGGCGAACAAGCGAACCAATCGTGCCCCCCGCTCAAGGTGTCTAGCGACATGGTCGCTAATGATCCGAGGATGGTGCCCGGTTATACCAATCTTGCAGATTACGCGTCCGACGATGTACACTATGATTTCATGGACGTGCAGATAGAAAGATACGAGTACAAAAAGCCTCTCGTCAAAAATGAAAGATCTCTATCAACGAATATGCGAAGATTGCATGATTGGTACATGAAAATCTGCAGAGAGTCTGGGGGGAGGAATAACTTGTATTTGAGAGTTAAACCGGAGCATGACCTCGTTGGAATTGAACTGTTGCCTGTTCCATTTGAGGAGTTCTATCAATTTTTCAATCAACTGGCCCTCGATAAAACAACGATCACCTGCTACTGTCTGTAAGTAGTACTACTTCTGTCATTAAGTCTCTCTATATAGCTGATCTTCATTGCATGTATTTATAATTATCCTCACTATATTATGCAGATTGAAGATCGTCGAATTGAAGAAAAGACAAGTAGGTGATATTGGGTTTATTAACACATACCTCATAGATGCAACCGAGGTTAAATTGCGTCCCGGCGATACCGAGACCAACTTGCTACGATCGTTGGTGGTAAATGAAAACAAAAATATAATACTCTTTCCTTACAACTTCAAGTGAGTGTTAATGTCTTGTGCATATTTGGTTTCTCTTATATATCAGTCAAGTTTATAGTGATGTAATTGATGATCTCATGCATTCGTGCACAGCTTCCACTATATTCTCTTAGAGATTAAGCTTGAGAAGGGAATAGTAACTGTCTTCGACTCTAAACGTAAAGATCCCGAGGAGTATGCGGACATGACTCAAATGCTAGTCAGGTAAGTTAAATCGATCAATATTATCCACCATGCATATATATCAGCAACTTCATTTCTGATATCAACTAATTGTTTCCTTTGTCTGGCAGGGCTTGGAAAAAATTCACCAAAAAAGCTCCGGGACTGCCGAAGAAGCTACAATTTAGATACCCGAAAGTAAGTACTATATAGTAGCATGTTCCGCGCGCGCATCTCCTATATCTTGATTCAAGCGCTAGTTTCATCAATACCAATTTGGCATTCTTGCTTATCAGTTTGTTTGACCTCTATTTCTTGTAAAGTGGTTGTGGCAGGAACCCGGGAATGATTATTGTGGATACTACATTTGCGAGTCCATCCGCCACACGACCTGTGAGCGGGGCTACACTGAAGAACAATTTGAAGTGCGTAAGCAATCAATAATATTCACAAATTTATAGCATCATTTCATGTATTGACCCCCTACTTCAAATTAGATGTTTCGGATGCGGGATGAACTCCTAACACCAGATCGTCTGCGAGCAATTCAAGAGGAATTGGCGGCATTCTTCCTTGAACACGTGATCGCTGAAGACGGAGAATACTATATGGACCATGCATCCATGTGTTAGGAGATTATTTTTGTAAGAGATAATTATTGTATATATGTGCCCGGTAGTGTCGGATAGATATACGAGAACTTGTTGTTCGACCAATCTCTCGGAGAAGGAGAGGTGGTCGATATTACTTCTCTCTGTATGCATATATATATATGTTGATTATACGAGATCTTCTGTTCCTTCGTTTGCTTAATTAGTAGCTAGCAGCTAGCTATAGCTAGCTAGCGTGACTCTAGTCCTCTCTATATACGTATGTGTAGTATGTAGCATCGACCAAGCACGGACATAAGAGAGAACACTTCTCTCTATTAATTAGCTAGCTAACACAATATATGAAACACCTAAATTAACCCCCAAAACCTAAAACCCCCCTCCCCTTTCAAAAAAAAAACAAAAACCACAGCCACAGAAATGCTGACGCGTGGATGCCTTTTGGTCCCGGTTGGTACCACCAACCGGGACTAAAGCCCCTCCTGCCTGGACTCGGTGCACAGGCCACGTGGACACCCTTTTGCCCCGGTTCTGGATTGAACCGGGACTAAAGGGTCAGAGCATTAGTACCGACCCTCTTGTCCCGGTTCCAGAACCGGGGCTAAAAGGCCCAAATGAACCGGGGCTAAAGACCCTTTATCTACTAGTGTAACCAAAATAAGAAGCATAATAAGATAAACATCACATGCAATCAAAATATGTGACATGATATGGCCATCATCATCTTGTGCTTTTGATCTCCATCTCCAAAGCACCGTCATGATCACCTTCGTCACCGGCGCGACACCTTGATCTCCATCGTAGCATCGTTGTCGTCTCGCCAACTATTGCTTCTACGACTATCGCTACCACTTAGTGATAAAGTAAAGCAATTACATGGCGATTGTATTTCATACAATAAAGCGACAACCATATGGCTCCTGCCAGTTGCCGATAACATTACAAAACATGATCATCTCATACAAAGCCGTATAACTCATCATGTCTTGACCATATCACATCACAACATGCCCTGCAAAAACAAGTTAGACGTCCTCTACTTTGTTGTTGCAAGTTTTACGTGGCTGCTACGGGCTTAGCAAGAACCGTTCTTACCTACGCATACAAAACCACAACGATGTTTCGTCAAGTATGTGCTGTTTTAACCTTCACAAGGACCGGGCGTAGCCACACTTGATTCAGCTAAAGTGAGAGAGACAGACACCCGCCAGTCACCTTTAAGCAACGAGTGCTCGTAACGGTGAAACCAGTCTCGCGTAAGCGTACGCGTAATGTCGGTCCGGGCCGCTTCATCTCACAATACCGCCGAAGCAAAGTATGACATGCTGGTAAGCAGTATGACTAGTATCGTCCACAATCTCATTGTGTTCTACTCGTGCATATCATCTACGCATAGACCTGGCTCATGATGCCACTGATGGGGAACGTAGTATTTTAAAATTTTCCTACGATCACGCAAGATCTATCTACCAGATGCATAGCAACGAGAGGGAAGAGTGTGTCTACGTACCCTCGTAGACCGGGAGCGGAAGCGTCAAGTGACGCAGTTGATGTTGTCGAACTTCTTCGCGATCCAACCGATCAAGCACCGAACGTACGGCACCTCCGCGTTCAGCACACGTTCAGCTTGATGACGTCCCACGAGCTCTTGATCCAGTTGAGCTTCACGGGAGAGTTTCGTCAGCACGACGGCGTGGTGACGGATATTATGTGTTCACCGGCGCAGGGCTTCGCCTAAGCTCCGTGACGGTATGACCGAGGTGTGATTCTGTGGAGGGGGGCAGCGCACACGGCTAAAATAATTCAACTTGTGTGTCTTTGGGTGCCCCCCTGCCCCCGTATATAAAGGAGCAAGGGAGGAGGGCCGGCCAACCTCCTATGGTGCGGCTAGGGAAGGAATCCTACTAGGAATAGGATTGCAATCCTATTCCTAGTAGGAATCACCAAAGAAGGAAGAGATGGAGTAGGAAAAGGAAGAGGTGGCGCCTCCCACCAATCCTAGTCCAACTAGGAACTAGGTGGGGCGCCGGCCAGCCTTATGGGCTGCCTCTCTCCTTTCCACAAGGCCCACTATGGACCATCCCCCTTCGTAGGAGGTTCCGGTAACCCCCTTCGGCAATCCCGATAAATCCGAAACTTTTCCGGTATACTTCCGGTGTCCGAATATAGCCGTCCAATATATCAATCTTTATGTCTCGGACATTCCGAGACTCCTCGTCATGTCCGTGATCTTATCCGGGACTCCGAACTACCTTCGGTACATCAATACTCATAAACTCATAATACCGATCGTCATCAAACGTTAAGCGTGCGGACCCTACGGGTTCGAGAACTATGTAGACATGACCGAGACTCATCTCCGGTCAATAACCAATAGCGGAACCTGGATGTTCATATTGGCTCCTACATATTCTACGAAGATCTTTTATCGGTCAGAACCGCATAACTACATACGTTGTTCCTTTTGTCAAACGGTATGTTACTTGCCCGAGATTCGATCGTCGGTATCTTTATACCTAGTTCAATCTCGTTACCGGCAAGTCTCTTTACTCGTTCCGTAACACATCATCTCGTGACTAACTCATTAGTCTTTTGCTTGCAAGGCTTATTGTGATGTGTGTTACCGAGAGGGCCCAGAGATACCTCTCCGACACTTGGAGTGACAAATCCTAATCTTGATCTATGCCAACACCACGAATACTTTCGGAGACACCTGTAGAGCATCTTTATGATCACCCAGTTACGTTGCGACGTTTGATAGCACACAAGGTGTTCCTACGGTATTCGGGAGTTGCATAATCTCATAGTCATAGGAACATGTATAAGTCATGAAGAAAGCAATAGCAGTAAAACTAAACGATCATAGTGCTATGCTAACGGATGGGTCTTGTCCACCACATCATTCTCCTAATGATGTGATCCCGTTGATCAAATGACAACTCATGTCTATGGCTAGGAAACATAACCATCTTTGATCAATGAGCTAGTCTAGTAGAGGCATACTAGGGACATACTGTTTTGTCTATGTATTCACACATGTACTAAGTTTCCGGTTAATACAATTCTAGCATGAATAAAAGACATCTATCATGATATAAGGAAATATAAATAACATCTTTATTATTGCCTCTAGGGCATATTTCCTTCAGGTTGCATCTATGAGGTATGTGTTAATAAACCCAATATCACCTACTTGTCTTTTCTTCAATTCGACGATCTTCAATCTGCATAATATAGTGAGGATAATTATAAATACATGCAATGAAGATCAGCTATATAGAGAGACTTAATGACAGAAGTAGTACTACT
This sequence comes from Secale cereale, assembly GCA_902687465.1. Lineage (NCBI taxonomy): Eukaryota > Viridiplantae > Streptophyta > Magnoliopsida > Poales > Poaceae > Secale > Secale cereale. The sequence continues at coordinate 628,378,699 of LR738714.1, forward strand.
TACAGACAGTAGCAGGTGACCGTTGTTTTATCGAGGGCCAATTGATTGAAAAACTGATAGAACTCCTCAAATGGAACAGGCAACAGGTCAATTCCAACGAGGTCATGCTCCGGTTTAACTCTCAAATACAAGTTATCCCTCCCCCCAGACTCTCTGCAGATTTTCAAGTACCAATCATGCAATCTTCGCATATTCGTTGATAGAGATCTTTCATTTTTGACGAGAGGCTTTTTGTACTCGTATCTTTCTATCTGCACTTCCAAGAAATCATAGTGTACATCGTCGGACGCGTAATCTGCAAGATTGGTATAACCGGGCACCATCCTCGGATCATTAGCGACCATGTCGCTAGACAACTTGAGCGGGGGGCACGATTGGTCCGCTTGTTCGCCGAGCTGGGCAATTTGTTTCCCAGCTCGTCCTTCTGCTAACCTCTGATCACTTTTAGTACTTCCCGACCGCTTCGCTGCTTGATATGACTTTTGAATCATGCGGTCATAGTTGTCCTGCGGCTTACTTTTCGCTGGTTGCTTCAGGGCAGCAAGAGTGCGCTTTGCTTTCACCGCATCTATCTTCTCCTCTGGAGGTGGATGTCTCTGTGCTTTCAACCCTTCAAAAAAGTCCTTCACTTCGCCTTGAGCGATCTTCGTGTTTTCCTCGTCGGACCTCTCGTACGGTAACTTCTCTAGAGGCGTGAGAGAAGGACCGAATCTGCATCGCCTCCCGCCTCTGGCTGTACTGCTAGACGTCGCCGGACCAGTCAAAGCGGCTGTCTTTTTTCCTTGCTTACTAGCCGGAGCAGGAGCAGCCGGAGCGGCGACAGGTCTCTTCCGCCCTTGCTGACTAGGCGGAGAAGGAGGAGCAGGCTGGCTGCTCGGGCACGCCGGCGGCGAAGGCGGAGTGCGGCCACGCGCCAGCGGCGAAGGAGGCGGAGTGCCGCCACGCGCCGGAGAAGGAGCCGGAGTGCCCTGATGGTCACTCGCCGGAGGAGGAGGCGGTGGAGGAGGTGGAGTGCCCTGACTCGCCGGAGGAGGAGGAGGAGGCGGAGGCGTCCAGTTGAAAATGTTGATGAGGTCCTTCCGCCATAGGCATGGAGTCTTCAGTGAAGAACCCAGCCGAGTCTCCCCTTCACCGGTAGGGTGGTCAAGCTGGAGCTCCTCAAATCCCTCCGTTATTTCGTCGACCATCACCCTAGCATATCCTTCTGGAATCGGCCGGCAGTGAAAAGTGTCGCCGGGTCCAGAAGGATAAACAGAGCCATCAGCCGCCTTGACCTTCAGATTCATCCACTGCGCCATAAGGTGGCAATTTTGTGCCTGCGTGATAGCATCCACGGGATTCCTGGCAGTAGCCGTCAAGACAGGCTCTGGCTGAAGCAGCTCGGTGGAAGCCACACTGCTTCTTCGCTGAGATTGCGGGGTAGCTTCGGGGGAAGCTTCGGCAGTTCTTTTGTCCCGATTTGCTTCCCGTTCCTCTATCGCTTGTATTCTGGCCTGCAGCGCCTGAATTTCGGTCAGCTCCATTTTCTTCCTCCTGTCGTGGCATTTGTAGCCTCCTGCGTCCGGAAACCCAGCACGCCACGGAAGGGAGCCTGACGTGCCTCGTGTCCGTCCAGGGTGCTCAGGATTCCCGAGGGCCATTGTCAGCTCGTCGTTCTCTCTGTCGGGGAAGAACGTCCCTTCATGCGCTGCTTTGATATACTGCCGCATCTTCCTGAGTGGTGTTTCCAATTGCTTGTCCGTCCAAATGCACCACCCTGTTACAGGGTCCAAGGTTCCGCCAGCCCCGAAGAACCAAGTCCGGCAACGGTCTGGCCAGTGCATTGTCTCTGGTTCGATCCCTTTCTGAAGCAGATCATTCTCAGCCTTGGCCCACTTAGGCCGGGCTACGAGGTAGCCGCCCGACCCCGTGCGATGGTGATGCTTCTTCTTCGCAGCATTTATCCGGTTTGTCTCCGACATCTTCTGACTCTTTTCCGACTTCTTATGGGCCACAAATGCGGGCCAGTCATCTTTGATCTTCTCATATATGCCCACGAATTCTGGAGTCTTTTTATCTTTGACAAACGTATTCAATTTTTTCTTCCATGCCCTGAATTGGTCTGCCATTTTCGAAAGTGCAGCAGACTTGATTAACTCTTCTTTAACTGGGTTCGCCGGATCAACCTCTCGCGGTAGGACAAAATTTGACTTCAGCTCAGTCCAAAGATCTTCTTTCTGCATATCAGTGACATAAGTCACCTGAGCGTCGTTTGCAGCCAGCTTTAACCATTGATGGATGCTGATCGGGATCTTGTCCCTAACCAGAACCCCGCACTGATTAACAAATGCGTTCTTTGTCCGGATGGGTGCAATCGGCTCGCCGGAGCGCGAGATTTCTGAGATCTCAAACTTTTCATCCGGCCTCAACTTTTTCTTCGCTCCTCGTCTCTTTACCGAAGATTTGCTCGATCCGGAGGGCTAGAAAAAGGAACAAAGACGAGAGTTAATGAATGAATCAATTAACTAGTCAGCACATGCTTAACTAACATATATACCTCCTGGCCGGACTCGGTTCGGTCACCGGAGCCAGCATCACGGTCTCCTTCTTGCACCGACATTGGGTCACCGGAGCCGTCCTCACGGTCTACTTCTTCCATGTGCATTGGGTCACCGGATCCATCAATATCATAGCCTAGATCTTCCAGCTGCAGCTCTTTTTCGACCTGCTCATCGGTGTCGTTGAGAAACGACAAGACGGCATTTTGTCCGTGTGCGATTATGTCCATCAACATCGCTTCTTGTGCTAGGTCTCGGGTGTTGTCGTCCATTGTTTCTACAAATATTTACAACATGCCAATTATTATTCAAACATGACAGATGGATATATTAATGGCAAACGTAGAACTAGCTTCAATACTTTGACACAGGTAGGCAACCTCTCGACCCCCCCGACTTCTCGGCGATCCACAACCCTAGACCCCCTCATGTCACATTTTGTCTAGTGTCAAAGGATTCAACAAACCAATACTTCATCATTAGGCGAAAGTAACAGTAGCATGATGGTACGAAGCTCTCCAAAGTTGTTTTGGAACGAAGTCCCAGATAAGATAATCCGTAACAAAAGACGGATTATCCTATCAGGAACTCCGTTCCAAAACATCTTTGCATAACTTCGTACCAACATGCCCCGGTTACTTCTGGCAAATGATGAAGTCATGGAATTTTTCAATACTTTGACACTAGCTAGGCAACCTCTCTCGACCCCTCGACCCCCGACTGCTCGGCGATCCACAAACCCTAGACCCCCTCATGTCACATTTTTTCTAGCTATAGTGTCAAAGGATTCAACAAAACCAATACTTCATCATTAGGCGAAAGTAACAGTAGCATGATGGTACGAAGCTCTCCAAAGTTGTTTTGGAACGAAGTCCCAGATAAGATAATCCGTAACAAAAGACGGATTATCCTATCAGGAACTCCGTTCCAGAACATCTTTGCATAACTTCGTACCAACATGCCCCGGTTACTTCTGGCAAATGATGAAGTCATGGAATTTTTCAATACTTTGACACTAGCTAGGCAACCTCTCTCGACCCCTCGACCCCCGACTGCTCGGCGATCCACAACCCTAGACCCCCTCATGTCACATTTTGTCTAGCTATAGTGTCAAAGGATTCAACAAAACCAATACTTCATCATTAGGCGAAAGTAACAGTAGCATGATGGTACGAAGCTCTCCAAAGTTGTTTTGGAACGAAGTCCCAGATAAGATAATCCGTAACAAAAGACGGATTATCCTATCAGGAACTCCGTTCCAGAACATCTTTGCATAACTTCGTACCAAAATGCCCCGGTTACTTCTGGCAAATGATGAAGTCATGGAATTTTTCAATACTTTGACACTAGCTAGGCAACCTCTCTCGACCCCTCGACCCCCGACTGCTCGGCGATCCACAAACCCTAGACCCCCTCATGTCACATTTTGTCTAGCTAGTGTCAAAGGATTCAACAAAACCAATACTTCATCATTAGGCGAAAGTAACAGTAGCATGATGGTACGAAGCTCTCCAAAGTTATTTTGGAACGGAGTCCCCGATAGGATAATTCGTAACAAAAGACGGATTATTCTATCAGGAACTCCGTTCCAAAATATCTTTGCATAACTTTGTACCAAAATGCCCCGGTTACTTCTGGCTAATGATGAAGTCATGGAATTCTTCAATACTTTGACCCCCGACTGCTCGGCGATCCACAACCCTAGACCCCCGACTGCTAGGCAACCTCTCGACCCCTCGCCCTTCGGCCTCTCGATCGGTCCCTCGACGACCCTCGACCCCTCGACCTTCGGCCTCGGTCCCTCGACGACCCTCGACCCCGGCCCCCCCTAATGTCGAAGTTATCGGGGAGAGGGTGTATACATATCCGATAAAAAAAGAGGAAGAAGAAGAAAAAAGGAACCGCTAGAGGAGAAGATCGAAGGAAAAAAAAGAAAAAAAAAGGAGAAGAAGAAAGGAATAGAGGAGAAGAAGAGAAAATTTCTCTTCTTCTCCTCTATTCCTTTCTTCTTCTCCTCTTTTTTTCTTTTTTTTCTTCTTCTTATTTATTTCTCCTCTTTCTTCCTCTCCTTCTTCTTCTTTCTTTCCTCTTTCTTATTTTCTTCTTTCCTATCCTTCTTTTTCTTTTTTTTCTTCTTCTTATTTATTTCTCCTCTTCTTCCTCTCCTCTTCTTCTTTCTTTCCTCTTTCTTATTTTCTTCTTTCCTATCCTTCTTTTTCTAAATTTGTAACTTTTGCATATATATATATAAAACTTTCTATATATATTTAGCATATATAAACAAAAAACTATATAGCTAGCCACATACACATATATATACATCACATATACACACATCACATATATACAGCAACTTCCTAAGAAAAAATATATTTATATACACATAAATATATATTTAACATATATATTTAGCAAATTCCTAAGAAAAAAAAGATATACACATACATATAAATACATCAACTATATATACAGCAACTATATATACTGCAATTTATATAAACATAAAAAAAATATACACATATATACATATATATACACAACAACTATATATATATATATATACAGCAATATTAAACATATAAAAAAAAAGGGAGCCGGCCCTCACATCGGCAGGGCTGGGCGGCGCGACGGCGGCGGGGCGGGGCGGCGACGAGGCGGCGTCGGGGCGGGGCGGCGCGACGGCGGCGGGGCGGGGCGCGCGGCGGCGCGGGGCGACGGGCCGGCCGGGGCGCGGCGACGGCGCGGGGCGGAGCGACGAGGCGGCGTCGGGGGCGACGGCGACGGGGCGACGGGGGCGACGGGGGCGACGGGGACGGAGCAGATCGAGGGCGGCGTCGGGGCGGGGAAGAAGGAGAAACTGAACAAAATTTTCGCAAGTGTAGCTTATATAGGAGGAGTATTAGTCCCGGCTCTTGGCACAAACCGGGACTAATAGCCCCCTTTAGTCCCGGTTGCTGTTACCAACCGGGACTAAAGGTCCCTTTTCAGCAGCCCAAAGGGCGGGAAGGTGGGGCCTTTAGTCCCGGTTGGTGGCAGCAACCGGGACTAATGCCACCCTTTAGTCCCGGTTGGTGGCAGCAACCGGGACTAATGCCACCCTTTAGTCCCGGTTGGTGGCAGCAACCGGGACTAAAGGCCTTGCCGCGGTGCGGTGGGAAGTTTAGTCCCACCTCGCTAGTTGAGGGAGAGCAGCACCAGTTTATAAGCCCCGCTGCCTCTCTCCTCTCGAACTCCTCTAAACTGCAGGCCTAAGGGCCTAAACTGACACTGCTTTGCCTGTGGACTTGCTGGGCTTGCTTTGCCTGTGGACTTGCTGGGCTTTCTACGGGCCTGAATCCTGGCCCATGGTTGGGTTTCTAGTCGTATTCAGGCCGTGTGGGCCCAGCAGGTGGCATATTTTTTCTTTTTTTCTTTGTTGCTTTATTTTTTAGTTTTGTTTCTACTTTCAACAAAATACTTACTGTTGCTATTTTTATTTATTTGTTTTCTTTGTTTCTTTATTTATTTGATTTTGTTTCTACTTACAAAAATATATTTATTGTTGCTATTTTTTTTTCAAGTTTTTTTGTTTTGTTTTCTGCATTATTTATTTTCTTTTGTAAAACCAATTACAAACTTTCTGTTAGTGCAAGTAGTATTCAAATTTGAATAGTTTAAATTTGAAATTATTTATTTTACTTCCTTTATTTATTTTCTTTGTTGCTTTATTTATTTTATTTTGTTTATACTTAATTACAACAAAATACTTATTGTTGCTATTTATTTCTAAGTTGTTTTTTGCTGTATTTAGAGTTGCTTTATTTATTTTATTTTCTTTGTTTATTTCTAAGTTGTTTTTTGCTGTATTTAGAGTTGCTTTATTTATTTTACTTTCTTTATTTATTTTCTTTGTTGCTTTATTTATTTTATTTTGTTTATACTTACAACAAAATACTTATTGTTGCTATTTATTTTTCAAGTTTGTTTTGTTTTGTTTTGTTTTGTTAGTGCAAGTAGTATTGAAATTTGAATAGTACAAACGGACAATGGTATCATACTCGTTTGTTACAAAGTTGGCATGGCATCATCATAATAGTTGCGGAAATAACTCTTCACTTTTTCTTCGCTTGTGTCATTTGCTTATTGCGCCGTAACCATGGATAATCTTCATCGTTTATCAGGATGCTTGGGTCAGCCTTGACTTTGAAGGGAGGAATTTCATGAAACTTTTCATAATCTTCAGACATGTCTGTCTTGCCCTCCACTCCCAGGATGTCCCTTTTTCCTGAAAGAACTATGTGGCGCTTTGGCTCATCGTATGATGTATTCGCTTCCTTATCTTTTCTTTTTCTCGGTCTGGTAGACATGTCCTTCACATAGATAACCTGTGCCACATCATTGGCTAGGACGAACGGTTCGTCATTGTATCCAAGATTTTTCAGATCCACTGTTGTCATTCCGTACTGTGGGTCTACCTGTACCCCGCCTCCTGACAGATTGACCCATTTACACTTAAACAAAGGGACCTTAAAATCATGTCCGTAGTCAAGTTCCCATATGTCCACTATGTAACCATAATATGTGTCCTTTCCCCTCTCGGTTGTTGCATCAAAGCGGACACCGCTGTTTTGGTTGGTGCTCTTTTGATCTTGGACAATCGTGTAAAATGTATTTCCATTTATCTCGTGTCCTTTGTAAATCAATACAGTCGAAGATGGTCCCCTGGACAACAAGTACAACTCATCACAAACAGTGTTGTCACCTCTGAGACATGTTTCCAACCAACTGCTGAAAGTCCTGATGTGTTCACGTGTAATCCAGTCGTCGCACTGCTCCGGGTGTTTGGAGCGCAGACTGTTCTTGTGTTCATCGACATACGGGGTCACCAATGTAGAGTTCTGTAGAACTGTGTAGTGTGCTTGAGACCAAGAATAACCGTCCCTGCATATTATTGAGTCCCTTCCAAGCGTGCCTTTTCCAGTCAGTCTGCCCTCGTACCGCGATTTAGGGAGACCTATCTTATTAAGGCCAGGAATGAAGTCAACACAAAACCCGATGACATCCTCTGTTTGATGGCCCATGGAGATGCTTCCTTCTGGTCTGGCGCGGTTACGGACATATTTCTTTAGGACTCCCATGAACCTCTCAAAGGGGAACATATTGTGTAGAAATACGGGCCCCAGAATGACAATCTCGTCGACTAGATGAACTAGGACGTGTGTCATGATATTGAAGAAGGATGGTGGGAACACAAGCTCGAAACCGACAAGACATTGCGTCACATCACTCCTTAGCCTTGGTACGATTTCTGGATCGATCACCTTCTGAGAGATTGCATTGAGGAATGCACATAGTTTCACAATGGCTAATCGGACGTTTTCCGGTAGAAGCCCCCTCAATGCAACCGGAAGCAGTTGCGTCATAATCACATGGCAGTCATGAGACTTTAGGTTCTGGAACTTTTTCTCTGCCATATTTATTATTCCCTTTATATTCGACGAGAAGCCAGTCGGGACCTTCATACTGAGAAGGCATTCAAAGAAGATTTCTTTCTCTTCTTTCGTAAGAGCATAGCTGGCAGGACCTTCATACTGCTTCGGAGGGATGCCGTCTTTTTCGTGCAAACGTTGCAGGTCCTCCCGTGCCTCAGCTGTATCTTTTGTCTTTCCATACACGCCCAAGAAGCCTAGCAGGTTCACGCAAAGGTTCTTCATCACGTGCATCACGTCGATTGAAGAGCGGACCTCTAGGTCTTTCCAGTAGGGTAGGTCCCAAAATATAGATTTCTTCTTCCACATGGGTGCGTGTCCCTCATCGTCATTCGGAGCAGCTAGTGCGCCGGGGCTCTTTCCGAAGATTACGTGTAAATCATTGACCATAGCAAGTACGTGATCACCGGTACGCATGGCGGGCTTCTTCTGGTGATCTGCCTCGCCTTTGAAATGCTTGCCTTTCTTTCGACATTGATGGTTGGTCGGAAGAAATCGACGATGGCCCAGGTACACATTCTTCCTGCACTTGTCCAGGTATATACTTTCAGTGTCATCTAAACAGTGCGTGCATGCGTGGTCTCCTTTGTTTGTCTGTCCTGAAAGATTACTGAGAGCGGGCCAATCGTTGATGGTCACGAACAGCAACGCCTTTAGGTCAAATTCCTCCTGTTTGTGCTCATCCCACGCACGTACACCGTTTCCATTCCACAGCTGTAAAATTTCTTCAACTAATGGCCTTAGGTACACATCAATGTCGTTGCCGGGTTGCTTAGGGCCTTGGATGAGAACTGGCATCATAATGAACTTCCGCTTCATGCACATCCAAGGAGGAAGGTTATACATACATAGAGTCACGGGCCAGGTGCTGTGATTGCTGCTCTGCTCCCCGAAAGGATTAATGCCATCCGCGCTTAGAGCAAACCATACGTTCCTTGCGTCCTTTGCAAACTCCTCCCAGTACTTTCTCTCGATTTTTCTCCATTGCGACCCGTCAGCGGGTGCTCTCAACTTCCCGTCTTTCTTACGGTCCTCACTGTGCCATCGCATCAACTTGGCATGCTCTCTGTTTCTAAACAAACGTTTCAACTGTGGTATTATAGGAGCATACCACATCACCTTCGCAGGAACCCTCTTCCTGGCGGGCTCGCCATCAACATCACCAGGGTCATCTCGTCTGATCTTATACCGCAACGCACCACATACCGGGCATGCGTTCAGATCGTTGTATGCACCGCGGTAGAGGATGCAGTCATTAGGGCATGCATGTATCTTCTGCACCTCCAATCCTAGAGGGCATACGACCTTCTTTGCTGCGTATGTACTGTCGGGCAATTCGTTATCCTTCGAAAGCTTCTTCTTCAATATTTTCAGTAGCTTCTCAAATCCTTTGTCAGCCATAGCATTCTCTGCCTTCCACTGCAGCAATTCCAGTACGGTACCGAGCTTTGTGTTGCCATCTTCGCAATTGGGGTACAACCCTTTTTTGTGATCCTCTAACATGCGATCGAACTTCAGCTTCTCCTTTTGACTTTCGCATTGTGTCCTTGCATCGACAATGACCCGGCGAAGATCATCATTTGGTTCCTCTTGATCTTCAGCAGCTTCACCCGTTGCAGCATCATTGGGCACATCGTCTGGTTCCTCTTGATCTTCACCAGCTCCCCCCATTGCAGCATCACCGTATTCAGGGGGCACATAGTTGTCATCGTACTCTTCTTCTTCACCGTCTTCCATCATAACCCCTATTTCACCGTGCCTCGTCCAAACATTATAGTGTGGCATGAAACCCTTGTAAAGCAGGTGGGAGTGAAGGATTTTTCGGTTAGAGTAAGACATCGTATTCACACATTGAGTGCATGGACAACACATAAAACCATTTTGCTTGTTTGCCTCTGCCACATTTAGAAACTCACGCACGCCCTTAATGTACTCGGAGGTGTGTCTGTCACCGTACATCCATTGGCGGTTCATCTGCGTGCATTTATATATAATTAAGTGTGTCAAAAACCATTACAGAACATCATAAATAGATAATTAAGTGACCAAATGGATAAAAGTTCATCATCACATTAAAACCAAAGTACATACATATATAGTTCTCATCTAACAACATATATAGCTCTCCATACACATCGAAACTATGTAAAACATTTCAACGCGAAAACAAATGCTATCATAATCGCAACCAAGGTAACAATTGATCCAACGGCATAATGATACCAAGCCTCGGTATTAATGGCATATTTTCTAATCTTTTTAATCTTCAACCGCATTGCATCCATCTTGATCTTGTGATCATCGATGACATCCGCAACATGCAACTCCAATATCATCTTCTCGTCCACAATTTTTTTTATTTTTTCCTTCAAGAATTTGTTTTCTTCTTCAACTAAATTTAACCTCTCGACAATAGGTTCCATCTTGATCTTGTGATCATCGATAACTTCCGCAACATGCAACTCCAATTCCATCTTCTCCTCCTCCATTTTTTCCAATTTTTTCTTTAACGAAATGTTTTCCTCTTCAACTAAATTTAACCTCTCCACAAGAGGGTCGGTTGGAATTTCCGGTTCAACTACCTCCTAGACATAATAAAACATCTATGCATGTCAGGTTGGTCGGCATAACTATCATAAGCACTAAAACAAATAGTTATAAATTAAAGATAATATACCACATCCGAATCGTAGACCGGACGAGGGCCCACGTGGGCGGATATCAAAACCATCGCACTATATAATAACAAGCAATAATAAAACGTAAGAAAATTAGACAAATATCTATCTAAAGCAATAATAAAAGTAAGAAAAGCATGGACATAACAAGAGGCTCACCACGGTGGTGCCGGTGACGAGATCGGCGGGGGCGATCGACGGCGGCGAAGACGGGGACGGGACGTGACGGACCGCTAAACCTAGACAAATCTCGAAGAAAATAGAGCTTCGAGAGGAGAAAAGCTTAACTAGTGTGGCTCGGGCATTCCACCGAACATGTTGTGTGCATAGGAGGTGAGCTAGAGCACCACTAACCCCTCTCCCCCTCGGCCAGAAAAAAACAGAGCAGTGAGCTCTGCTCTTGAGTGAGGGGGTATATATAGGCAACTCACTGGTCCCGGTTGGTGCTACAAACCGGGGCTAAAGGGGTGCCTTTGGTCCCGGTTCATAAAACAAACCGGGACTAATAGTGGTGGGCCAGGAGCAAGAGCCATTGGTCCCGGTTTTTAGCTCCAACCGGGACCAATAGGTCCAGACGAACCGGGACCAATGGCCCACGTGGCCCGGCCGGCCCCCTGGGCTAACGAACCGGGTCCAGTACCCCTATTGGTCCCGGTTCTAGATTGAACCGGGGCTAATGGGCTGGACCAATGCCCTGTTTTCTACTAGTGTATATACCTTCCTCAAAACAACCACCATATACCTTCCTCAAAACAGCCACCATATCTACCTACCATGGTGTTTCCATAGCCATTCCGAGATATATTGCCATGCAATGTTCCACCGTTCCGTTCATATGACATGCTTCATATTGTCATATTGCCATGCATGATCATGTAGTTGACATCGTATTTGTAGCAAAACCACCATGCATAATTTTTCATACATGTCACTCTTGATTCATTGCACATCCCGGTACACCGCCGGAGGCATTCATATAGAGTCATACTTGGTTCTAGTATCGAGTTGTAATACCGAGTTGTAAATCAATATAAGTGTGATGATCATCATTATAGAGCATTGTCCCATGTGAGGAAAGGCCAAACAAAATAGGCCCCTCCAAAAAAAAGGGACAATGCTACTATCTTTTTTTCCGCACTTGTGCTTCATAGTAGCACCATGTTCTTCATGATAGAGAGTCTCATGTTTAGTTACTTTCATGTACTAGTGGGAATTTTCATTATAGAACTTGGCTTATATATTCCAACGATGGGCTTCCTCAAATGCCCTAGGTCTTCATGAGCAAGCAAGTTGGATGCACACCCACTTAGTTTCTTTTGTTGAGCTTTCATACATTTCAGCTCTAGTGCATCCATTGCATGGCAATCCCTACTCACTCACATTGATATCCATTGATGGGCATCTCCATAGCCCATTGATACACCTGGTCGATGTGAGACTATCTCCGTCCTTTTTGTCTTCTCCACAACCACCACTCTATTCCACCCATAGTGCTATATCCATGGCTCACGCTCATGTATTGCGTGAAAGTTGAAAGGTTTGAAAGAATAGAGTATGAAAACAAGTGCTTGGCTGAAACCGAGGTTGTGCATGATATGAATATTTTGTGTGATGAAGAGGGATCATAGCCAGACTATATGATTTTGTAGGGATATCTTTCTTTAGCCATGGTATTTAGAGAAGACATAATTGTTTTGTTAGTATGCTTGAAGTATTACTATTTCTTATGTCAATATAGACTTTTATCTTGAATCTTTTGGATCTAAACATCCATGCCACAATAAAAAGAATTACATTGAAAATTATGTTGGTTACCATTCCACATCAAAAATTCTGTTTTTATCATTTACCTACTCGAGGACGAGCAGGAATTAAGCTTGGGGATGCTTGATACGTCTCCAACGTATCTATAATTTTTTATTGTTCCATGCTATTATTTATCATGTTTTGGATGTTTAATGGGCTTTGTTATACACTTTTATATTATTTTTTGGAATAACCTATTAACCCAAAGGCCCAGTCCAGATTGCTGTTTTTTTTGCCTATTTCAGGGTTTTACAGAAAAGGAATATCAAACGGAGTCCAAACGGAATGAAACCTTCGGGAGAGATATTTTTGGAGCGATATCTTCACGAGAGACTTGAGAACCATGGAATAGGGAACATGTGGCGTCCACGAGGGTGGGGGCGCCCCCCTACAGGGAGCGCCCCCTGCCTCGTGGGCCCCACGTTGGTCCCCCGATGCCCTCCTTCCTCCTATATATATCCATGTAACTTGAAAACATCAGGAGAGGAGAAAAAACCTTAATTCCACCACCGCAACCTTCTGTTCCCGTGAGATCCCATCTTGGGGCCTGTTCTGGAGCTCCGCCGGAGGGGGGATCTACCACGGAGTGCTTCTACATCAACACCATCGCCTCACCATGAGTTGTGAGTAGTTTACCACAGACCTTCGGGTCCATAGTTAGTACCTAGATGGATTCTTCTCTCTCTTTGCGGTGTGTTTGTCGATATCCAATGAATTGTTGGTTTATGATCAAGATTATCTATGAGAAATATTTGGTTCTTTTTTGAATTCTTTTATGTATGATTATAATATCCTTGCAAGTCTCTTCGAATTATTGGTTTGGTCTGGCCTACTAGATCTATAGTTCTTGCAATGGGAGAAGTGCTTGGCTTTGGGTTCAATCTTGTGGTGTCCTTTCCCAGTGACAATAGGGGCAGCAAGGCACGCATTGTATTTTTGCCATCGAGGATAAAAAGATAGGGTTTATATCATATTGCTTGAGTTTATCCCTCTACATCATGTCATCTTGCTTAAGGTGTTACTTTGTTCTTATGAACTTAAGGATTTGTTTGGTTTAATGGCTATCCCTCAAGTGGACAGGGATAGCCGTTTTTTCGTTGGTTGCCATGTGTTTGGTTCATTGAGAAGAGGGATAAGCAAGGATATGGTCAGCCAAGATTCGTGGAATATACCGTCAAAATATGGTTGAGCGGAGTCTTGAAAATCTGGCGGATATGGTTAGCCACCCCGCGCGCACGAAACGTTTTCTTCGCTTATGTTCCGCTCACCCTCTTTTCCCCACCTCATCTCTTCTCCTCGCCGGGTGTGGCGTTGACCATCGAGGCTATAGATTTTTTACCAAGGTGGTGGTTGCGTTGAGGCTGCCGGGTGGCTGAGCTAGCCATGGTGTGGGGCTAGGCTAGACAGAGCGCGGGCAAGCAGATCCAGCCATGGCGTGGGGTGGCGGGGCGGCGAAGCCAGCCATGACGCGACGGCAGGATCGGCCAGAGCGCGCAGCGGAGAGGACGACCAGCGCAGCCAGCAATGTTGCTAGCCTTGTGCTACATGCGCGCTCCCTTGGGTCAGGGCGCCGGCTTGCTGAGGTTGGCCGAGCAACTTTTCTCATCTTGCTCAACACCTGTTTGCGTAAATGCCTGAGAGCTTGCTCTCTTGATGTAGTGTCCTATGAGCCTGCGTGCATGCTCTGTTCTCTCTGCATGTGTGCGTGTGTGATCTTTCTTGTTTGTAGCGTTGATTTGTAACAACCCCTCTTTCTCTTCGTCAATGTTCTGTTTACAAATATGTTCTTTCAATTATTTATCTTCTATGAATAAAATGTACTTGTCTATTTTGATATGAAGCATATGTAGGCAACCCAACCTACTAACCGATGAGCACTTTAGTTTAAATTTCTATTTATATCATATTTGGTAGATTTATGTTGAAAAATATGCAACCATGAGGTAATCTCACCATCTCAATAGAAAAGGTCACCACAACTCTTAGTCAGTATTCGTCCTTTGAACCAAACAGATAAATGGATATCCCCAGCCGATTAACATTATATCCAACCAAACAGAAAAAGGGATATCCCTTGCGAGATGGTTGGGGATACCCATAGCCACTTAAACCTATCCTCCGAACCAAACGCACCCTAATACTCTTGATGCATGCTGGATAGCGGTCGATGTGTGGAGTAATAGTAATAGATGCAGAATCATTTCTGTCTACTTGTCACAAACGTGATGCCTATATATAATGATCATGCCTAGATATTCTCATAAGTATTCGCTTTTCTATCAATTGCTCGACAGTAATTCGTTCACCCACCGTAGAATTCTGCTATCATGAGAGAAGCCACTAGTGAAACCTATGGCCCCGGGTCTATTCTAGACATATCAATCTACAATCTACTTTACTTTACCGTTTTTACTTTCTGTTCTTATATCTAAAAATACCAAAAATATCAAACTATCATATCTATCAGATCTCACTTTCATAAGTGACCGTAAAGGGATTGACAACCCCTTATCGCGTTGGCTGCAAAGTTCTTATTTGTTTGTGCAGGTGCAAGGGACTCGCGCGTGATCTCCTACCGGATTGATACCTTGGTTCTCAAAAACTGAGGGAAATACTTACGCTACTGTGCTGCATCACCATTTCCTCTTCGAGGGAATACAACGCAAGCTCGAGAAGTAGCATACTACATAGAGTACAACTATAGCGAACGATGCTACTATATGATGCCGCCACGTCACGTATATCCAAAATTGTGCCACCTTTTTTTTCTCAAAGAGCATGTTGGAGACCGTGGAACAACCACACAAGTTGCACATACACATAACACATTTACTAGTAATAAATTCTAAAGGACAAATGCCAGTATGCCACACAAGTTCATCTCCAATTCATGTGATAAATTTGTGCATGACTAGTCTACATATATTCACAGCGCTAGCGTTCATAATTTACCATACTCCACTTACACGTTATAGATGGTCTACATGCCCTCCTGCAGGTTCCAGTCCCTGGTGTTCTTCATGGATGTCACGATCCATAGCGGTGGCAAACGGGAATCATTGTCGCAGCTTTCTAGTCTGGTTCCACACGATGGAGACTCATCCAAGATGAAGCGGCATAAATCTGCGATAGTGTGTCCCAGCATGTCGTGCATCCAGCGGTGCACACTGAAGACACAACCATGCTTCATGAATAGCAGGCCTTCCATATCGTGCACGGAAGGTGGCATCCGCTTCAGAATGGGGTAGCTGTCCCCAATGAAAAGCGAGTACTCTCCAAGAGTGTTCCTCGGCACCCACGTAGCATCACGGGGGTCGAACTCGGCGCCGTTCATCTGGTACACGCGGTATCTCAGATCTGGACACATGGTGACGTACATAGTCAAGGTCCATGCATAATAATGTTGTGCTCAAATATGGTGGTCAGTAATACTGTGCAGCAAATAGTACTACTCCGGTATAGAGGAAGTAAAATAACCGGCTTATTATATATAGCCACTCTTGGCTGCATGGATGAGATAGTATGACATGGAAAAACAAAAATGGTGGCAGCTAGTGGGTTTAAGTCTTCAAGGGCCTAGCTAGCTATACGCGTCCTCCAAGGTAAAAAGTAGTCCTACTAGTACGTAAGTAGAGTACTAGTACAACAATGAAAGAGAAGGCGAGAGAGGGTTAAAAATGGAATACATGGGTAGAAGGTGACGGTCCGATCGTGGTAGATTGTGTGACCATGTTGCACATCAGTGGTACCATGAGTAACAACTGCTAAGATAGTTGATCCTAATATGCCATAGTCAGCTACAAGGTTCCAGGTTAGACCGAATCGCGGATGCAAATGCACATCGAGGATCGGCGATCTTATTTTGATCGCGGGATGACTGGTCCCTGCAAATGATGGTTTGTGCATTCCGTTTATAATCTCCCGTACCATAGGATGGCAATTAGATGAAACAAGTCCCCTTGCTTGTCACCACGAAGATGCGGCCTAGATGGTGCACGGCGGCTTCGAACGTGTAGGGGTAGAAATCTACCGCCGCCAACATGCGCCAGCCTCTACCGTTAGTGCATCTTGCATTGATGGCAATCCTTATGTCGAACACCGCGATGAGATAGTAATCATCGTACCCGCGTCGCTTTGTCGGCGGGTTCGCAATTGCTATCTTCTTCAATCTCATGTAGGCATCATCATACGTATTCAAGCCCAGCCTGTCCGGAAGGCCGATCCCAATGGTGGAGAAGGGGTCTACCGGAACGGCCGCACTGCTGTAGATGTTGTGCAAAATGATGGTGGTATCCAGCCGGAGGTATGCAAGCCAATCTTCGTTGGCACCGGCCCAGACCTATATATAAGACGGTGGGCAGTGGAGAAATTACGGGATGGAAATGGAATAACTAAGTACTACATGATTAAACTCCATTACTGACCTGCTCATCGGACAAAATCCGACAACCTCTCAACGTCGGCAACTCTAGCGGAGTAAACGTCCAACCATGGCCGAGGAGCGGTGGACTGTTTGAAGGATTGTCCCATAGAAGAACCTTCTCCTCGAGGACGCATGGAAGACCAACAAGCATGGCCTTTTCCCAAGCCATTTTAGGCACCGTCTTGAAAAAGTTGGTTCAGGAAGCACCGAGTCTTGCGACGGTGAGGACGCCAGAGCGACGCGCGATTTCTCCCAGAGGATCGTCGTCCAAGGTCTCCCAGCCCCGATGAGGAGGAGCGATGAACTGCCTTCTCTTCGGGGGAGGGGAACTGGCGAGGAGGAGATAAGAGCGTAGTAACCACAGGGCTTCGTCCCTTCCAACTATAGCGAAGGGGTGAGGCTATTATTTACTACTAGTACGAGCATTATGGGACGTTATGGGATTGCATTATACTATAAATAATAGCACTAGTAAGAAATTTTTGGCACTAGCTAGTAGTTTTTGGCGTGGATTAAGAAATTTTGGGTATGTTTTTGCTATTTTTTGTACACGCCAACTAGTGTCAAAAAACATCTTACATTATATGACGGAGGAGTACGTACTAGTACTGTAGCAGTACTAGTACTGCTTTCTCAACTAGTAGTGCAAGGGTACTACTAGTGCTATGTACTGTACAGTATAGTGCACCAGTTTTGAACTCTTGAATCTCAGGGCCAAGGAGCTACAGTTGGAAGTGGAGGGTGCTACTGTTCTCTAGAACCATCGCTGTACTATCAATGCAGGGAAAGTACACCTGCGTAGTGGCCTAGTGGGTACTCGGTGCTCTATTCAGCCGCTCCTCTCACATAGCTGGCCTACTCAGGCGCTCTACTATGTAGTCCAAAACCTGTGCCAAATTCACTTTTTGAACATTTGGCACCAGTGTCCTACATTGCCCAGCCGATGCCATATAAAAATTCCAGGGCCTCGATGCTTCTACTTGCTCCGACACCATATTTCGTTGAGGTAATAAACAAAGCAGACACTGTACTTTTGCATGCGAAGCACCACCAACACCACTAGCGAGACACAGATTTGAGCTGATATATTACTAGTTTCTAGCTAGGTGAGCCAGAGGTGGATGGATGCCAAATCCTTCACGCTGTGGTGCCGGTGCTAAATATTTTTCATTTGGCATTGAAGTGTATGTGGCAAAAAATTTAGATTTATGGCACCGAACACATAGTGGAGGGCCTCAGCCGCTCCTCTCATGCTCACACTAGCAGCCTCTTTATCAGCGACGGTTACTGCGGGGGCAGAACATTTGAGTTATTTGATATGGCGAGACTAGGCTTTTTGCTTCCATTTGTGGAGGTGTAATGGATCTCGTCGAACTTTGTTAGTAGTTTCTTCTTTATGAATGAGATGAAGCAAAGCTTTTGCCTCCGTTTCAAAAAAAAACACATCAAGAGGAATTTCTTTTATAGTAGAGCCGATAATGGAGTGAAGTGCACGCGTGCAATTCCACAAGCTACAGAGTAGTAGAGCACTTTACATAAAGAGCCATATCGCATAGTTCCCAATGCCCCGCCAGGCTTTTCCGGCTCCTCAAGCTTAATTGGGAGGCGCTAGTTTAAATATGCTACTAGCTGATGAGGAAGCTGCAAGAGAGGTGTGGCTAGGGCGAGCACGCGAGCCATGAGGTGCTGGGAAGGAAAATCCGTTCACGTGGCTAGGCTATCCAGTGCACCCAGATTGTGGTGCCGCACGTTCTTTTGACTTCAAAACTCAAACTACCCGTGTAAAATATTGGCTCGCAGTGAAGTTATTATTTAAAAAGAAGGCCGTCGTGCGTTCGGCCGGTATTGAACCCACAAAACGAGGTATATACTCCCGCGACCACTAGTAGTACTCGTTGGAGTACAACGCAACCTAGAATCACCTTTTGTCGCTAGTAGTACATTGTTCCTTACAAGAAACCCCTAATAATGCTTGAAACCACTAATAATGCCAAGAAACTACTACCACTTGCATACGTGGCAGACTTAAGATAAGACTACCTTATCAACCATTGTACATGCTCTTACCAACCAGCACTACCAAGAAACGACTACTATACAAAGTGCCGTTATAGGCACGTTTCAACCCATGGCCCTGTTTGGATACATTTGTTGTCAATCTAACCCTGCCATCCAAACACCACTTTGGTTAGAGTTAGTTCAGGGTTAGAATCTAACCTCTGACTTAGAGTATCCAAACAGGGCCCACATCGCCCATTAAGTCAACGCCTTCTATTCGACCGGGCGTTATGACTTGTGGGACCTACATGTCAGTCTGCACAAAAATCCCCGAGTGACCTCCTACCTCCGGCCCGTCCACCTAGTCATCCTTGGCCATGGGACGCAGCTACAGCCACCGGCAGAAGGCGAGGTCAAAACCGCCGGCGGTGCGGAGCCCATCTTGCGGCAGCCCGGATGCCAGCTCCGTCCGACGCTCGCGGCCGCTAGCTAGCCAAGATAGCTCCGTCCAGCTGCTTGCCTGCAAGGTTTGCAAGCTAGATTGGCATGGCGGTGCAACGGCTTGCTCGCGCGCGCCGCGCTAAGGCCAGCCATCTGGCTCGAGCGAAGGCTAGCGCGGCGTCTTGCTCGCTCGTGAGTCACGCTCGGGTCAGCCTGCCAATCCGTGCGGAGGCCAGCGCGGCGTCCGGCCCGTCCGGCGGAGCGGCGGCGAACTCGCTCATCACCGGCGCCACCGACGAACACGCATCAGTATTGTTTGAAGTGATGTCCAGGAAAAATAATGATTTGAGGGGAAATAACAGGATAGAAGGTCAGATGTTGGTCCCTCGTGTCAATGGTTTAACAAAATGTGTTGGTTTAAGCTGCCTCGTCAGCACGGACGTGTGGGCCAACCCTATCATAAATGGTTTTAAACTAACCTAATCGGTAGGTAGTAGTTTTTGGCGTGGATTAAGAAATTTTGGGTATGTTTTTGCTATTTTTTGTACAATAGATTCTTCCTAGGGCTGGTTGAAAGTGGTAGTTTTTTTGTTAAATACTCCATGTATTGTAAGTAGGAGTGAAAGTTAAGCTTTGGAACCCAATAAGCAAGGCTAGTTACATAGTGCATATGTGTACATGATTGAAAGTAAATATCAACCATGAGTGGCTAATATCTTGATGGAAAACTCGAAACTATGGAATACCAGGGAAACAATTTGCATGGTTGGAAAAACTAGCAATGTTCATGTGCGTTGCAACGAATCATAATCAGAATAATACTTATTCACAAACTTGATACAAAACACTCTAATTTTGATATACATATATCACTAGAGATATATTATGTTTCAATTATTATATATTCCTTGGGCTGTTTTGGTGAGGTCAGGGAGGGATGTGATTGGTTTTAAGATACTAATTATGGGTTTTTCTGCAAATTGGTAGACAAGTGGGATGTGTGTGATAAAAGGCAACAACTTACCTCACAGTCGTTAGATGTAGATCTAATGGTCACAAACGACGATTGACAGACACACCATCATCACCAACTTAGTCTTTTGTAGGAGTACTAGCAAGATCCGTGCATTACATGGAACATTAAGATGCATATTTTTTATAAAAACACTCGTTGTGATTGACCCATGTGGGAGTAATCCCATGTGTAAAAACTAATGATATCTCGAGAACTAGGAGATAAGGTGAAGAGGAGTGGGACGTGGTGGTGATTGGTGGTCGGACTGAGCGGAGTCATGGGGATTGATGACGCAGGCAGCGGCCACCAGGCCAGTTTGTTCCAGAGGCTTCCGTTCTTAATTGCTCAACAATGAGGTTGTTGGAGACAAGGATGAACGAGGGAAGGCCTTGTCTGCAAATGTGGAGAGGGGTGCGGGTATCTTTTAGTTTAATTTCCATGAGTCAGATATAGATTGGACGGTCTATATTGCAAGATGGCACGCGTACCATCATCACCAACTCGGTTTTTTTTATAAGAGAAGAAATATAAGTATGGAGATACAAACGTATTATCGATACTTGTTTCCATAAATTAGCATCTACATTATATTCAATGCCTCAGCATGTGAGGCCTTAGCACAATGACTTATCAACTGTGTAAAACAAAGGTTTTCCCGTCGCCGATAAGGAGGGGGTGACGATGGCACGCTTTTTGGCTTGCTATAGTCCTAGTAGTCATATTAGGTGGTCTAAGCACGTGTAGATTTATTCTTTTTCACGTCTCATGTTCGCCTTACTGCCACGACTATTGATGAATAGACAGTAAATTATTCACGGGGAAACCCTTGTTGAGCGTGTTTGCGAGAGAGAGAGAGATAGTGTGCGTGTGTGATATGTCTAGAGACTGAGGCAATGATAACAGATTCTTTGTGTCTATGTGTGTGGAGGATAGAGAGAGACATGTACATGGAGCTTTGTGCTTTGTAGCGCGGAGACACATATACATAATTAGAGAGTGAGTGTGTGAGATGCACATGCGAACATGGGGAGAGATGAGGATCCAGATTAATGGGTGTTTGTGCTTGTTTGTGTGTGTTTGTGCGCGCGTTTGTGTGTGAGAGGGAGTGTGTGTATGTGGAGTAGAGAGACCACTAATGATGTAAACCTAGTATAAGGGAAGGGGGAATGGTGTGACATGTGTAGTAGCGAGATAGCATGGGTGCTGGCGGGGGGAGCAGACTATTTGGAAGAGACTTCGATTGTGTGCGGGAGAGAGGTGTTAGAGCGAGAGAGAGAGAGAGCTAGAGACGGAGAGTGAGAGAGAGAAAGAGAGGGTGCAAAGATAGAGAGAGAGCTAGCGACTGAGAGAGAGAGAGAGAGAGAGAGAAAGAGAGGGGCGAGAGAGGGGGCGTTTGTGTCCATAAATGGCGTATAGATAGGGAGACAATGTTGATGTTGTTTGAAATTGGCCTATGTACGGAGACGCAAGGGAAGCGAGTCATCGTGTGTGTGATAGGGACTTCATGAAAGATCTAGAATAGATGGTGTAGAGAACAATGTGCGAGATCGAGAACGATGATACATTAGGGAGCTATCAAAAGAGTCACGACATATATGTATATATGGAGGAGCTGGGGAGGGTCCTCATGTGGGAGAGATAGAAAGAGGAGAGTGGTGCACAAGGAGACAAAATGTGCTTGTTTTGCAGTGGGGGTTGTGTGTGAGGTGAGTGTGCGAGAACCAAATAACTAGGGAGATAGACGTTTGGGGTGACGTTTTGTGTGTATGGGAAAGATACACTCTACATAGTGCGTGTGCTTGGGAAAGAGATATGCCGGGTGACCTAGCTAGAGAGTGGGGAAGAGATGTGTGCATGCCCAAGAAACAAAGTGATAGAGACCTATATTGGTGTCCGGGCTTTAGAAGAGAGAGGGGTGTTAATGTGCTCGTGTGTTTGTGTTTGGGGGAGAGAATGACTTCTGTGTGTGTGTGGGGGGGGGGGTTGGCTTCAGATAAAGAGTGAGGTGTCTATATTTGAGGGACTTTAGCGTAATTGAGATATACATGGTCAATAGTGTGTGCACTCAAGGTTGATCAATTTGTTTCACAGTTTGGACTATGAGATAACGATACTTTTGAACATGCGTGATATACTTTGATGTACTAGAATTACAAACCTAAGATTGGAATTTTGGAATTTGACTCCATCATTAGCTCTTGTAATTCATTTAAACGGAGGTACATATATCAAACCTAGAGATATACACATACGGGCATGTTCAAACTTTATAATCATCCACTTTATTCATACACATACACATTTTTGCTTTTGTCATCATATTTAGGATAAACACATTTTGAATTTCATTTGAATTGGACCATATGATGGTATTTGCTTGTAGTAGCTCAATGATCCATATTTGAATTGAATGGACAATCTAAGTTGCGAGTTGTAGACATTGATTTTCAAAACTTGCACTTTTTTTGCATGCAAAACAAACAAATTCTCGGCCATGATATCATATTCGGCCGTACAAGAGCATAATATAATTTCCGGCGCCAAAAGCTTTCAAACTTCCCGCTCACATCAAAATATCTCGCGCCCGAAAGTTTAGCCCTGCGATATTCTTGTTTTACCCCTGCCACATGAACGGAAAAGGGATGCTTTGGTAACTCCATTGTTTTCCCCTCTTCGCCCCCAATATTCTTCCCCACAGCCCCTCCCCTTCCCCTCCCCGACCCACCCCCAACCACGGCAAGCCGCCGAATCTAGTCCTCCGCCGCAGTGGTGGACCTCACACCCCGACGGATCTACCTTCCGCACCTTGGAACCCCCAACTGCCAACTCACCACTTCACCGGAGCCACTTCAGCGACTGGCTTGTAAACTGCCATCATGGTCCACCGCACCGGATCTGCTTAACCGGCGCCCTCGTCCACCACAGTGTAGGGCCTTCACTGACTCCCTCGTCCGTCCCTTCGCTGGCCCTTCATACAAGCCCTCGTCCGCCACAACAGATCCGCCTCACCGAAAGCACTATACAACGCACCCGCCGAAGCCTTCGTCCACTGCATCGGACCCGCTCCACGGACTCCATATTCAACTCCACCCGCCCTGCTTTACCGATGCCGCAGCCTCATCAGGTTATTTTGATCTGTACTCCTTCGGGTTTTCTCTTTATCGTGCTACTGTTCACTTACCATAGATGAGCTTTCTTGTATGTTGACAGGCATCGCAACCGTAGCACCGGAGCTGCTTCAGCGACGGTGATAACCAGCCCAAACTCTACCACAACACGAGCACCATCGACGATCCTCAGCTATCAAGTATGCCAACGATACCCATACGCCGCCGAGAATCAGGTACTATTATCCAACGGACGGCGCCTACGTTCACTTTATTAGCATAAGCACCACACCTTTGAATTTCTTCAGGGGATCATTCACTTTTTCATGAGACGCGTTATTCTGCTTGGACCTATAGGGCCATACTTCTGGCAGTGAACATGTTACATGTGATAAATTACATAGCAGTGCACATATAGTTAATATGCTTTAGTTTTGTCCTAAGTGTTACTGTACTTCCTAGATATCACTGCCTACTATTTTACTTCTTGCATACTATATTTATCATAATGGTGTTGTTTTGATGCCACCATTTGGTTCCATCAGACTGCTTCATGTTCTCTTTGCTTAATTACACATCAACAAACTAGCATGTGGTTCCGCTGGTTTTGTTCATTTTACCCTACATTTTCTGATGCTAGCTATTACATCACTGCTATGAGCCTCTGTTCATTACTTTTTTGTGTGTTCTTGATCTTCCCAAGTTGCATGACTAATTTGATGCTTCTATTAATTATGGAGCTGCCAACCCCATCAAGCAAAATATTTGTTCTTTTCGGTCTGGCACCTCGAACAAGCATAAAAATAGAGGGAAGCAGATATATTGTCGTGTATGCACATACCCTTCTTTCATTAGTTTAGATGAACCATTGATGATCAAGTTGAACCAGTGCATGCGATTAAAATTAATTTTACCGAAATAGAGGGTGCAGATTAAACTACAATAAGTAGATTTGCAAGCACGGGATGCTGACGATATCTTCAAGGAACATTGCAACAACAGCGAGGCTTCACAGCAACATATGGTAAGCCTGTGTGTTTTAGTACATGTGAAATGTAATGCGTGTGGGCTATTTTCTTGGCTTGTGGCCTCAACCTGTAATCCTATAGAGTAACAAATAGTTCAGTTGTCTGCTTTGCTGTATTGCTTGATTCGAATGCTTGTTTGTTACTTGTTACGCTATACCTGAGTTGGCCAATATGTCAGCAGTTCCTGCTGTACTATCGTAAAGAAATGCATGCCTAGTTCATTTGATTCCTTAACTTTTCCTCTGAACTTCATCACAAGACTGTCTTCGTAGTTTATATGAGGCCACACTGTTAAGTGCTTTCTCAGATTATTTCAACTGCTTAGATGCCTTGGTAACTTAAATATAGCGGTGGTACACTCCCTTTCAAATTTTCATCTTACCATTTTAATTTCTTTTCGGCTGATGCTGCTTCGAACCATTTAAATATACCTTGCCATGCTCGGTAATAATTCATATGTCGTTTACCATGTAAGCTTATTGCCTGGATCATGCGATAGCTATCTCTTACTTATGTCCAGCGGAAACCTTTCAGGATGCCGTTCACACTAGGACACAATGTACATCCCCAGAATCTATTTGTGGAAGCAGTGCGCCATCCATGTTACCAGATGCTAGCAGTTCAGAGGCAACACCGTCGGAGAGCAGTCTGAGCACAGATATTATAGTTCTTGAGGCTTTACTAGAGGCAGAAAGAGATGGTGTGGCTACCATGAATGAGGTAATCTCGATCTTGAAGCTGGAAATTATGCAATTAGCTGCACGCATTATGCAAGCAACCCAAGAATTGGAGGAAGTAAGAATGTTGCCTTTGAAGACGAAGGAGGTCCTGCTGCTTCTGCTATCTGAAGCCCAGGGTAATCCCAGTTCTTCTTTAGATAGCAGTTAAAATTGTCATTAGATTATTGTACTTGCATGTTGTGTCATGTCTCCGAATGGATTATGTTGTAAGACCCCATATGTTGTCCATGTGTTGTAATGATCTGAATTTTTTAGGCGAGGTAATCATCAGTACTTGTATGATTGACATAAGGTGAACTGTTTTTCGTGTGAGCATATTGTATTGGATGAAATAACTGTTTGACACAAAGTGTATCCAACCTACTAAATTCGAAGATCACGGCATTTCTAAATCATAATCATATATAAAGGTGGAATAAATCTTTGTTGCTGGTTTTGAAGAAATAAATAACAAAACGTAGAATTAACTGTGGATATTAGTAATTGAATAAAATTGGATTTGGATTTAGTTGCCAGGGCCTAGGGCAAACGTGAATGCTAATTCTCCCATGTTTTGAACGAAGCGGCTAAACACCCACTATCATTTGTGGGCTGCCCGAAGCAAGTGTTTGCGAGATGGAAATTACTGTCTACCCTCACACTTGACATCCTTATCGACCGGATTTACACTGCTATCGATAGGGGTAGACTAGTAACTTCAATTAGTCGTGACACGATGGCCTCTGAGCCCATTCAGACACGGTGGGCGCCAAACGTGGGGGGAAAACACATTTGATTCAAGCTCGTCTGAAAGACATGTGTCTCTCCCTCCATTTCCATATTCATCCACGGTGGGCGGCAAAACGAACTCTCCTCGTCCGAAATCGATGTAGGCTAATACTTTAAATAGGGGCAGATGTGTAACTTCCCTCAGACGTGACACAACCGCCCTACCTGTCAGCCCCGTTCATACACCGTGGGCGCCCATCGTGGGCAGCAAAACACCCTCTCCTCACTCAAAATCGTTACCGGCAAATATTTGGGAGATGCGAGATTACCGTCCTATCCCCAACCGACGTGATGTCCGGAATTTTAAACGGGGGATAAGTTCGTAACTTTGCCACATTTCAGAGAAGCGTGTCCCAAAGTTTGAGATCCCCCCTCCCCCTCCATTTCCCCATTCATACACTGTCGGCGTCACAACAACCTCCCCACTACGGCGAGCCTCCTCCGTCCGCCACCCCATCCTCCACCTTGCCCGAGCCGCTACCCCTACCCCGTCGTCCACTACAAGAGATGGACGTCTCTCATCCACGGTGCTGGACCAGGATCCTTTCATTGCTTCGTCTCACTTCATCGGTGCCATCGTCCACTTTTGTCGTTGCCGCTCCTACGACCGCCTCGTCTAGGGCAACATGATTTATCCCCCAACCCGGCTGTCTGCCATCTAAAGTCTTCTTCCCCACCGCCGATAGCCATCACACCCGCAGCACCCTCAACGTATCAGCAGGGGCCTACACGGCGTTGCAAGAGAGGTGGTACTCTTCCATATGTGCTTAAGTTATTGATCTCACCCGGAAAATAGATCTTACATTGTTTATTGTACTTTTCTTGTCCGTACCAAATCGCAGTGGCTAGTTGAATGCAAACATTGGTTGCAAAGTAGCTTTGTCCGGTTTGCACCTTCAGATCCGCCATGTCAGGGTCACTATACTCGTAAATCTTATGGTATCCCCCCTTTATATTCACTACCATCATCGTAGGTGCTTCACTGCTTCGTGTCGTGCTAGCACTGCTCATCAAGACCTCAACCCATCAAGCGAAACAACATGCCACTCATAATTCCAAATCTTACGTGTTGAAATACGAATATGATATGATGCTCATATTACTAAAACTGAGAACGTTTAATTGGTCACCTAATGTTCCTATATTCGTTTCGAAAAGCATGTGCGCCACCCACTGGTCCAGCTAGTTCCACTTTCCTGATTTTACTCTTGATGCTTAGGGTTTTCCCCTTTGATCTACTCTACTATGATCTGCGTAGGTGCTTTCTATCATACTAGCATTACTCCACCCTTCAAGCTAAACAACACAACACTCAAAATTCCAAAGCTTAGTTGTTCAAATATGATTGTGATATGATACTGATATTAGTTAACAGACACATTTAATTGGTTAGCTAAAGGTCCCACTTGAGTTTCCAAATGCATGTCGCGTCATATAGAGAGACAGCAGAATTGCATTTCTTTGTCACTTGTTGACTGTACTTTCTTGTCCATACCAAATCTTAGTTGTTATTTCAAAGCAAATATCGGTTGTTAACTACCGTTTGTGCGGTTTGCAGCTTCAAATCTGCCGACCCACTGCCACAGTCAAAACTATACTCATCATGGTTACGGTTTCCCCATTTTATGATGACCACGATCAGCCTACGTGGTTCGTGTCGTAATAGCACTGCTCCACCCATCGAGCTAAACAAGCTTAGTTGTACAAATTCAAATATGATATTATGCTGATATTAGTAAAACTGGGAGATGTTTAATTGGTCAGCTAAATGTTCCTACTTTAGTTTTGAAATGCATGTGAGCCACATATGGAGCGACAGGAAGGAATAGTATTTCTCTGTGCGCTCTGGTTCATCATGGGTGGCCAACCGACATTGTATAGAAAGACTTGTAATATCTTCAATCTGCTTGCTCTTCTGCTCTTCTTTAAGATGATCCTCTTCTCTTGCGGTCGACTGGTCAGGTCGAGTTATTCTCCCTTAGTATATATTGAATATGTCAGGTCAGGTCGACTTGTTCTTCTTTACTATATGTTGAAACTGTCATCTGCGAAGTATCATCACTTCTGCCGCTCCCATATTTTGAGTAGTAGGCCACATTATATTAATGCACACACCAAGTTATAGCATGCATGACACCTCTTAGAATAATTGCAGAGATAGCACAAAGGGGTTTACAGGGATGAAGTATTGGATTAGAATCACTTCTGCATTACAAAGATAATCTCACTTGTTTTTATGTTTTCATGCATGTCAGGTATTGAACATTATCAAAATGAATATGAGAATGGGCGCACGATAGGAATATTGCGGAACAATCCACTGTCTAACAAACTTGGCATGGTGGAGGATGGCCTATCTTATTCACCCATCAAGGTGCATGCTCTAACTTGGCAAGGTTGTATTGGTCGCACATATTTTGCATCTGACCTCTTGCATTACTTCTACTTTGGTACACCATCTGCTTAGTTTAAGCATCATATATGAGTATATGCCATACCTATCCATTTTTTGTACCTATTCCATTTGTCATCATACTATGTTTTTCCAGTCAAATGTTGTTCTTTCGTAATAGATGTCCAAAAGGAAGAGGGTGATTGCAGATCCTCAAGGAGTACAAACTAGATATTTGGAAAAGGTAGTGATACATGTTAAATCAGATAGATCAGCAGCCATAGAAAACACAGGCCCAACTGTAACAGACTTTACCCCTACTCTAGTGGCCAAACCCCTATTAGAACTGCTGACAGCCCAGCGTCAGGTACTGTCTATGATATCAATTCAAAATTTCAACTCCTAAATTTCTTCATGTGCCTTATCTTCTCTCTTGTATGAAAACTAATTTCAGATGAATCTCCTTGCTCAAAGGATCATAGGATCTCATGACAATACTGGGCTCTGCATTTCTCTTGTTAGTACCTCTTGCCCTTTGTCAGCATACTTACACTCATTGTTGTTTGATTATGTAGCATCACTGTAAATGTTCGCTTCTTTATCCTCCTTTTGATTGAAATTATAATATCTATATTTACTCTTAGATAAATGTAGAATTAACACAATGGTTTTGAAGTTTTGGATTGCTCATGTAAGTACCTGTTGTCATGTACTCCCTCTGTATCGAATTAATTGTTGATCAATTGGATGTATTTAGAACTTAATAGTGCTAGATACATCCATTTGAGCGACAACTAATACGGTGGTGGTATTACTGTACATGCATCGCGAGATACTTGATTGTCTAGCATTACTCTGCATCTTATCTGCCCTGCCCTCCACTTTCTCCAAATTATCATATCTACATTTACTCTTACCAAAATGTTGAATAAAGCCAATGCCACTACACACGTTGATATCTGCATTCCTCTTGTCAGTACCTTTTGCCTTGTAACGCTATACTTAATTAATTGCTATTTGATTATGTATCATCAGTCTGCACCTGAGCTTCATTATCCTCTGTTTCCTACAATATTATTTGATCTATATTTACTCGTTGCAAAATGTAGAATAATGGCAACGCTTATAAAGAATTTTCTTTGGGGAATTATTTGAATTGTCTTTCCATCAACATGGAGAAGGGCTTTGTGCAGCCCATGTTAACATGTAATGTAAGTTCATCCTTCTCAATCCTTCAAACTTTGTTCTAGCATAGATTTGGATAGGCATCATTTCCTCCACTGCTGTTTACATCTGCTGGATGTTTGCAACAACTACCAGTTTTAAATTGTAGTTGTAAAAACATGTTCCTTATGCAGAACATATCCATATATTTACTTATATAATTGTGAAACCTGTTACGTGTCTCCTTGTTTCTCTTTCAGAGTTGTATCTCTTATGCCAGGCAGAACTTTAGGAAAGATAGTGACCCAAACCATCTTGAGGACATCGAGATGACCCCAAGGTCCTTTCTTGATGAAGACATTGAGTTAAAGCTACTCACCAGCAGGTGTGAGACAACCTCTGTGCAGTCGCTGCCTCAATTAGTTCAACTTCTTCAGTCTCAACTTAAAGCGGAAAGGCTTGCTTCAACTCAGCTCCGACTTGAAGTCAAAGATGTAATGAAGATGTCATGGAACTGCCTTGCGCACAATGGTGCCATACAGCTAGGGATGAAGCATCTATCGTTGACACAACTAAGGCACTACAAGAAATATGTCAACTAGTGACCTTCTGTTAGTGACCCTGGAAGAATTGGTCATAGATCTATGACCATTTCAGACTAATTGGTCAAAAGCTGTTCGGTGGGCTCCAAACCCTAAACTATAACGACCATTTTGGTCAGAAAGATCGTAATTTCCTGACACGAAATGGTCATAAAGCAGATAGCACTGGTCCGCTACCTTATTTCTAGCTGATCATGACCAATATAGATGGTCATAACCTTGTAAATTGCGGTGGGTTCCTACGACTAGGCGCCATCTCATCAGTTTTGCCTATGTGTCATGTCCATGTGACAGTTTTTGCCCTAGGTTGTGAAGCAACCTATATTTTTGTCATTCCCAAAATTCCCCAAAAAATCTCATAAATTCTTTGGGTCATATCATCGTCAAATATGTAAAAAAACCTTCCTTGCCTAGTTCAAAAATAATTCAAAAATATTAATTTTCCTATTCTATTCAAAAAACACTTGGTGAAGGAAGTACCACTTTGGCATGTCAAAATGGCATCCATTTTCTACAGTGCTTTCCTATGCCCAAATAACTATCCTCTAGCAAATGCCAGCTCAATCCATTCATTATTTTGAGCCCAGCTTCAACATTCGTATTTATGTCTAGTGTGGTACTTTGCAAAGCAAGTACCACCTAGACTCCTCCTTTTGAGCTGAAAATTTGTCAAGACGGTCTTCTTAGTAACTGATCATCCTCAACCAAAACTCACGCCCATTAGCCATGTGCATTTCCCGTACTGCTAATCAAACACTTGGCTGCTAATTCATGTTTGAGCATCGATTGGTCTCCTCATGAGAATCTTATGTTGTAATTTTCTTCCTAGCACCTACCTGGGGAGTGCCCAACCCACTAGACATGCCTAGGCCTCCCAGAACACATGGCAACACCACAATCACGCGGTGACCACGCGGTGGGCATGCGAGTTTACGCGCTCTAGAGTTGGGGCCCTCGATCACCGCCCAAACCTCGACGTATCGCCACCAAACCATGTATTTATGATTAAATAGGTACTTTTGTAACAAGAAATGATTTTTGGAAAAAATAAATAGCGAACTATGAGGCATCTGCAGTTCAAATTTGACCCGCTTCCAGCTGAATCGGCGGAAATTTGTCTTTTTCACAAGAGGTGGATCAAAACTTTTCACACCCAACCATTTGTCAATTCTGCATTAAATATGTCCTAGTATTTCATAAAAATGATTTGGTTCAATTTTGCAACAATTATTTGGGAGGTCCTTCACAAAAAAACCTCCTTTTGGGCACTCGAAAAATGAAAAATGATTTTTTCGTCCAAAGGAAATGAAAACTTCCTTAGTCAAAATTCTTTGCCATTCCAAGATGCACCCTTGTTCACAAAATGAGATCATTTGAACAAACTATGCCATGAATGTGGCCATAGGATTGATCATTTGGCTTGAAAGCCATGAATCTTCACGCATGATAGCTCATTTTTGAGAACATTTTTTTAAAAGAATTGCCGTATTACATGTTTATTATTTTTCCTGGTAACTTGGTCATATATAATGAAACAATGCGAAGGTTTTCCAATTTTTTGATTTTTTTTTGAATTTTTTATGCCCGTTTCAAAATGCAGTCAAAACGGCGGGAATGACCGTTCCTAGCTAGTGATTGAATGTTGGTATTTTTTTGGTGTTTCTCTGATTAAATAGATACTTATGTACCTAGAAATGATTTTTGTAAAAAATAAAGAGCAAACTACAAGGCAGCTACAGTTCAAATTTGACCCGCTTCCACCTGAATCGCCGGAAATTTGTCTTTTTCACGAGAGGTGGATCACAACTTTTTACACCCAACCATTTTGTCAATTGTGCATTAAATGTGTCCTAGTATTTTAGAAAAATTATTTGGTCCAATTTTGCAAAAATTATTCGGGAGGTCCTTCACAAAAAAACCTCCTTTTGGGCACTCGAAAAATGGAAAATGAGTTTTTCTTCCAAAGGAAATGAAAACTTCCTTAGGCAATATTGTTTTCCATTCCAAGATGCACCCTTCTGCACAATATGAGATCATTTGAACAAACTATGCCATGAATGTGGCCATAGGATTGATCATTTGGCTTGAAAGCCATGAATCTGCACGCATGATAGCTCATTGCCGTATTACATGTTTATTATTTTTCCTGGTAACTTGGTCATATATAATGACACAATGCGAAGGTTTTCCAATTTTTTGATTTTTTTGAATTTTTCATGCCTGTTTCAAAATGCGGTCAAAACGACGGGAATGACCGTTCCTAGCTAGTGGTTGAATCTTGGTAAATTTTTGGTGCTTCTCTAATTAAATAGATACTTATGTACCTAGAAATGATTTTTGTAAAAAATAAATAGCAAATTACAAGGCAGCTACAGTTCAAATTTGACCCACTTCCAACTAAATCGGCTGAAATTTGTCTTTTTCACGAGAGGTGGATCAAAACTTTTTACACCCAACCATTTGGTCAATTGTGCATTAAATATAGCCTAGTATTTTATAAAAATGATTTGGTCCAATTTTGCAACAATTATTTGGGAGGTCCTTCATAGAAAAACCTCCTTTTGGGCACTCGAAAAATGGAAAATGATTTTTTCGTCCATAGAAAGTGAAAACTCCCTTAGGCAACATTGTTTGCCATTCCAAGATGCACCCTTGTGCACACTATGAGATCATTTGAACAAAGTATGCAATGAATGTGGCCATAAGATTGACAATTTAACTAGAAAGCCATGAATCTTCACACATGATAGCTCATATTTGAGAACACTTTTTTAAAAGAATTGTCGTATTACAAGTTTATTATTTTTCCTAGTAACTTGGGTCACACATAATGACACAATGCGAAGGTTTTCCAATTTTTTGATTTTTTTTTAAAATTATCTAGCCCTCGCCGCCACTCCCCTCGCTCTCCTCTCCTCGATCCAGATCGCCGTGCTCTACTCCTCCCTCCCTCCCCTCCGACAAGATCCCCACGCTCTGCTCCTCCCTCCCTCTCTCCCCTTCGGCAAGATCAAGCGCGCGGCCTCTCTCTCCTCGATCCAGATCGAGGCACCCGGCCGCCCCATCCCATACCCTACCCATAGCCGTCGCCGTGCTCCGTCACCGGCGACCTCGCCGCCACCACCCCTCTCCACTCTCCCTAACTCCATACGGCACGCGAGGAAGGGAGGGAGGGAGGCCCCAAATCGAAGCGAGCAACAGCTTCCGGATCCAGATCGAGAGGAAGGGGAAGCGGGTGCTGATGGCTTCTCGCCCCTCGTTGGTTACCCCAAGTGGAAGGTTTGAGATGTAGCGTAGCGGAAAATTTCCCTTGGCAAAGATACCAAGGATCGAATCTCGTGAGACTCCGAGGGTCGACAAGAAGGTGTTAATAGCGCCAGAAACTTTTGCTTGACAGGACCTGCACACAGATACAAATAACTTTGCTCCCAACGAGTACAGAGAGGTTGTCAATCCCTCCGGCCTTGTCGTTTACAAAGGATCAAACGCAAGAGATAATAGTGATAGGTATGACTGCAACTAGGAAATAAGAACATGAAGTAAATAGTGGGTGTGATCAGTGATGGTAATATGGACCGGGGTCCCATGATGTTCACTAGTGATGTCTCTCTCCCAAAAGACGATAAAACAGCTAAGCAAGGTAAACAAATTACAGCTGGGCAATTGACAGGATTATGTGCGCAAACCAATGCTAACTATGCTGTAAAGAAAGGTAGAGGCTCAAAAGCATGGGCGGTACGCCAAGGCAAGTAGACCGAAATCCATCTGCATCTACTACTAATCATCCACCTTGAGATATCTATCCAGAACATCTCGCTGGTATTAAGTTGCGAGTCCCACCCAAAGTGTAAACTCAAAGCAACAGACAACTGCATTAAAAGAACTTTACGTAAAGTAAACAATCCTTGCACCCGCAAGTACAATCACCATTGTTTTCCCCCTTGTGGCAACAGCACATCCCCTAGACTCATGTTTCTGTCACTCAAGCTAGTCATCGAGGGGCATGAACCCACAATCAAGCATAACGTTCCCTCTTGGAGTTACTACCTAGTACTCGGCCAAAGTAATAAATAGCAACGGCGAACATGCAAGAATTACTCAAGAACATAAATATAAAAGAGGTGAATCAAATATATTACTCAAACACAATCTGAACATAATCTCATAATCCATCGGATCCCAGCAAACTCAGCAGAGCAACAGCATAAAGATTACATATGTGCCTCGATCATGTAGGGCAGCTCACGAGGTCTAATCGATGAAGAACAAAGAGGGGAGGAGAACATCACATAGCTACTGGTCATGGACCCATGGTCCAAGGGAGACTACTCACAACTCATCCGGGAAGCGTCCATGGTGGTGGAGAAGCTCCCCTCCGTTAGGGTGTCGAGAAGAGTTCTCCTGGTGCTCCCGATCTTGGAAGCGCGGCGGCCGCGGAACAGAGATGAGATCGCGAAAAAGGGTTCCGTCCTCGAGGGTTTCGGGAGTCGAGCAATATATATGCAAAAGGGGGTCACCAGAGGCGGAGGTGGGGCCCCAGGCGCCCCCCTGGCGCGGCCAGGGGTGTGGCCGCGCCGGGTGGCCGCCTGGGCCACCCCAGGCTCCCCTCTGGCCCTGCCTTGGTTTTTCTGGAAGCTCCCGATACGCTGATTTTTCCTGTATTTTCCCGGAATTTTTAGGGCACTTTTAATATGGGGGAAACCTGAAATAGAAAAACAGCATAAAACAGGAACTGGCACTGTGGTGCACTGAGTTAATAGGTTAGTCCAAATATGATCAAAAGTGTATGGAAGTGCATAAATATCATAGCAATATCACACAAAAGAGGCATGGAGCAAGCAGAAATTATAGATACGTTTTGGACGTATCAACATCCCCAAGCTTAATTCCTGCTCGTCCTCGAGTAGGTAAATGATAACAAGCATAATTTCTGTGGTGACATGCTATCAACCATATAAAAACTTTTAAGTAAAGTAATCAAGGCATGTAATCAATTCAAGTCATAACAAGCAAGAGTCTATATTAGCATTGTAACAAGCAACATAAGAACATAAAGGTGCAAGAGCTCTCGCTGTCCGTGACTCGAATGTCTCCAAATGGTGTTTGCGTGCAAGAAAGGGGATAGGGATATATGAGAGAGTAAAACATAGTTTTTATATTGTTGAGAACTTAATCTACTAACGTTTCACACTTGGTCTTCTTTGGAATCTTATCTTGACTCATCCCTAGACCGTCAGCCAGGTACAAGTCAAAATGATCCATTCCCTTTCGATATTTTGAGCACTCATGCAATGGATGAGCGTAAGCAAGAAAGTCGACACTTAGGATGGCAAAGAGAGAAAAATGATAGAGGGGGAAGACAAAAAGGGTGTGAAAGGCTCACATCAATGAGGACAATCATCGGCGAGAGAAAGCCAAATGATAGATATGATGTGAGGAGTAGGGATTGCCATGCAACTGATGCACATATGAGCTAAGGTAAGCTCTCCAATGGAACTAGTGGGGGTGCATCCAACTTGCTTGCTCAAGAAGACCTAGAGCTCTTTTGAGGAGGCTCATCATTGGAATATACAAGCCAAGTTCTATAGTGTAAAGGTCCCCACATAGCTATATGCATGAATGATAATCTCTATGGAGTACAAGGTATAAGATGGAGTACGAGTGTGGATCTCTCAAAAGAAATAGTAGTGTGCCCCCTTCTCTCTTTTTATTTCTTTTTCTCTTTTTTTTGTGGCCTCAATGGCTCGTTCTATTTATCTCTCATTTGTCCTCTTTGGGATCTTTTGATTTGTCCTCTTTGGGATCTTTTGATTTTTCTCTTTGGGATCTTTCCCTCACTTTAGGGGCAACACTCTATGTATTACAAGAAGTATAGAAGATCTTTCACACTTTACAAAAGTACTCAACATAAAGAAAATTAAACTATCATGATGTATGCAAATGTATGCCTCTACCAGTGTAGCAGGATATGCAATGATACTAGCGCGTCATGTAGCAATGATTAGGGCAAGGCCCAACTTGCATGCGGCTCATCGATCAAGCAAAAAGCATGTATGACATGAAGATCAAGTCATGAGAAGATGGATGTTGCATGGCAATGTATCTCGTAAAGGCTATGGAAATGCCTTAATAGGTAGGTATGGTGGCTGTTTTGAGGAAGGATATAATGAGGCTTATGATGACAGAGCGTATCGTGCCATGGATTTGAATGCACCGGCGATGTATGCGCCAACTCTCGAGGTGAGAAAGGGCAATGCACGGTACCGAAGAGGCTAGAAAAATATGGCTAGGTGGAAGTGTCAACCTTTGAATACTCACATTAGTCCGAAGAACTCATGCACTTATTATCGGTAACTCTCAATCTAATTAGGAGGTTCACAAAGAGACAAGTACCCCGAGGAGGTGTGTATGGGGATTTGGTTATCCTTTCGCATCCTCAACCCATGGTACGTGAGTGTACTCTAATATTCGATCCCTCCAAAGATTAGTGATCCATTTAGTAGCTAAAGTTCTCAACTATTTTGTAGGTTTTCGAAAATAAACACGGATTGCCCAAAATACGACATCTATCACTAATAGGCTAAAGCTCTTGACACCAAAAGTTCAGACATTACTCATGGCAACACCTCAAAACCATTGCTAGTTACTACTAAAATTAAATAGCAACCTCAATTACCTACTTTAAGTTAAGACACACAACTCAGTGCAACAGACAAACTCTCTTAACAAGATAAACATGAAAACTCAAGAGAGTTCAGCAACCAACTAAACAAAAGCTCTTTAAATAGAAAAGCATGAAAACTAAGAGCTAAACATGACAGCAACTATGGAAAGACAAAGAACACACACAGCAAAGATAAGCATGAAAATCCTATGTTGTGTTCTAGGTTGAAGTGGAGTGTGTTTCTCTCCCACACAAAGAAAGCTGGGTTCTAACTCGTTATGAATAGCAAGCAAAGCTAAAGAAAACTAAAAAGGAAACTAAAAGCAAGACGCTCCAAGCATAGCACATAACGCATGAAGTGATTAAAATATAGTGGAACGGAAGACGAACTGATAATTGTTGATGGAGAAGGGGATGCACGGGGGCATCCCCAAGCTTAGACGCTTGAGTCTTCTTGAATATTTCTTGGGGGTGCACGGGGGCATCCCCAAGCTTGAGAGTTCGACCCTCCTGAATATTTTTATCATCTTCCCTCGCACACTTGAAAACTCTCTTCATACATAACTCATCATAATCTGATTAGCGAGGTTAGTACCCACAATAAAATAATTTTTCCTTGCTGGAAATAAAGATAATCTTGAAGAGCTACTGTTTCTCAAGATTGCCAAAAGGTTTTTGCAAAGAAAAAGCAAGCTCAAGGTTTGCAAAACGAAGAAAAGGCAAAAGAGGATAGAATCTGTGAAAAACAGACCAGCAGGTAGTAAATAATTGTTTCGGGGCACTTCTGCAACTCAAATTAAAAAACTCAGAACATACGCCCGAAAGCCAATTGTATAGAGCACGCTGTCAAAAACATTCAGATAAAAAAGATGATCTGGTGATTTTATACTAATTTTTCTGTCCAAGGACAGAATCTGTTTTCTGGACTGCACGTCACAACTTTTGAACTTTCTTGCAATCAGAGGCTAAACTTGGCACAAAGCTGAAAAGAGAAGATACAATGATGATGCTACTGTAGTAACAACCATCAAGACACAACAAAAGCAAAATAAAACTTTATTCGTTGTGGGCTGCTTCCCAAAAGCGCTTTCTTTTATGCCTTTAAGCTAGGCATGATGCAAAAAGAGAGGATCAAGTTTTATCAAGAGTAAAAGAATAGCTAGCCCGTATAACGGACTCAAAAGGTAACTTAATCTTCTTTCTAGGGAAGTGTTCCATCCCTTTCTTGAGAGGAAATTGGAATTTTATATTCCCCTCTTTCATGTCAATGATAGCACCAACGGTGCGAAGAAAAGGACGTCCCAAAATAATTGGACATGAAGGTTCACATTCAATATCCATAATAGTAAAATCAACGAGAACATAATTGTCATTGACAATGATAAGAACATCGTCGATCTTCCCCAAAGGTTTCTTTACGGAAGAATCAACAAGACGAACACCAAAAGAACAAGGATCAAAAGATTTCTATTTAAGCATATCATACATTCTTTTGGGCATAACGGAGGTACTAGCTCTAACATCACATAAAGCATAGCAAGAGAAATTATTCAACTTAATTTTAATCATAGGATCCCAACCATCTTCTAGCTTTCTAGGTATGGAGGCTTCTACCCTAAGCTTCTCCTCCCTAGCTTTGATGAGAGCATTAGTGATATGCTCTGTGAAGGCAAGATTAAGCGTGCTAGTGTGGGGTCTCTAGACATCTTGTGAAGAAAATCAATAACTTCAGAAAGGGTGCAATTATCAAAATCAAGGTCACTACTATCAAGTAAAGTGGTAGTGGTGTCCTTTAGGCTCACTTGTTTGGTAGCTTCTACGGTCATAGGAGTTTCTTCTACGGTTGAGGTCATAGCATCACCATTAATAGGTCCAATGGGACTAGGAGTGCATTGGGTGCTAAGAGTTTGGATATCCTCAACAACTTGGATAGTAGCAACAGTGTGGTGGGTAGGAAGGCTCTTAATTCTATCTTCTTCCTCCTTTTCTCTAGCACATCTCTCTTTAAGTTTAGCCATCATCCTAATGTTTTCATTAATTTGCACTTGAATAGCATTCATAGGAGTGGTCTTCCTCTCCTCAAGAGGAGAAGTTCTAATTTTAAGCAACTCTACCTCATGGGCTAAATTGTCTACCTTCGAAGAGAGATTATCTAGTTTGGCTAGTTTTTCTTCTACACTCTTATTGAAGGCTTTTTGGGTAGTGATAAAGTCTTTAAGCATAATCTCTAGTTCATAAGTGGAGTTCTTGGTGCTAGGATAAGCATTGTTGTTCCCATAGGAATTAGAGGGGAACGGTCTAGGGTTGCTACCAAAATTACTCCTATAAGCATTGTTATTGAAATTGTTTCTAAAGATAAAGTTCACATCTACTTGATCTTGAGCAATCAAAGAATTTAAAGGAACATCATGAGGATCAATAGAAGATTGCTTGGAAAGTAGAGACATGATCAAGTCAACTTTTTCATTTAGGGAGGAAATCTCCTCGACAGAGTTTACCTTCCTACCTGTTGGAGCGCGTTCGGTCTGCCATTGGGAATAGTTGGTCATCATCTCATCGAGAAGCCTCGTGGCAGCACCAAGTGTAGTTGACATAAAGGTTCCTCCCGCGGCCGAATCTAACAAGTTCCGCGAGGTAAAGATCAAGGCTGCATAAAAAGTTTGGATAACCATCCAAGTAGTCAAACCATGAGTAGGGCAGTTCTTGACAAGAGATTTCATGCGTTCCCAAGCTTGGGAAACGTGTTCATTATCCAATTGTTTAAAATTCATTATGTTACTCCTTAGTTGGATAATTTTAGCAGGGGGATAGTACCTCCCAATAATGGCATCCTTGCACTTGTCCCAAGAATCTATGCTATTCCTAGGCAAAGATTGAAACCAGATTTTAGCTCCTCCTCTCAAGGAGAAAGGAAAAAGCTTAAGCTTAACAATATCACCATCTATTTCTTGGTACTTTTGCATATCACAGAGTTCAACAAAATTATTTAAATACAAAGTAGCATCATCTCCAGCACCGGAGAATTGATCTTTCATAACTATGTTCAGTAAAGCAGGTTTAATTTCATAAGAAGGTGCTGAAGTGGCAGGTGTAGTAATAGGCGTGCAGATAAAATCATCGTTGTTATGACTAGTGAAGTCACACAACTTGGTGTTCTCGGTGGAACCCATAGCAGCAGCAAGCAAGATAACTATTTTTGTGATTTTTGGTAAGGGACACTAAAGCAAAAACTGAAAGGTAAACTAACAAGAGTAAAAAGCAAAGATAAAAAATAGGGTGCAACTCCCCTATCTTGAAGAGTGGAGTCCCCGGCAACGGCGCCAGAAACTTGCTTGATGGCTTCTCGCCCCTCGTTGGTTACCACAAGTGGAAGGTTTGAGATGTAGCGTAGTGGCAAATTTCCCTTGGCAAAGATACCAAGGATCGAACCCTGTGAGACTCCGAGGGTCGACAAGAAGGTGTCAATAGCGCCAGAAACTTTTGCTTGACAGGACCTGCACACGGATACAAATAACTTTGCTCCCAACGAGTACAGAGAGGTTGTCAATCCCTCCGGCCTTGTCGTTTACAAAGGATCAAACACAAGAGATAATAGTGATAGGTATGACTGCAACTAGGAAATAAGAACAGGAAGTAAATAGCGGGTGTGATATGTGATGGTAATATGGACCGGGGTCCCATGATGTTCACTAGTGATGTCTCTCTCCCAAAAGACGATAAAACATCTAAGCGAGGTAAACAAATTACAGCTGGGCAATTGACAGGATTATGTGCGCAAACCAATGCTAACTATGTTGTAAAGAAAGGTAGAGGCTCAAAAGCATGGGCGGTACGCCAAGGCAAGTAGACCGAAATCCATCTGCATCTACTACTAATCATCCACCTTGAGATATCTATCCAGAACATCTCGCTGGTATTAAGTTGCGAGTCCCACACAAAGTGTAAACTCAAAGCAACAGACAACTGCATTAAAAGAACTTTGCGTAAAGTAAACAATCCTTGCACCCGCAAGTACAAGCACCGTTGTTTTCTCCCTTGTGGCAACAGCACATCCCCTAGACTCATGTTTCTGTCACTCAAGCTAGTCATCGAGGGGCATGAACCCACAATCAAGCATAACGTTCCCTCTTGGAGTTACTACCTACTACTCGGCCAAAGCAATAAATAGAAACGGAGAACATGCAAGAATTACTCAAGAACATAAATATAAAAGAGGTGAATCAAATATATTACTCACACACAATCTGAACATAATCTCATAATCCATCGGATCCCAGCAAACTCAGCAGAGCAACAGCATAAAGATTACATATGTGCCTCGATCATGTAGGGCAGCTCACGAGGTCTAATCGATGAAGAACAAAGAGGGGAGGAGAACATCACATAGCTACTGGTCATGGACCCATGGTCCAAGGGAGACTACTCACAACTCATCCGGGAAGCGTCCATGGTGGTGGAGAAGCTCCCGGTGCTGGTTCTCCCCTCCGGCAGGGTGCCGGGAAGAGTTCTCCTGGTGCTCCCGATCTTGGAAGCGCGGCGGCGGCGGAACAGAGATGAGATTGTGAAAAAGGGTTCCGTCCTCGAGCGCTTCGGGACGCGAGCAATATATATGCAAAAGGGGGTCACCAGAGGCGGAGGTGGGGCCCCAGGCGCCCCCCTGGCGCGGCCAGGGGTGTGGCCGCGCCGGGTGGCCGCCTGGGCCACCCCAGGCTCCCCTCTGGCCCTGCCTTGGTTTTTCTGGAAGCTCCCGA
This sequence comes from Secale cereale, assembly GCA_902687465.1. Classification (NCBI taxonomy): domain Eukaryota; kingdom Viridiplantae; phylum Streptophyta; class Magnoliopsida; order Poales; family Poaceae; genus Secale; species Secale cereale. Next base: position 628,420,281 of record LR738714.1, read on the forward strand.
TACGCTGATTTTTCCTGTATTTTCCCGGAATTTTTAGGGCACTTTTAATATGGGGGAAACCTGAAATAGAAAAACAGCAGAAAACAGGAACTGGCACTATGGTGCACTGAGTTAATAGGTTAGTCCAAATATGATCAAAAGTGTATGGAAGTGCATAAATATCATAGCAATATCACACAAAAGAGGCATGGAGCAAGCAGAAATTATAGATACGTTTTGGACGTATCAGGTGCTCGTCGTCGGCTGCGGCAACTCCGGGATGGAGGTGTGCCTTGACCTGTGCGACCACGGTGCGTGGCCATCCATGGTGGTGCGCGACGTCGTGCACGCGCTCCCGCGCGAGATGCTCAGCGTCGCCACCTTCTCCGTCGCCGTCTTCCTGCTCCGCTTCCTCCCACTCCGGCTGGTGGACCGCCTACTGGTGCTCCTCGCGGGGCTCTTCGTCGGCGGTGACCAGGCGAGGCTCGGCCTGCGGAGGCCCTCCCATGGAGTCCCGCTGGAGCTGAAGAACAGCAAGGGTCGGACGCCCGTGCAGGACATCGGCGCGCTGGACAAGATCCCACAGTGGCCGCCGACGCCGTGATCCTCGCCACCGGCTGCCACAACAACGTCCCATAGTGGCTCAAGGTAACGAGCTTAACCAAGTACCAATACTAGTATATTACCAAGGATCTTGTATAGATAATCAGTTACACATGGACAATATAGTTAGTTAGCAGCAGGCATCTTAATTTAGTTGCACACTGATGAGCAGCCAGAAGATGCAGTTCTTCCTCAAGACCTCACGGGGAAGATGCAGTTCTGCGTCTTAATTTAGTTAGTTAGCAGTTAGTTAGCAGAAAATTCAGGCCCCTGGTATTTTGTGGCTCTTGTATAGTGTGAAATTCAGTAGATGAATCAGTAACAAACTCAGCCAACATGAAGTTTGAATCAACACAGATGCTAGTGTTCCATATATAGGTCTTTGAACTCGCAGAGTGGAATATATATATTGGGTGTTTGTGACTGCTTGCATGACACTAGCATCTGATAATTTGGTTGATGTGATGCAAATGATATTTTATCATGTTTGCTTATGCTCTTTGCGGAAACCAGTATGCTAGATCTGCTTAGAAGTCATTGCAATGTCTTCAGATGTTGGATGTCGAGTGTTCTTTGTTTGCGATGCATATATGGCTGCTTGTGATGTTCAACATGATGCAAACAGGGCTACTTCTGCCGTTGTGCTGTTGTTGTTTGTGGTATGCAACCTGCAGGGTTCAGACTGCTCCTTTGTGTTATTTTTTTGCCGTGAGAGTCTTTCAAGTTTCAGAAGTGCGTAGTTTTGCATGGCTGAGATTTTGGCACCTCTGAATTAGTAGTGCTAATTATTCCCAGGTCACAAGAGTCTGTAGCTTCTGAATTTAATTGTATGCATGAAACACTTAATCGGATTGTTGTGCAATTCGTACAGAGCATGCATCGACAGTAGGAGTGTTTGCTTTGGATTAATTTGGTTTGATTGATGTACTTGTAAATGTATGGGTTGGCCTGGGTTTGGTTTGGATTACAAATTATTGCCAGGTTGTCATAATGTGCCTAATATTTTCAAATTTTGTGGCACCTCGGTTACTGAATTGTACTGTAGCGACCAGACCTCAAACAGTCTGATCTCTGTGCATCAGTGTCATCCCTGGATCAGTAAAGCTGACATGCACAGTACTTGAAGGATTTATAACAGAGTAGCAATCACATACTTATTACATCGATAGTCCAACGATGAATTTATTACAAATAATATGGCCGAAGGCCATCTAACACGATAACAGCGGAAGGCTTGGAAGATAAGTGAGTCCATCAACTCCAGCGGCATCACTGAGTATAGAACCACGACCTAAAAAGGGGCATCTGTTGGAAATATGCCCTAGAGGCAATAATAAAAGTATTATTATTATATTTCCTTGTTTATGATAATCGTCTGTTATTCATGCTTGAATTGTATTGTACGGAAACAGCGATACATGTGTGAATATATAGACCACAATGAGTCCCTGGTAGGCCTCTAGTTACCAGCTCGTTGATCAACAGATGGTCATGGTTTCCTGACCATGGACGTAGGATGTCAGTGATAACGGGATCACATCATTAGAAGAATGATGTGATGGACAAGACCCAATCCTGAGCATAGCACGAGATCGTATAGTTCGTAATGCATAAGCTTTTCGGTGTCAAGTATTTATTCCTTAGACCATGAGGTTGTACAACTCCCGGATGCCGTAGGAATACTTTGGGTGTGCCAAACGTCACAACGTAACTGGGTGGCTATAAAGGTACGCATCGTGTATCTCCGAAAGTGTCTGTTGAGTTGGTACGAACCGAGACTGGGATGTTGTCACTCCGTATGACGGAGAGGTACCTCTGGGCCCACTCGGTAAGACATCATCATAATGAGCTCAAGGTGACTAAGGAGTTAGTCACGGGATGATGGATTACGGATCGAGTAAAGAGACTTGCCATGACGAGATTGAACAAGGTATCGGGAATACCGACGATCGAATCTCGGGCAAGTACCGTACCGATGGACAAAGGGAATAACTACGGGATTGAGTGAATCCTTGACACAGTGGTTCATCCGATGAAGATCATCGAGGAACACGTGGGAACCAACATGGGTATCCAGATCCCGTTGTTGGTTATTGACCGGAGAGTGGTCTCGCTCATGTCTACGTGTCTCCCGAACCCGTAGGGTCTACACACTTAAGGTTCGGTGACGCTAGGGTCATAGAGATACATGCACGTGGAAACCCGAAAGTTGTTCGGAGTCCCGGATGAGATCCCGGACATGACGAGGAGTTCTGGAATGGTCCGGAGGTAAAGAATGATATATAGGAAGTCCAGTTTCGGCCATCGGGTGATCTTCGGGGGTCACCGGGAGTGTCCCGGGACCACCGGAGGGGTCCCGGGGGTCCACCGGGTGGGGCCACCCATCCCGGTGGGGCCCCTATGCTGCAAGGGGAAGGGGGCCAGCCCCTGGTGGGCTGGCGCACCCAACTGGGCCCTCCCTCATGCGCCTAGGGTTGGAACCCTAGGGGAGGGAGGCGCCCCCTATGCCTTGGGGGGCAAGTCTCCCCCCTAGGCCGCCGCCCCCCCTTGCAGATTGGATCTGCAGGGGCTGGCGCACCCCCCTGGCCTCCTATATATATGTGGGGGGGGAGAGGGCAGCCGCACCCAAGTCTCTGGCGCCTCTCCCCCTCCCGTCAAACCTTCCTCCTCCTCCGCAGGGCGCCGGCGAAGCCCTGCAGGATTTCCCGCTGCATCCACCACCACGCCGTCGTGCTGCTGGATCTCCGACGACCTCTCCTCCCCCCTTGCTGGATCAATAAGGAGGTGACGTTGCTGTACCGGACGTGTGTTGAACGCGGAGGTGCCGTCCGTTCGGCGCTAGATCATCGGTGACGAAGAACGTGAAGAGTACGACTACTTCATCCACGCTTCTTCGAAAGCTTCCGCTCGCGATCTACAAAACGGTATGTAGATGCACTCTAATATGCTCGTTGCTATATGTCTCCTTAGATGGATCTTGGTGAAAGCGTAGAAATTTTTTGAATTCTGCTACGTTCCCCAACAGTGGCATCTGAGCTAGGTCTTTTGCGTAGCATCTTGCACGAGTAGAATACAAAGCAGTTGTGGGCTTGAGTTTGCTCAATTTTCTTACCGTTACTAGTCTAATCTTGATTCGGCGGTATTGTGGGATGAAGCGGCCCGGACCGACCTTACACGTACGCTTACGTGAGACTGGTTCCGCCGACAGACATGCACTAGATGCATAAGGTGGCTAGCGGGTGTCTGTCTCTCCTACTTTAGTCGGATCGGATTCGATGAACGGGGTCCTTATGAAGGGTAAATAGAAATTGACAAATCACGTTGTGGTTTTTGCGTAGGTAAGAAACGTTCTTGCTAGCAAACCTATAGAAGCCACGTAAAACTTGCAACAACAATTAGAGGTCATCTAACTTGTTTTTACAGCATGTGCTATGTGATATGGTATGGCCAAGAAGATGTGATGAATGATATATGTGATGTATGAGATTGATCATGTTCTTGTAATAGGGAATCACGACTTGCATGTCGATGAACTTGACAACCGGCAAGAGCCATAGGAGTTGTCTTAATTATTGTATGACCTGCGTGTCACTGAATAACGCCATGTAATTACTTTACTTTATTGCTAATCGTTAGCCATAGTAGTAGAAGTAATAGTTGGCGTGACAACTTCAAGAAGACACGATGATGGAGATCATGATGATGGAGATCATGGTGTCGAGCCGGTGACAAAGGTGATCATGGTGCCCCGAAGATGGAGATCGAAGGAGCAAGATGATATTGGCCATGTCATGTCACTTTGATTGATTGCATGTGATGTTTATCATGTTTATGCATCTTGTTTACTTAGAACAACGGTAGTAAATAAGATGATCTCTCACTAAAATTTCAAGAATTATGTTCCCCCTAACTGTGCACCGTTGCTAAGGATCGTTGTTCCGAAGCACCACGTGATGATCGGGTGTGATAGGTTCTAACGTTCGCATACAACGGGTGTAAGCCAGATTTACACACGCAACACACTTAGGGTTCACTTGACGAGCCTAGCATGTACAGACATGGCCTCGGAACACGGAAGACCGAAAGGTCGAACACGAGTCGTATAGAAGATACGATCAACATGAAGATGTTCACCGTTGATGACTAGTCAATCTGAGTGGGAGTTCATTAAAATTTGATTAAGATGACCTTAATTATCATGAACTTAGTCTAAATTCTTTACAATATCTCTTGTAGATCAAATGGCCTACGCTCATGTCACCCTCAACTTCAACGCGTTCCTAGAGAAATCCAAGCTGAAAGACGATGGTAGCAACTACACAGACTGGGTCCGTAACCTGAGGATCATCCTCATAGCTGCCAAGAAAACTTATGTCCTAGATGCACCGCTAGGTGACGCTCCCGCCCCGGCTAACCAAGATGTTATGAACGCTTGGCAGTCGCGTTGTGATGATTACTCTCTGGTTCAGTGCGACATGCTTTACAGCTTAGAATCGGGGCTCCAAAAGCGTTTTGAGCACCACGGGGAATTTGAGATGTTCCAAGAGCTGAAAATGGTTTTCCAAGCTCATGCCCGAGTCGAGAGATATGACGTCTCCGATGCATTCTACAGCTGTAAGATGGAGGAAAACAGTTCTGTCAGTGAGCACATCCTCAAGATTTCAGGGTTGCACAACCGCTTGTCTCAGTTGGGAATGAATCTCCCAGACGAAGCGGTCGTTGACAGAATCCTCCAGTCGCTCCCACCAAGCTACAAGAGCTTCGTGTTGAACTTCAATATGCAGGGGGTGGAGAAGTCCATTCCCGAGGTGTATTCAATGCTGAAATCAGCGGAGGTGGATATCAAGAAAGAACATCAAGTGTTGATGGTCAATAAAACCACTAAGTTCAAGAAGGGCAAGGGTAAGAAGAACTTCAAGAAGGACGGCAAGGGAGTTGCCGCGCCTGGTAAGCCTGTTGTCGGGAAGAAGCCAAAGTATGGACCCAAGCCTGAGACAGAGTGCTTTTATTGCAAGGGAACGGGTCACTGGAAGCGGAACTGCCCCAAATACTTAGCGGACAAGAAGGCCGGCTACGTCAAAGGTATATGTGATATACATGTTATTGATGTGTACCTTACCAGCGCTCGTAGTAGCTCCTGGGTATTTGATACCGGTGCAGTTGCTCATATTTGTAACTCTAAGCAGGAGTTGCGGAATAAGCGGAGACTGGAGAAGGACGAGGTGACGATGCGCGTCGGGAATGGTTCCAAGGTCGATGTGATCGCCGTCGGCACGCTGCCTCTACATCTACCCTCGGGATTAGTTTTAAACCTCAATGATTGTTATTTAGTACCAGCTTTGAGCATGAACATTGTATCTGGATCTCGTCTTATGCGAGATGGCTACTCATTTAAATCTGAGAATAATGGTTGTTCTATTTATTTGAGAGATATGTTTTATGGTCATGCCCCGCTGGTCAATGGTTTATTTTTGATGAATATCGATCGTGATGATACACATATTCATAGTGTGAATGCCAAGAGATGTAAAGTTGATAATGATAGTCCCACATACTTGTGGCATTGCCGCATTGGTCATATTGGTGTCAAACGTATGAAGAAGCTTCATGCTGTTGGACTTCTGGAGTCTCTTAATTATGAATCATTTGACACGTGCGAACCATGCCTCTTGGGCAAGATGACCAAGACTCCGTTCTCCGGAACAATGGAGCGAGCAACCAACTTATTGGAAATCATACATACCGATGTGTGCGGTCCAATGAGTGTTGAGGCTCGCGGAGGCTATCGTTATGTTCTCACCCTCACGGATGACTTGAGTAGATATGGGTATATCTACTTGATGAAGCATAAGTCTGAGACTTTTGAAAAGTTCAAGGAATTTCAGAATGAGGTTGAGAATCAACGAGACAAGAAAATAAAGTTCTTACGATCGGATCGTGGGGGTGAATATTTGAGTCATGAATTTGGCACACACCTTAGGAAATGTGGAATTGTTTCACAATTGATACCACCTGGAACACCTCAGCGTAACGGTGTGTCCGAACGTCGAAATCGTACTCTGTTGGACATGGTGCGGTCTATGATGTCCCTTACCGATTTACCGCTATCTTTTTGGGGTTATGCTTTAGAGACTGCCGCATTCACTTTAAATTGGGCTCCGTCGAAATCCGTTGAGACGACTCCGTATGAACTTTGGTTTGGCAAGAAACCTAAGCTGTCGTTTCTGAAAGTTTGGGGTTGCGATGCATATGTCAAGAAACTTCAACCTGAAAAGCTCGAACCCAAATCGGAAAAATGTGTCTTCATAGGATACCCAAAGGAAACGATTGGGTATACCTTCTACCACAGATCCGAAGGCAAGGTCTTTGTTGCCAAGAATGGATCCTTTCTGGAGAAAGAGTTTCTCTCGAAAGAAGTGAGTGGGAGGAAAGTAGAACTTGATGAGGTGAGAGTCACCCCTCCTGAACCAGAAAGTAGCGCAGCGCAGGAAATTGTTCCTGAGGTGCCTGCACCGACAAGGGAGGAAGTTAATGATGATGATCATGAAGAGACAGATTAAGTTACTACTGAACTTCGAAGCTCCACAAGGGCACGTTCCGCACCAGAGTGGTACGGCAACCCTGTCATGGGAATCATGTTGTTAGACAACGGTGAACCTTTGAACTATGAAGAAGCGATGGCGGGCCCGAATTCCAATAAATGGCTTGGAGCCATGAAATCCGAGATAGAATCCATGTATGAAAACAAAGTATGGACTTTGGTGGACTTGCCTGATGATAGGCACGCCATAGAAAATAAATGGATATTTAAGAAGAAGACAGAAGAGGATGGTAATGTGACCATCTATAAGGCTCGGCTTGTCGCTAAGGGTTATCGACAAGTTCAAGGGATTGACTACGACGAGACTTTCTCTCCCGTAGCGATGCTGAAGTCAGTCAGAATCATGTTAGCTATTGCCGCATTCTATGATTATGAGATATGGCAAATGGACGTCAAAACGGCATTCCTTAATGGCTTCCTCAAGGAAGAGTTGTATATGATGCAGCCGGAAGGTTTTGTCGATCCAGTAAATGCTGACAAGGTATGCAAGCTCCAGCGCTCGATCTACGGGCTGGTGCAAGCATCTCGGAGTTGGAATATTCGCTTTAATGATGTGATCAAAGCGTTTGGCTTTATACAGACTTATGGAGAAGCCTGTATCTACAAGAAAGTGAGTGGGAGCTCTGTAGAATTTCTCATACTATATGTGGATGACATATTGCTGATGGGAAATGATATAGAATTCTTGGAAACTGTAAAGGCCTACTTGAATAAGAGTTTTTCAATGAAGGACCTTGGAGAAGCAGCTTACATATTAGGCATCAAAATCTATAGAGATAGATCAAGACGCCTCATTGGTCTTTCACAAAGTACATACCTTAACAAGATATTGAAGAAGTTCAATATGGATCAGTCCAAGAAGGGGTTCTTGCCTGTTTTGCAAGGTATGAGATTGAGCAAGGCTCACTCGCCGACCACGGCAGAAGATAGAGAAAAGATGAGTGTCATACCCTATGCCTCGGCCATAGGTTCTATCATGTATGCCATGCTGTGTACCAGACCTGATGTGAACCTTGCCATAAGTTTGGTAGGGAGGTACCAAAGTGATCCTGGTATGTAACACTGGACAGCGGTCAAGAACATCCTAAAGTACCTGAAGAGGACTAAGGATATGTTTCTCGTTTATGGAGGTGACGAAGAGCTTGTCGTAAGGGTTACGTCGATGCTAGCTTCGACACAGATCTGGATGACTCGAAGTCACAAACCGGATATGTGTATATTTTGAATGGTGGGGCAGTCAGGTGGTGCAGTTGCAAGCAGAGCGTGGTGGCGCATTCTACATGTGAAGCGGAGTACATAGCTGCTTGCGAAGCAGCACAAGAAGGAGTCTGGATGAAGGAGTTCATCACCGACCTAGGAGTCATTCCAAGTGCGTCAAGCCCGATGACTCTCTTCTGTGACAACACTGGTGCTATTGCCATTACCAAGGAGCCCAGCTTTCACAAGAAGACCAAGCACATCAAGCACCGTTTCAACTCCATCCGGAATTATGTTCAAGATGGAGACATAGATATTTGTAAAGTGCATACGGATCTGAATGTTGCAGACCCGTTGACTAAACCTCTTCCACGGGCAAAACATGATCAACACCAGAACTCTATGGGTGTTCGATTCATCACAATGTAACTAGATTATTGACTCTAGTGCAAGTGGGAGACTGTTGGAAATATGCCCTAGAGGCAATAATAAAAGTATTATTATTATATTTCCTTGTTTATGATAATCGTCTGTTATTCATGCTTGAATTGTATTGTACGGAAACAGCAATACATGTGTGAATATATAGACCACAATGAGTCCCTGGTAGGCCTCTAGTTACCAGCTCGTTGATCAACAGATGGTCACGGTTTCCTGACCATGGACATAGGATGTCAGTGATAACGGGATCACATCATTAGGAGAATGATGTGATGGACAAGACCCAATCCTGAGCATAGCACGAGATCGTATAGTTCGTAATGCATAAGCTTTTCGGTGTCAAGTATTTATTCCTTAGACCATGAGGTTGTACAACTCCCGGATGCCGTAGGAATACTTTGGGTGTGCCAAACGTCACAACGTAACTGGGTGGCTATAAAGGTACGCATCGGGTATCTCCGAAAGTGTCTGTTGAGTTGGTACGAACCGAGACTGGGATGTTGTCACTCCGTATGACGGAGAGGTACCTCTGGGCCCACTCGGTAAGACATCATCATAATGAGCTCAAGGTGACTAAGGAGTTAGTCACGGGATGATGGATTACGGATCGAGTAAAGAGACTTGCCATGACGAGATTGAACAAGGTATCGGGAATACAGACGATCTAATCTCGGGTAAGTACCGTACCGATGGACAAAGGGAATAACTACGGGATTGAGTGAATCCTTGACACAGTGGCTCATCCGATGAAGATCATCGAGGAACACGTGGGAACCAACATGGGCATCCAGATCCCGCTGTTGGTTATTGATCGGAGAGTGGTCTCGGTCATGTCTACGTGTCTCCCGAACCCGTAGGGTCTACACACTTAAGGTTCGGTGACGCTAGGGTCGTAGAGACACATTAACGTGGAAACCCGAAGTTGTTCGGAGTCCCGGATGAGATCCCGACGTGACGAGGAGTTCTGGAATGGTCCGGAGGTAAAGAATGATATATATGAAGTCCTGTTTCGGCCATCGGGTGATCTCCGGGGGTCACCGGGAGTGTCCCGGGACCACCGGAGGGGTCCCGGGGGTCCACCGGTTGGGGCCACCCATCCCGGTGGGGCCCCTAGGCCGCAAGGGGAAGGGGTCCAGCCCCTGGTGGGCTGGCGCACCCAACTGGGCCCTCCCTCATGCGCCTAGGGTTGGAACCCTAGGGGAGGGAGGCGCCCCCTATGCCTTGGGGGGCAAGTCTCCCCCCTAGGCCGCCGCCCACCTTGCAGATTGGATCTGCAGGGGCTGGCGCACCCCCTGGCCCCCTATATATATGTGGGGGGGAGAGGGCAGCCGCACCCAAGTCTCTGGCGCCTCTCCCCCTCCCGTCACACCTTCCTCCTCCTCCGCAGGGCGCCGGCGAAGCCCTGCAGGATTTCCCGCTGCATCCACCACCACGCCGTCGTGCTGCTAGATCTCCGACGACCTCTCCTCCCCCCTTGCTGGATCAAGAAGGAGGTGACGTTGCTGTACCGGACCTGTGTTGAACGCGGAGGTGCCGTCCGTTCGGCCCTAGATCATCGGTGATGAAGAACGTGAAGAGTACGACTACTTCATCCACGCTTCTTCGAAAGCTTCCGCTCGCGATCTACAAAACGGTATGTAGATGCACTCTAATATGCTCGTTGCTAGATGTCTCCTTAGATGGATCTTGGTGAAAGTGTAGAAATTTTTTGAATTCTGCTGCGTTCCCCAACAGCATCTTACTCGTCGTCTGAAAAGTCTGCAACATGAAACGTTGCAGCCCGAAAAACGGGTCAGCACATGGAATATGCTGGCAAGGTAACACAAGAGATGCAATGAAAGTAAAACTATACTATATGCAGTATGGCTGGTGGAAAGCTCTATGGTTAAGTTTTTGCGTAAAGCCAATTTTTCCCTACTTCAAAGGAATGCATTTTAATTAACTATCATGGTAGTTGAAACATCCTTGAGAAGATAGACATCCTCTCAACCCCAATTAAAAGTAATCATTAAACCCAACAAAATTAAAGTAGAGTAACATGATGAGATGCACATGATAATCCAAGTACTAGATACTCAAGATGTCCATAACCGGGGACACGGCTAATCATGATCAGTTTGTACACTCTGCAGAGGTTTGTGCACTTTTCCCCACAAGACTCGATCGCCTCCGTTTGGTTTCTCGCACTGCATGGTGTTTGAGAAACGGATGACCGAGATACAGTCTTTCCAAAGAGGTCCCCTTAACCAGATAGATAGGCCGGTACACCTACAAAACCCAACTACATCTGCTAGCCCATCATGGAAAGGTTTCCCACAACTTACTCAACTATGCCAGAGCCCATATTGGCATGTGGCTGCACACGGAAGTTTCTAGTATGAAAAATCTCATGATCCCTTTGAGCCTGGGTGGCGGTCCAAAAGAAAAACAGGCAATCCCGGAATACCCAGATGCCTCAATCCACCCAGATGTGTATTAAAGTTGGCACCTTAAGTTGAACCATTAATTAACAACTCACATCTGTCATGGATTTCACTCACCCAATCCACGTCTACGAGCATATCATGTCCTAACAGCAAACGTAGAAGTAACTCCCAAAGGTTGAAATGTAATGCAGGTAATAGGTACTACCTCAAACTACTTCCCAATCCCATAAGTTAATTGATCCTACTCATGCAATGTGTGAGGGTTTGACTAATGCAATGAAAACTGGGTAATTGGAAAACATGATCAAAGTGTTACTTGCCTTGCTGATGATCCGCAAAACCTAGAGCCTCAAAGTAGCAGGCGGCGCACTCCGGGTATTCTATCGCAATCAAACAAACAAGCATACAATAAGTACTTAACTAATGCACGGGCAAAATGCAAATAAGAGATCTAACCAGAAAGTTCAACTTAAGAACTCCGGTTTGCAAAAAGAATCAACTCGAAAGTAGCAACGAAACTCAAACTGCAAAAGAAACGAGCTCTGAATTAATAGTTGGCCTAAAGTCATATTTTACAGTAGCCAAAACTTTGTTCAAGTTGATCTAACCTAAAGAGGGCTTCGAGACGAAGATCTGGGATTTTGAATCACCTGATTCCGACTCTCGAGCAAAAAGAAAAACGAAAAACAAGATCAGGGCAGAAATCGCGATCGGAATAACCGCGGATAAATACCCCGAAAAAGAAAAACGACGAACAGGCTAACGAACGAATGTTCGCTGTCTGCGGTTAACTAATGAAAACCGTTCGTTAAAACGAACGTACGGACGAACGTCCGCTAATTAGATAAACCAAAAAAACCGAACCGATCTATTAAAAAAATAGATCTAGGTTTTCCTAAATAAAACGGATCGGTTAACCAAAAAAAACTAACTACCTCGAACTCCGGCGAACTCCAGCGGTCTCCGGCGAGGGGCGACCGCGGCTGCTGCGGGCTAGCAGCGGGGCGGCGTGGTGGCGGAGCAGCGGCGGCGGCTCGGCGGGCGGGGCGGCGGGGCAGCGGCGGCGGCGGCGGAATCAGCGGCGGCGGCGGGAGGCGGCGATGGCGGAATCCGGCGGCGGCGGCGGGATCCGGGTGGCTAGGGTTTGGGGCGTGGTGCGAGCGGGCTGTGGGGCGACTAGGGCCGACGGCTGCGGCTTATAAAGCCCAGTCTCCTGGTCCTTCACGAGTCTAAGTCGGTTTCCGTTTTTTTTTCTAAAAGAGTCACGGCGCAGAAAAACTAACGAAATAAATACCAAAAGGACTCCAAAATTCCCGAAATAAATTTTCACCGTCCTCTAGTAATATTTAGGACAAAGTGAACATTGTTCCCGGACCTAAATGCAATTTTGAAAAACGCATATTTTTCCTATGCAAATAAATCCGCAAATAAATCCAGAAAAATACCAAAAGTGATTTTAACATTTTTCCTCCAATATTTCTGTTATTTTGGAGAAGTAATATTATCTCCGCTCATATTTTTTATTTAGAAATATTTTTAGGAGAGAAAAATAATTAGAATCACACTGTCCTCGTACTGGTATTCGAGCGAACTCAAATACGAAAACGGTAAAATTCCCAACTCTCTCCGTAGGTCCTTGAGTTGCTTAGAATTTCGAGGAACGCCACGAAAAAAATGCAAAAACATGAAATGCAAATATGATCTATGTATAACATTCCAAATTGAAAATTTGGGATGTTACAAACCTACCCCCCTTAGAATGAATCTCGCCCTCGAGATTCGACTTGGGTAGTGAACAGGTGTGGGTGGTCCTTGCGTAGATCATCTTCTCTCTCCCAGGTGGCTTCTTCCTCGGTGTGGTGACTCCACTGAACTTTGCAAAACTTGATAACCTTACTACGAGTAACTCTGCTCGAAAATTCGAGAATCTTAACGGGCTTCTCCTCGTAGGTCAGGTCATTGTCCAACGGAATTGCTTCCAGGGGTACTGTGTCTTTAAGTGGTATATCGGCCATCTCCGCTTGGCACTTCTTCAGCTGCGAAACGTGAAACACGTCGTGCACTCCTGACAATCCTTCTGGCAATTCCAACTTATAGGCAACCTCTCCCATGCGTTCCAAAACACGGTAAGGTCCCACAAATCTCGGGGCTAACTTCCCTTTAACTCCGGAACGCTTAACTCCTCGCAGAGGCGATACTCTCAAGTACGCTCTATCTCCGATCTCATAGATTATCTCCTTACGCTTCGAGTCGTCATAACTCTTCTGCCTGGACTGAGCTACCTTCAGTCTATCTCGGATTAACTTAACCTTCACCTCAGACTCTTTGATTAAGTCTGGTCCAAACAACTATCAGTCTCCAACTTCGTCCCACGACAACGGTGTTCGGCATCTCCTTCCATACAATGCCTCGAAAGGTGCCATCTTCAAGCTGGCTTGGTAACTGTTGTTGTATGAGAACTCTGCGTAAGGCAAGTTTTCATCCCAACTAGATCCATAATCTAATGCACAGGCTCTCAGCATATCCTCCAAAATCTGATTGACTCTTTCAGTCTGTCCATCTGTCTGTGGGTGAAATGATGTGCTAAACTCTAGCCTGGTACCCAAAGTTTCATGTAACTGATTCCAGAACTTTTGAGGTAAACTGGGTTCCTCTATCTGATACGATGCTCCTCGGAACTCCATGCAGACATACAATTCTGTTCATGTATATCTTAGCCAACTTTGCACTGGTATATGTGGTTTTCACAGGAATAAAGTGGGCTACCTTCGTCAATCGGTCTACTACTACCCAGATTGAATCATATCCTGGTTTGGTCCTGGGCAATCCGGTGATAAAATCCATGCCAAGCTTCTCCCACTTCCATTCGGGTATTGGCATAGGTTGTAACAATTCTGCTGGCTTCTGATGTTCTGCCTTCACTCTCTGGCCTACATCACAGACTGCTACATACTCCGCGATATCCTTCTTCATACCGGTCCACCAGAAAATATCCTTCAAATCCAAATACATCTTAGTATTTCCTGGGTGAATCGAGTATGGCGAATCATGGGCCTCTTGTAGAATCAACTTCCTGATCTCCGGGTCATTGGGCACATAGATTCGATCCTCAAACCATAGGGTGTCGTGTTCATCCTCACGAAATCCTTTAGCTTTTCCTTCTCTCATCCTCTCCTTTATAGCGATAACCTCCTTGTCAGCTTTCTGAGCTTCTCTGATTTTATCCATCAGGGTAGACTGGATTTCTAATGTTGCTACATAACCTCTTGGAACTATCTCCAAACGTATTTCTCGTAGGTCCTCGGCTAACTCCTTTGGGAACTCCTCCATCATTAGGGTATTGACATGGCTCTTACGGCTTAGCGCATCAGCTACTACGTTAGCCTTTCCGGGATGATAATGCAATCTCATGTCATAATCCTTAATGAGTTCCAGCCATCTCCTTTGCCTAAGATTCAACTCCTTCTGGGTGAATATATACTTCAAACTCTTATGATCCGTATATACTTCATAATGGTTTCCAATAAGAAAATGTCTCCACGTCTTCAATGCATGCACTACGGCTGCTAACTCCAAATCGTGGGTGGCATAGTTCATCTCATGAGGTTTCAGTTGTCGTGAAGCATACGAAACAACTCTTCCTTCCTGCATAAGAACTGCTCCAAGTCCTCGACATGAAGCGTCGCAGTACACCTCATAATCCTTATGTTGATCTGGCAGAATCAACACAGGGGATGATACCAACCTTTTCTTCAACTCCTGGAAACTAGTCTCACATTCTTCGGTCCAACTGGACTTGGTGTCCTTCTTCAACAACTCCGTCATTGGCTTTGCAATCTTCGAGAAATTATCGATAAATCTCCGGTAGTATCCTGCGAGTCCAAGAAAACTCCGGATCTCTCCAACGGTTGTCGGTGCTTCCCAATTGGTCACAGTGTCCACCTTGGCGGGATCTACTGCTATTCCTTCTCCGGATATAACATGTCTGAGGAATCCGACTTCCTTCAACCAAAACTCACATTTGCCAAACTTGGCATAACTGATGTTCTCTGAGCTTCTCCAATACCAAACGCAAATGTTCTTCATGCTCCTCTTCATCCTTCGAGAAGATCAATATATCATCTATGAACACTACGGCGAACTTATCCAAATACTCCATAAACACTTTGTTCATCAGGTTCATAAAGTATGCCTGTGCGTTTGTCAGACCAAACGACATAATGGTATACTCGTACAACCCATGCCTAGTGGTAAAGGCCGTCTTAGGTATATCTTGCCCTCGGATCTTCAATTGATGGTACCTTGATCGCAGATCGATCTTAGAAAATACCTTAGCTCCTTGCAATCTATCGAACAGATCGTTGATCATTGGCAATGGGTACTTGTTCTTGATCGTTACTTCTTTCAATCCACAGTAATCAACAACCATTCTTAACGATCCATCCTTCTTCTCCACTAGAAGTACTGGCGAACCCCAAGGCGAAGAACTTGGGCGTATGAATCCTTTATCCAGTAACTCCTTAATCTGCTTCTTAATTTCCTCCAAATCCTTTGCGGGCATCCTATATGGTCTCTTAGAAATTGGCCCGGTGCCTGGCAAAAGCTCAATAAAAAACTCTATATCTCTATCCGGTGGCATGCCAGATAACTCCTCTGGAAATACATCCGGATAATCCTTCACTACTGGCACTTCCTCCTTATTAACTCCCGTGAGAGAATGTACTTGAGTCCTTATAGGCGAATGTCGTGATACATACTTAATCATTTTTCCCTCTGGGGTGGTGAGAAAAATAGACTTACTGGCACAATCAGTGTTACCTCCATACTTCGATAGCCAATCCATACCTAATATCACATCCAATCCTTGTGACTCCAGAACTATTAGGTCAGAGGGGAAAGTGTGCCGTCCTATGATCAATGGTGTCTGAAAACATCCTTGATGTGCCATATAATCTGCTCCAGGTGAACTTACTAACATGGGGGTCTTAAGAACTCGGGTGGACATCCTATGTCTATTTACGAATCCCCTTGAAATATATGAATGCGATGCACCAGTATCGAAAAGAACTATTGCGGTAAATGTCTTCACCAAAAACTTACCGACAACAGCATCTGGTTGCTCTTCTACCTCCTCCACGGTCACGTGGTTCACTTGTCCTTTATTGAACGGGTTGGGCTTCTCCCCGGCGCTTCCATTGCCGTTCCCATTCTTAGCTTCTGGGCATTCATTAGCATAATGTCCAGTCTTCCCACACTTGTAACAAGTGACATGGCTAAAATCCCTCTTGGTGGGTGTGGACGGTGCAGGGCGGTTATGGTTTCCATTGGCTCCATTCCCATTCCCATTACCATTGCCATTCTTGGTGCCATTGTGGTTGTGTGAGCTACTTCCTCCATGGGTATGTTGAAACTATCCTACCGCTTTAGGGGTAAAGCGAGGCTTCTGCTGAGCTCCAGAGTTATACTTTCCTTGCCCATACTTCCTCTTGCGACTCTCAATCTGTTGATGCTTCCTTTCAATCAATAGGGCGCGGTCAACCAACTCCTGGTAATTATTGAAAGTTGCCACCATCAACTGTACACTCATCTCATCATTCAGCCCTTCCATGAATCTCTCCTGCTTCTTGGAATCTGTGGGCACATCATCTGGGGCATAACGAGATAGGGTACTAAACTCATCCACGTACTGGGCCACAGTACGATTTCCTTGGCGCAGATTGCGAAACTCCTGCTTCTTCATACTCATTGCTCCAGTCGAGACATGGGCAGTACGAAAAGCTTGCTGAAACTGATCCCAAGTCACATTGGCTACGGGGTAAGTGGCTGTGTAATTCTCCCACCATGATGCGGCTGGTCCAGACAACTGGTGTGTGGCAAATCGCACCTTCTCAGCATTCGAGCAATTGGCGGTGGTCAAATCCCTTCCAATCTTGCGTAGCCAGTTATCGGCCACAATTGGTTCGATGCTGCTAGCAAACACGGGTGGTTTCAACCTTAAGAAACGTGTTAGGTTGTCCACAGGTGGTGGTGGTGGAGGGTTGTTGTTGTTGTTGTTCTGGTTGTTCTGAGTGTTCTGGACAAGAAGTTGCATCAGGGTGTTCTGCTGCTCGATCAGCTGGGTGAGCTCAGGGGGAAACTCGAATTCACGTCTTGGAGGCATCTGATGGGTGTAGAGGGAAGAGATTAGAATAGAAAAGAGGTCTAAGGTAAAATCACTACCCATATGCACATGAGACAAACACACAATCATATCACACCAATCAATTTTCAAACAAGGTCTTACTAACTAACGATCGTTACAAAGGTGTTCTACATCTAGTATTTGGTGGTAAACTACTAGTCACAGGGTGGTCATCTAAAAATATTGGTCGGCAGAGGATTCCATAATGTCTGCTCCAACTTCATCTTCATAGTCTTCGTCCTTGCTATCCTTAGCTTCCGAATCTGTGTCATCTATGATGATATAATCTTCCGGTGGAATCTCCTTGGGTTCTTCTTCCTCGTCTTCTTCTCCCATGAGTATCCCTAACTTCCGGGTCAAATCATCATTCTTCTCCACAAGTATCTTCATCTCATCCTCATATCCGTCGCGTGTAGACTTGAGTTCTTCCTCTAGCTCCAAATTCCTATTTAGGGCTTTCTTCAAATCTATCATCCCAGCACACATCTGGTGCTCCTGGCGACGGATGTGGTGGTTCAACTCCTGGATGAATGCTGCAATGGATATACCCTTTCTAGTGCTGATCAAATCCCAATTCTCATCTCGGCGTCCACAAATCTGGTAGATGGTGTCCTTTAGCTCCTGCTGGTAGACTTCTCCAATCCTTCCCATAGCAATGTGGGCTGCCATGCTCCTTCCTAGGCTCCATGTGGGTGCATTAAAGGAAAATGCTATGAGTGAGGTGACGGGTGCGAACGTCCTTCCTGGAACTTGGGCTTGAATCAACCAACGCTCCTCCTCAGGTAGAGTGGCATTGTAGGTTCCAGTGAAACTTGGTAATCCAATGTTGAGATATCTTGTGACTTCCTTCAGGTGTCGTCCAAAAGGTGTTTCTTCATCCGGTTGCATGAACTTGTGCTTTGCTTCCACCATCCTAAAGAGTAGAAAAGATGAGGAGTCAGAAAAAGAAGAGTGAATTGTGTTCTAGGGCTTATCTTAGTGGTCGTGTCCTACAGTCAGCGTGTGCTCTGATACCATCTTGTAGCGACCAGACCTCAAACAGTCTGATCTCTGTGCATCAGTGTCATCCCTGGATCAGTAATGCTGACACGCACAGTACTTGAAGGATTTATAACAGAGTAGCAATCACACACTTATTACATCGATAGTCCAACGATGAATTTATTACAAATAATATGGCTGAAGGCCATCTAACACGATAACAGCGGAAGGCTTGGAAGATAAGTGAGTCCATCAACTCCAGCGGCATCACTGAGTATAGAACCATGACCTAAAAAGGGGCATCTTACTCGTCATCTGAAAAGTCTGCAACATGAAACGTTGCAGCCCGAAAAACGGGTCAGCACATGGAATATGCTGGCAAGGTAACACAAGAGATGCAATGAAAGTAAAACTATACTATATGCAGTATGGCTGGTGGAAAGCTCTATGGTTAAGTTTTTGCATAAAGCCAATTTTTCCCTACTTCAAAGGAATGCATTTTAATTAACTATCATGGTAGTTGAAACATCATTGAGAAGATAGACATCCTCTCAACCCCAATTAAACGTAATCATTAAACCCAACAAAATTAAATTAGAGTAACATGATGAGATGCACATGATAATCCAAGTACTAGATACTCAATACGTCCATAACCGGGGACACAGCTAATCATGATCAGTTTGTACACTCTGCAGAGGTTTGTGCACTTTTCCCCACAAGACTCGATCGCCTCCGTTTGGTTTCTCGCACTGCATGGTGTTTGAGAAACGGATGACCGAGACACAATCTTTCCGAAGAGGTCCCCCTAACCAGATAGATAGGCCGGTACACTACAAAACCCAACTACATCTGCTAGCCCATCATGGAAAGGTTTCCCACAACTTACTCAACTATGCCAGAGCCCATATTGGCATGTGGCTGCACACGGAAGTTTCTAGTATGAAAAATCTCATGATCCCTTTGAGCCTGGGTGGCGGTCCAAAAGAAAAACAGGCAATCCTGGAATACCCAGATGCCTCAATCCACCCAGATGTGTATTAAAGTTGCCACCTTAAGTTGAACCATTAATTAGCAACTCACATCTGTCATGGATTTCACTCACCCAATCCACGTCTACGAGCATAGCATGTCCTAACAGCAAATGTAGAAGTAACTCCCAAAGGTTGGAATGTAATGCAGGTAATAGGTACTACCTCAAACTACTTCCCAATCCCACAAGTTAATTGATCCTACTCATGCAATGTGTGAGGGTTTGACTAATGCAATGAAAACTGGGTAATTGGAAAACATGATCAAAGTGTTACTTGCCTTGCTGATGATCCGCAAAACCTAGAGACTCAAAGTAGCAAGCGGCGCACTCCGGGTACTCTATCGCAATCAAACAAACAAGCATACAATAAGTACTTAACTAATGCATGGGTAAAACTCAAATAAGAGATCTAACCAGAAAGTTCAACTTAAGAACTCCGGTTTGCAAAAAGAATCAACTCAAAAGAAGCAACGAAACTCAAACTGCAAAAGAAACGAGCTCCGAATTACTAGTTGGCCTAAAGTCAAATTTAACAGTAGCCAAAACGTTGTTCAAGTTGATCTAACGTAAAGAGGGCTTCGAGACGAAGATCTGGGATTTTGAATCACCTGATTCCGACTCTCGAGCAAAAAGAAAAACGAAAAACAAGATCAGGGCAGAAATCGCGATCGGAATAACCGTGGATAAATACCCCGAAAAAGAAAACGACGAACAGGCTAACGAACGAATGTTTGCTGTCTACGGTTAACTAACGAAAACCGTTCGTTAAAACGAACGTACGGACGAACGTCCGCTAATTGGCTAAACGAAAAAAACCGAACCGATCTGTTCTAAAAAAACAGATCTAGGTTTTCCTAAATAAAACCGATCGGTTAACCGAAAAAAAACTAACTACCTCGAACTCCGGCGAACTCCGGCGAGGGGCGGCGGCAGGCGGCGGCGGAATCCGGCGGCGCCGGCGGGATCCGGCGGCTAGGGTTTGGGGCGCGGTGCGAGCGGGCTGTGGGGCGACTTGGGCCGGCGGCTGCGGCTTATAAAGCCCAGTCTCCTGGTCCTTCACGAGTCTAAGCCGGTTTCCTTTTTTTTTCTAAAAGAGTCCTGGCGCAGAAAAACTAACGAAAGAAATACCAAACGGACTCCAAAATTCCCGAAATAAATTTTCACCGTCCTCTAATAATATTTAGGACAAAGTGAACATTTTCCCGGACCTAAATGCAATTTTGAAAAACACGTATTTTTCCTATGCAAATAAATCTGCAAATAAATCCAGAAAAATACCAAAAGTGATCTTAATATTTTTCCTCCAATATTTCTGTTATTTTGGAGAAGTCATATTATCTTCGCTCATATTTTGTATTTAGAAATATTTTTAGGAGAGAAAAATAATTAGAATCACACTGTCCTCGTACCGGTATTCGAGCGAACTCAAATACGAAAACGGTAAAATTCCCAACTCTCTCCGTAGGTCCTTGAGTTGCTTAAAATTTCGAGGAACGCCATGAACAAAAATGCAAAAACATGAAATGCAAATATGATCTATGTATAACATTCCAAATTGAAAATTTGGGATGTTACATGTACTTAGTTATCTGATTTACTCATGTTCATGCTACTTGTTAAGTGATTATCTTTATGTTCTTGCTACTAGTAGGATGGTCAATACATGCTTGTTCTGTAACTTTAGATCTTTCCCCAAACTGTTGGTCCTTCATATCTCAAGTTCACATGTACTATAGAAGCTCTACTTTATGCTAATACCTGCCTATGTAACATTTTTTATGGTATACTTCTAAATGGACAAGTACATGCGGCGTCCATCATCAACGATGATGTTGACTAGATGTTCAACTGCAGAGCCATCCATCACATCAACACAAAGTCAGGTATGTTCTTGTCTTTTTTAACAGATAGGGGCCTGATGCTTGATGGACTTATTCTTGATTCATGTATCATGTGACACACATTAGTAAATCTGAATTAACTTTGACATAGTTGCTTATTGATTGAATATGAGTATTATTCCTTATACTCAATGGAACTTTGATCTGCTGTAACTTTGAATGATTGTTTTTAAACCTTGTCATGTATGTGAAACATTCAATGCTTATTTGCTGCTAAGTTTGTCATTTGTGCCAATTCATTTCCCAGTTTTGATGAATAGGCCTATTCCAGATAAGCAGAATGATCTTGTTAAAATAATAATAAGTAGAATGATAAAATACTGGTGTGTCTTTAGTTTTTATTTTAAAAGTATACGTGTAATATTTCTTCTATCAGTGACATACTTTTTGTTCTCTTTTGAATCTCCAGATGTTTTAAAAAAGGAAGAAGCAGTACTTGAAGAAGCAGATTACAATAATTTCTCGTCGTGAAGCACTAGATAGGCTTGTTCTATTTATTTTTCCTGTTATGGAGTATTCCAGCACCTGAATGCTTGACTACAACATGTTGTAGATTGCTTGGATCTGTATAAAATACATATGTGATGGAAATTTGTAGAATGTGTGTTCTGAGATATTTTTGTAATATTCAGCTAATTCCTGGTAACTTGATTCATATTGTTATTCGAACTGGTTTGAAAATGTTTGTTAAATGGGCTAGAGTTGGACTTTAAAGAGGCCAATGATCAAATTATATTGGACAAATATTTTGGCAAAAAAAGTAAAACGAAAATAAATGAATGGGGAAAGATCAAGGCCTAGGAAAGAAAAACCTGGAAAACAATGGGCTGGACTCATTTGAAAAAAAAAGATAAAAATGCTGCAATGTTGGGCTTGGCCCATGAAGTCGACCAAAAATTGACAGGAAAAAAATATATAGAAAGGCTGAATTGTTGGGCACGGCCCATGTAAAACACTGAATTGGACCGGGCTGAATCTTATCAACGACCTTTTCAATTGGTCGCAATTTTGCCACGTGAGATTGCCACGTCGGATCCGACGTGGCCCGGGCAGACAGCTAGCGACCAAAACAGAAGGTCATAGAATCAATGACCTTTTTTTGGTCATAAACATCTTTGACCATTCGAGAAGAAAGGTCAGTAATCTCAGTTTACGACGGCCAGCTTTTGACCATCTGTTTTTGGTCACAAATGGAAAATAATGACCATTCAGTGACCAATAGTCAAGGTCACAAGTTGACATATTTCTTGTAGTGAGGTCTCATCAGCTTGTCCGGCTGCTTCCGGGGCCCGAGCTTGCCAGGTCTAGTGCCTTCTGAAGTGCTCTCAGTTTTGTATATTCTTTTGTCGGCGTGTTTATATGCACCGGTGGCGACCTTTGATGCCTAATACGTCAATATTGCATCATGCTTATATGTTGATATTTATTGCATTATGGGATATTATTACTTGTTTTGTCACAACACTTATGCCTTTTATCTCTTATTTTACAAGGTTTACTAGAAGAGAGAGAATGCCGACAGCTGGAATTCTGAGCTGGAAAAGGAGCAAACTCTGGAAACCTATTCTGCACAACTCCAAAAGCCCCGAAACTCAACAGAACTCCATTTCAGAAAATATAAAGAATATCTGGCGAAAGAAGTTCACGAGGGGGGACACCAGCTGTCCACGAGGGTGGGAGGAGCGCCACCCATCTCAGGGCGCGCCCACTGTCTCATGGGGCCCCCGAAGGCCCCCGATGCCCATCTTCTCCTATATGAGGTGTTTTGACCTGAAAAAAATTAGAAGGAGGCTTTCAGAACCAGATGCCGCTGTATCGAGGCGGAACCGAGGCAGAAACCAATCTAGGGCTCCGACCGAGCTGTTCTGCCGGGGATACTTCCCTCCGGGAGGGGGAAATTGTCACCGCCGTCATCACCAACAACTCTCCTATCTTGGGGACGGCTATCTTCATCAACATCTTCACCAGCACCATCTCCTCTCAAACCCTAGTTCATCTCTTGTATCCAATATTTGTACCCAAACCTCAGATTGGTACCTGTGGGTTGCTAGTAGTGTTGATTACTCCTTGTAGTTGATGCTAGTAGGTTTATTTGGTGGAAGATCGTATGTGCAGATCTATTATGCATATTAACACCCCTCTGATCATGAACCATATTATGTCTTGTGAGTAGTTACTTTTGTTCCTGAGGACATGGGAGAAGTCTTACTATTAGTAGTCATGTGAATTTGGTCTTCGTTCGATATTTTGATGAGATGTATGTTGTCTCTCCTCTAGTGGTGTCATGTGAACGTCGACTACATGACACTTCACCATTTTATGGCCCTAGAGGAAGTCATTGGGAAGTAATAGGTAGATGATGGGTTGCTAGAGTGACAGAAGTTTAAACCCTAGTTTATGCGTTGCTTCGTAAGGGGCTGATTTGGATCCATATGTTTCATGCTATGGTTAGGTTTACCTTAATACTTCTTTTGTAGTTGCGGATGCTTGCATTAGAGGTTAATCATTAAGTGGGAGGCTTGTCCAAGTAAGGATAGAACCCAAGCACCAGTCCACCCACGTACCAAATTATCAAAGTACCAAACTCGAATCTGACGATCGTGATGAAAACTAGCTTGACGATAATTCCCATGTGCCCTCGGGAGCGCTTTCCCTCATATAAGAGTTTGTCCAGGCTTGTCCTTTGCTACAAAAAGGATTGGGCCACCTTTCTGCACTTTATTTACTTTTATCTTTTGTCACTTGCTACCAATTACCACATCACAAAACTATCTGTTACCTATAATTTCAGTGCTTGCAGAAAATACCTTACTGAAAACTGCATATCATTTCCTTCTACTAATCGTTGGGTTTGACACTCCTACTTATCGAAAGGACTACGATAGATCCCCTACACTTGTGGGTCATCAAGACTCTTTTCTGGCGCCGTTGCCGGGGAGTGAAGCGTCTTTGGTAAGTGGAATTTGGTAAGGAAAAATTTATTGTCACTTGTTACTATGGCTCAAAATCCTTTGAAAGGCTTGTTTGGGGTATCTTCACCCCGACCCGAAGAGCAAAGAGTTGCTCATCAACCTACTACACCTACTGAAAATGTTTGCTTTGAGATTCCTTCGGGTATGATAGAGAAACTGCTTGAAAATCCTTTTACAGGAGACGGAACACTGCATCCCGATTTACACCTAATCTATGTGGATAATGTTTGTGGATTATTTAAGCTTGTAGGTATGCCCGAGGATGTTATCAAGAAGAAGGTCTTCCCTTTATATTTGAAGGGAGAGGCATTGACATGGTTTAGGATATGTGATGATATGGGATCATGGAACTATAATCGTCTGAAGTTGGAATTTCATCAGAAGTTCTACCCTATGCACCAGGTTCATCATGATCGTAATTATTTATAATTTCCGGCCTCACGAAGGAGAAAGCATCGATCAAGCTTGGGGGAGGCTTAAGTCAATGTTATATTCATGCCCCAATCATGAGCTCTCAAGAAAAATGATCATTCAAAAATTTTATGCTCGGCTTTCTCTCAATAATCGCACCATGCTCGACAATTCATGTTCTGGCTCTTTTATGATGAAGACTGTTGAATTCAAATGGGACTTATTGGAAAGAATCAAACGCAACTCTGAGGATTGGGATCTCGATGAAGGTAAGGAGTCAGGTATGACCCCTAAGTTTGATTGTGTTAAAGCTTTTATGGATACCGATGTTTTCCGTGAGTTTAGCACTAAATATGGACTTGACTCTGAGATAGTAGCTTCTTTCTGTGAATCTTTTGCTACTCATGTTGATCTCCCCAAGGAGAAGTTGTTTAAATACCATCCTCCTATTGAAGTAAAAGTAGTTGAACCTGTTAAAGTTGAAGAAAAGACTATCACTTATAATGTTGATCCTATTGTTCCTACTGCTTATATCGAGTAACCACATTTCCCTGTTAGGATAAAGGATCATGCTAAAGCTTCAACTGTAGTTCATAAAAGTAGTACTAGAACACCTACATCCTCTAAGCAAATTAAAGTTGAACCTAGTGTTGCTATGGTTAAAGATCTCTTGGTAGAAGATTTAGATGGACATGTTATTTACCTCCAAGAAGAGTCTGCTGGAATAGACAAACCCAATGCTAGGAATAGAAATAGACTTGTTGTAGGCTTGCCTATTATCTCTGTTAAGATAGGAGATCATTGCTATCATGGATTATGTGACATAGGTGCTAGTGCGAGTATTATCCCTCTTGATTTATATCGAGAAATTATGCATGATATTGCGCCTGTTGAGTTAGAAGGGATTGATGTTACTATTAAGCTAGCTAATAGAGACACTATTTCACCAGTTGGGATTGTTAGAGATGTTAAAGTCTTGTGTGAGAGGGTTAAATACCCTACTAATTTTCTTGTTCTTAGTTCCACACAAGATGAATTATGTCCCATTATATTTGGTAGACCTTTCTTGAATACTGTTAATGCCAAGATAGACTGCGTGAATATTGTTACTGTTGGATTAGGAGATATGTCTCATGATTTTAACTTTGCTAAATTCCGTAGACAACCCCTTGAAAAGGAACCACCCAGTAAGGATGAAATTATTGGTCTTGCTTATATTGCAGTGCCTCCTAATGATCCTTTAGAACAATACTTGCTAGACCATGAAAATGATATGCATATGAATGAGAGAAGGGAAATAGATGAAATACTCTTTAAAAAGGGACCCGTATTGAAAAACAACTTGCATGTTGAAATCCTAGGGGATCCTCCTCCACCCAAGGGTGATCCTGTGTTCGAACTTAGACCTTTGCCTGATAATCTTAAGTATGTTTATCTTGATGAAAAGAAAATATATCATGTTATTATTAGTGCTAACCTTTCAGAGCAGGAAGAAGAAAAACTATTGAAAGCTCTGAAGAAGCACCGTGCTGCCATTGGATATATTTTGGATGATCTTATGGGCATTAGCCCCACTATATGCCAGCACAAAATAAATTTGGAAGAAAATGCCAAACCGGTTATTGATCATCAGCGACGGTTAAATCCTAAGATGAAAGAAGTGGTAAGGAAGAATATGCAGGTGCTTCTAGAGGCACGTATTATCTAACCAGTTGCTGATAGCCAGTGGGTAAGTCATGTCCATTGTGTCCCTAAGAAAGGAGGTATGACTGTCGTTCCTAATGATAAAGATGAATTGATCCCGCAAAGAATAGTTACTGGCTATAGGATGGTAATTGATTTCTGTAAGTTAAATAAAGATACTAAGAAAGATCATTACCCCTTGCCATTTATTGATCAAATGCTAGAAAGGTTATCCAAACATACTCATTTTTGCTTTCTAGATGGTTATTCTGGGTTCTCTCAAATACCTGTGTCAAAAGGGGGTCAAGAAAAGACCACTTTTACTTGTCCTTTCGGTACCTTTGCTTATAGACGTATGCATTTTAATTTATGTAATGCACCTGCTACCTTTCAAAGATGCATGATGGCTATATTCTCTGATTTTTGTGAAAAGATTGTTGAGGTTTTCATGGATGATTTCTCCATTTATGGAACTTCTTTCGATGATTGCTTAAGCAACCTTGATCGAGTTTTGCAGAGATGTGAAGGCACTAATCTGGTTTTGAATTGGGAAAAGTGCCACTTTATGGTTAATGAAGGCATTGTCTTGGGACGTAAAATTTCTGAAAGAGGTATTGAAGTTGACAAAGCTAAAGTTGATGCTATTGAAAAGATGCCATGTCCTAAGGACATCAAATGTATACGAAGTTCCCTTGGTCATGCCGGGTTTTATAGGAGGTTCATAAAGGACTTCTCCAAAATCTCCAGGCCTCTGACTAATCTCTTACAAAAAGATATTCCTTTTGTCTTTGATGATGATTGTCTAGCAACATTTGAAATACTTAAGAAAGCATTGATCTCTGCACCCATTGTCCAGCCTCCTGACTAGAATTTACCCTTTGAGATTATGTGCGATGCTAACGATTATGCTATAGGTGCTGTTTTAGGACAAAGAGTTGATAATAAATTGAATGTTATCCAGTATGCTTCTAAAAATCTAGATAGTGCCCAAAGAAATTATGCTACTACCGAGAAAGAATTTTTAGCAGTTGTATTTGCTTATGATAAGTTCAGACCCTATATTGTTGATTCTAGAGTAACTATTCACACTGATCACGCTGCTATCACATACCTTATGGAAAAGAAATATGCTAAACCTAGACTTATTAGATGGGTTCTCCTGCTGCAAGAATTTGACTTACATATTATTGATAGAAAGGGAGCTGGGAATCCCGTTGCAGACAACTTGTCTAGGTGAGAGAATATACTTGATGACCCACAACCTATTGATGATAGCTTTCCTGATGAACAATTAGCTGTCATAAATACTTCTCGTATTGCTCCTTGGTATGCTGATTATGCTAATTATATTGTTGCTAAGTTTATACCTCCTAGCTTCACATACCAGCAAAAGAAAAAAGTTCTTCTATGATTTGAGACATTACTTCTGGGATGACTCACATCTTTATAAAGAAGTAGTAGATGGTATTATTAGATGTTGTGTACCTGAGCATGAACAGGAACAGATCCTATGCAAGTGCCACTCCGAAGCTTATGGAGGACACCATGCGGTGATAGAACTACACATAAGGTATTGCAATCTGGTTTTTATTGGCCTACTCTCTTCAAGGATGCCCGTAAGTTTGTCTTATCTTGTGATGAATGTCAAAGAATTGGTAATATTAGTAGACGTCAAGAAATGCCTATGAATTATTCTCTTGTTATTGAACCATTTGATGTTTGGGGCTTTGATTATATGGGACCGTTTCCTGCCTCTAATGGATACACACATATTTTAGCTGTTGTTGATTACGTTACTAAGTGGGTAGAAGCTATTCCAACTAGTAGTGCTGATCATAACACCTCTATTAAGATGCTTAAAGAAGTTATTTTCCCGAGGTTTGGAGTTCCTAGATACCTAATGACTGATGGTGGTTCACACTTTATTCATGGTGCTTTCCGTAAGATGCTTGCAAAATATGATGTCAACCATAGAATTGCATCCCCTTATCACCCACAGACTAGTGGTCAAGTAGAACTAAGTAATAGAGAGTTGAAATTAATTTTGCAAAAGACAATTAATAGCTCTAAGAATAATTGGTCCAAGAAACTTGATGATGCATTACGGGCCTACACAACTGCATAGAAAAATCATATGGGTATGTCTCCATATAAGATGGTTTACGGAAAGCTTGTCACTTACCTCTTGAGATAGAACATATGGCATATTGGGCTATCAAAGAGCTCAATTATGATTTCAAACTTGTCGATGAGAAGAGGCTATTTGACATTAGCTGTCTTGATGAATGGAGAACCTAGGCCTAAGAGAATGCCAAGCTGTTTAAAGAAAAAGTTAAAAGATGGCATGACAAAAGAATACAAAAGCGTGAGTTTAACGTAGGTGATTATGTATTGGTATACAACTCTTGTTTAAGATTTTTTGCAGGAAAACTTCTCTCTAAGTGGGAAGGACCTTACGTTATCGAGGAGGTCTATCGTTCCGGTGCCATAAAAATCAACAACTTCGAAGGCACAAATCCGAAGGTGGTGAACGTTCAAAGAACCAAACATTATATCTCAGGTAATCCTATAAATGTTGAACCTAATGTTATTGAAACCGTAACCCCGGAGGAATACATAAGGGACACTTTCCAGAATGATTCAGCCTCCGAAAAGGAAGAGGTATGTGATACGATAAGTAAACTGACTCCAAAACAGTTCTAAAGGCAATGTTTCTCCTTTTTGGAATATTTAGATAAATAGAAACATAAGTAACAGTCCGGAAGAGATACGAGGTGTCCATGAGGTTGGAGGGCGCGCCCCCCTGCCTCGTGGGCACCCCGTGTGCCTCCCAGACTCCGTTTTCTTGTAGGTTACTCCTTTTGGTCGGTAAAAATTCATTATATATACTCCCGAAGGTTTTGACCTCTGTATCACGCAAAAATCCTCTGTCCTTGTTTCGAGCCGTTTTCTCCTAGGGTTTGCGAAGCCAGGCATCATGTTGTCTCCCTCCTCCAACAACGAAGGCAACGATGCTTGGCTAATGAAGTGTCGGTGTACTAAGGTAGGGGTACCTCAGTACCCCAACTTGTGCACGGTCAGTTGCAGCTTCCCGCGGCAGGGTTTACCACGCGCTCGCCGGAGACCTTTCTGCTCCATATTAAGCCATTCAAAAACAAAGTATGCAAGACAGAAGATCGAGACCCCGGCAAGTGGAGCTTGCCGGGAAGGCCGTACCAGGCTCAAGACTACCTCACTAGCACAAGGCCCTGGCAAGAGGAGCTTGCCAGGAAGACTAGAAGACACGCCTCGGCGCTATATGCGCCCCGACGAAGGGCCCGGGGAGCGGCAAGCTCCCGGGCCCGGCAAGATCAAGGCCCCGGCAAGGTGCTTGCCGGGAGAGTTGCGCTGTGTGCCCGCGCTCCAGCTCATCGGCCCACGCGTCGCCCTGGGGCCTATCCAGGGACGCGTGGCGGGTGGCTGTGCAGCCTGGGGGACACGGTGGCACTCCACGGTGGTGGATCCATCGCCGTGGCGGACGGAGACGCAATGGCGGGAGCTTTTGGGGTCGACGGCGACGGGCATTAAATGCCCTTGTCCCCCACTGTCAAAGTAGGTAGCGACCACTGTTCGCGCACTGTAGCTTCACTGTTCCCGCACTGTTACAACTACCACCTCTTTTACGTTTTTACCCCTTTCTCCTACGTTGACACCTGTCGGTGACCCCTTGCACTATAAAAGGAGGCCCATGCACAACGTGGAGGGGGTTCGGAGCCTAGATCACTCATACGCTCGGTGTAGCTGCTTCTTCAAGCTCCCGAGCACTCCAACTCAATACATAACCAAGCAGGAGTAGGGTTTTACGCGTCTACCGCGGCCCGAACCTGGGTAAAACTGCCCGCGTGCTCGCTACGATCTGCTCTTCGTGCTCCCTCCGCCCCCGTACCGCACAGACAAGGGGCTCCGGTCCCATAGGTGTTCGTGGCGGACAGTTTCCCCCGACATCTTTGGCGCGCCAGGTAGGGGGCGTCGAGGTTGTGCGAACCTGATCCGGCGTTCGCGCGGGCGCATTCTTCATCAACCTCTCCGAATTCGTTAACTTCACCAGCAACAACTCCATGGCCCCGAAGAAGAAGGATTCGGAGGTCGGAGGCCCGTCTGCGTCTCACCCGCCGCCACCAGAGCCAACGGTGGGCGGGGGAGACGCCGTCGGAAGGGTGGTCGCCGGCGAGGACACTCACGGCGCCACCAGATCCAAGAACAGGACGGACGACCGAACCTCGGTCTCCGTGGACGCACCGCGTCCCTCTCAGCACACAACAACCCAGCAGCGCCATGTCACAGGAGGTGGCATCCGTTTGCTGGGCCAAGGCCAAACCGGAGGCTCGCGGGACGCCCCGGACCCTCGTCCGGGCACAAGCAAAGCGAAGGCGTCGGCGCGGGACCCCGCTCCTTCTAACGCCGTTAGAAGTCCGAGCGTATCCCGCTCCTCGCACCGCTCGCCCGCGTTCCCCTCCACTCCAGCGGAAGCGCTCGCGAGAGCGCAACTGCTCCTCGACTTCCCTCCAGCGGCAGACAAGGACGAAGACTGGAGGGCCACCATCCAGAGCCTGATAGCCTTCGCCAACAATGATTCTCCACAGCAGTCGTCGGCCTCGCGGCCGCGGCAAGCTGAGAAGACGAAGGCCGACGGCGACAAGACCGCCGGGGGTGCGACAAGCGTACACTCCCCGCCGCGGAAGCAGAAGACGCCGCCCCGCCGGAACAACGCCGACGATGGCTCCACGGCATCGTCGGACCCGCGGGCCCGTCGGGACCAGCGCCAGGTCCTCGACGACCGGCAACAAGAAGACGCTCGGACAAGAATCGAGCGCCGCCGAGAAGCTCGGCGACAATCGGACCAGAGAGCTGGGAACGATGTCGACGCGCACGCGCCCGGTGAACCAGGCGACTTGCCGTACGCGGCAGGCTGCCCTGCGTTCACCCGCGAGCTGCGGCGCGTCCAGTGGCCCATCATGAAGAATTTCAAGCCCGACGTACCGGAGAAGTACGACAGCAAGACGCACCCCTCGGAGTTTCTCAGCGTTTACACCATCGCGGTGCAGGCTGCCGGGGGGCGCGACGAGAAGATCTTGGCGAACTACTTCCCGCTCGTGCTTAAGCCGAACGTCCGTTCGTGGCTTATGCACTTGCCGGAAGGTTCCATCTCTTCTTGGGCCGACCTTTGCCACCAGTTTGTTGGCGCCTTCACCGGCGGCCACAAACCCCACGGCCAGGAGAGCGATCTCCACATTCTGGCCCAGAAGGAAGGCGAAACCCTGCGCAAGTACATCCAACGCTTCAGCCGTGTGCAGCACAACATCCCTGATGTCCACCCTGCCGCGGTTATCAGCGCGTTCCACCAGAACGTGCGTAACCGCCGCATGCGTGAAGAAATGGCGATGACCAAGATTCGAGATGTCAGCGAGCTCTATGCTCTGGCTGACAAGTGCGCACGCGCAGAAGAGGGGAGGAGACTCCCCGGGGAGGATGCTGGCGCAGGAGGAAGCGACAGCGACGACACCGCCCCGGCAAAGAAGAGCCGGCGGCGGAATAACAGAAGGAAGGGCAAGAAAGAGGTGCTTGCCGTCGAGAAGTCCGGCAAGGAGGCTCCCGCCAAGCAAACGCAGGCTGGCGGCTCCAGCAAGGAGCCTGCCCCTGTAGCGGCAGCTGACAAGCTGGGCAGCTCCGACAAGCAATACTGCAAGATCCACCGCACCAAGGGTCACGATCTCTCCAACTGCAAGCGCGTCGAATACCTCGTCGAGCAGCAGAAAGCTGAGTACGAGAGGCGCGACAAGGAGAAGGCCCAAGGTGGCGGGGAAGAGCCAAGCAAGAAGCGGCCGTTTAACGGCCGGGGAGGACGCCGCGGCAAGGCCAAGCAGCGGCAAGGAGATCGACCTCCCCGGGGCCGCGACAAGGACGAAGAAGACGACGACGAAGACATGGAGGACGAGGATAACAGCGAGCAGGAGTTCCAGAAGGCCACGGAGGTCCTGTGCGTCGACGGTGGCGCCTCTCTGCACACCTCCCACCGCCAACTAAAGCAGTGGGTGCGTGAGGTGAATGCAGCAGAGCCGCCCGTGGAGTCGCGCAGGCTCCTCAAATGGTCCAGCACGCCCATCATTTTCGATCTTGAGGATCACCCTGACCGCACCACTGCGGTCGGGTGCTTGCCGATGCTGGTTTCTCCCACCATCCGCAACCTCAAGGTCACCAAAATGTTGGTTGACGGCGGGGCCGGGCTGAACTTGATCTCCTCTGCTGTGATCAAGAAACTCCAAATTCCAGATGGCGAGCTCGAAAAGACCGGTTCTTTCCAAGGAATCAACCCGGGAAGGAGCAAGCCCAAGGGAAAGATCACTCTGCCGGTGACCTTTGGCGGGGAGCTCAATTTCAGAACTGAGCGCATCACTTTCGACGTCGCCGATATTCCATTGCCCTACAATGGAATACTCGGCCGTCCTGCCCTCGCCAAGTTCATGGCAGCTTCCCATTATGCTTACAACGTACTCAAGATGCCGGGGCCGATAAGCGTCATCACTGTCCACGGCGAAAAGAAGGATGCGCTTGTCTGCGCCGACAAGATCTACCGGGATGCGGCAGCTGCGGCCGAGAAGGATACACTTGCCGCTGAAGCTCCCGGGGGGAAGAAGACGAAGACCAAGTCCGGCAAGTGCTCTGGGGCCCACTCCGGCAACCGCACCTCTTCGGAGTGCTGCGCTGCCGTCGAGGACGTCCCATCGAGCTCCACCGGCAAGTGCAAGAAAGGGATGGCCGCTCCTCCGGCAACCAAGAAAGTGTCCGCCAAGGAGGACGGCACTGGTGGTACCTTCACCATCAGTGCCACCCTTGACAGCAAATAGGAAAGCGCGCTCGTTGCCTTCCTGCGGGCGAATGTCGATGTGTTTGCCTGGCAACCATCTGACATCCCCGGTGTTCCCAGGAAGGTAATTGAGCACAAGCTTGCTGTCTGTCCTCACGCGCGGCCCATCAAGCAGAAAGTGAGGAAGCAAGCCGTGGAGCGCCAAGAATTCATCAACGAAGAAATCAAGAAGCTAGAGGCAGCAGGCCTAGTTAGAGGTGTGATCCATCCGACGTGGTTGGCAAATCCAGTCGTCGTGCGCAAGGCCAATGGGAAGTGGAGACTGTGTATAGACTTCACCGATGTGAATAAAGCATGTCCCAAGGATCCATTCCCTTTGCCGCGCATTGACCAGATCGTTGACTCCACTGCCGGATGTGAGCTACTCTGTTTTCTTGATGCATACTCAGGCTATCATCAGATCTTTATGGCCAAAGAGGATGAAGAGAAGACTGCATTTATCACTCCATGTGGCACTTATTGCTTCATACGCATGCCATTTGGATTGAAGAATGCAGGCTCAACCTTTGCAAGGGTAGTGTATACTGCTTTCGAGCCACAGATCCACAGAAATGTAGAGGCTTACATGGATGACATCGTGGTGAAGAGCAAGAGCAAGGATACCCTGATCCAAGATTTGGAAGAAACATTTCAGAACCTGCGTAGGATACAGCTCAAGTTGAACCCCGAGAAGTGCGTCTTTGGAGTCCCCTCCGGCAAGCTTCTCGGGTTCTTTGTGTCACAGAGGGGGATTGAAGCCAACCCCGACAAGATTAAAGCCATTGAGCAGATAGAGGCCCCAAAGCGCGTCAAGGATGTCAGGAGGCTTGCAGGTTGTGTGGCTGCCCTCAGTAGGTTCATTTCAAAGTCTGCAGAACGCGCCCTACCTTTCTTCAAAATCTTGAAGAAGGCAGGTCCCATGAAGTGGACTCCGGAAGCGGAGGCGGCGCTGCAGGATTTGAAACGGTACCTGTCCTCCACTCCAATACTTGTCGAACCTAGACCACAAGAAAAGTTGTTGCTATACCTAGCGGCAACCAACCAGGTGGTTAGTGCTGCGTTAGTAGCGGAGAGGGAGTCCGACGAGGAGTCAGCACCACCGGCAAGCGAATCCAGCGACAAGCAGGGGGTTGCTCCGGCAAGCTCTGGCCCCGACAAAGATACCTCTGCGCAGGAACAAGATGAAGTGCGGAAGAAAATGGTGCAGCGCCCAGTGTATTTTGTGAGTTCCCTTCTCCAGGGGGGCTAGATCAAGATACTCTGGGGTGCAAAAGTTGCTCTTCGGCCTCCTCATGGCCTCGAGAAAGCTGCGCCATTACTTCCAAGCACATGAGATAACGGTGGTCACTCGCTTTCCGCTGAAGAGAATACTGCACAACCCAGAAGCAACAGGCAGGATTGTTGAGTGGGCACTGGAGCTGTCAAGCTTCGGACTCAAGTTTGAAAGTACTTCAACAATACGGAGCCAAGCTTTGGCAGAATTCATAGCCAAATGGACCCCAACGCCCGATGAAGAAGTCCAAGAAACAAGTGCACCCGTACAAGAAGCGACAAGTGAATGGGTAATGTATTTTGACGGTGCCTTTTCGCTGCAAGGCGCCGGTGCTGGCGTGGTACTCATCGCGCCCACCGGAGAGCACCTCAAATATGTTATCCAGATGCACTTTCCCAGGGAGCAAGCAACAAACAACACTGCTGAATATGAAGGCTTGCTTGCCGGCCTCAGGATTGCGGCCGAACTTGGGATCAGGAAGCTGATTGTGCGGGGAGATTCTCAGTTGGTGGTCCGGCAAGTTAACAAGAGCTATCAGAGCCCTTTGATGGAAGCTTATGTCGATGAAGTGAGGAAGCTTGAGGAGCACTTTGAGGGTCTGCAGATGGAGCACGTTCCGAGAGCTCAAAATGAAATTGCAGATGGCCTTTCAAAGTGTGCTTCGATGAAGTTACCTGTGGAACCAGGGACCTTCTTGCTCAAGCTAACTCAACCATCCGTTACACCATCAATTGGGCAATCCAAGAGGAGGAAGTTGGTCTCCGGCGACTACTTGCCGGCGGATCTTCCTGAAACCGCCGCCAAGGTCCCCAAGATCAACAACCACAACGCTGAGGAACAGTTTGCTCCTGCAGATCCTCGGGTCTGTACAGTTGAAGCAAGCGTTCCCGACAAGCCTCTCCCCGGCAAGCTTGCCGGGGGACCATCAGCTCCGGCAGAACCACAGGTCCTTGTCGTAGAAGCTGAGGTTCCCGCAGCGGCCCTCGAGCCTTTAGTCCTTGCCGCCGAGCCCCAGGCTCCGGCATGGGCGCAGCAGATCGTCCGTTTCCTTCAAACTGGAGAACTTCCCGACGACCCAGAAGAAATAGAGAAGATAACCAGGCAGTCAAGTATGTACCAGTTCGTGGACAACGAGCTGTACAGAAGAAGGCTTAATGGTGTCAGATTGAAGTGCATCTCCAGGGAAGATGGACAGAAGCTGTTGGCAGAAATACACGGAGGCATATGCGGCCACCACATTGGCGCAAGGGCGCTTGCCGGGAAAGCTTTCCGGCAAGGGTTCTTTTGGCAAGAAGCCCTCCAAGATGCAACTGCACTAGTAACCAAGTGTGAAGCGTGCCAGTTCCATGCAAAGCAAATTCATCAGCCAGCTCAAGCTCTCCAAACGATCCCTTTGTCCTGGCCCTTCTCGGTCTGGGGGCTCGATATCCTCGGCCCTTTCCCTCGTGCTGTCGGGGGCTTTGAGTACTTGTACGTTGCAATCGACAAGTTCACAAAGTGGCCAGAAGTGGAGCCAGTGAGAAAGGTGACAGCACAGTCAGCAGTCAGGTTCTTCAGGTCGATTGTTTGCCGTTTCGGGATCCCTAACAGGATCATCACCGACAACGGTACACAATTCACTAGTCGCACCTTCATGCAGTACGTCCAAGACCTTGGCGCCAAGGTCTGTTTCGCTTCTGTTGCTCACCCGAGGAGCAACGGTCAAGCGGAGAGGGCCAATGCTGAAGTGCTGCGCGGACTCAAGACAAGGACCTTTGACAGGCTGCGCAAGTGCGGAAGAAATTGGATAGAGGAGCTACCGGCGGCTCTTTGGTCAATCAGAACGACACCAAGTCAAGCCACCGGACAGACACCCTTTGCTCTAGTCTATGGAGCAGAGGCAGTTCTCCCCACGGAACTCGTATACGGATCTCCTCGAGTGCTCGCTTATGATGAGCTCGAGCAAGAGCAACTGCGGCAAGATGACGCGTTGCTCCTCGAGGAGGGACGTCTCCAGGCTGCTGTACGAGCTGCTCGATACCAGCAAGCCTTGCGCCGCTACCATAGCCGCAAGGTCAAGGCCAGGAGTCTCGAGGAAGGCGACCTTGTTCTTCGGCGTGTTCAGTCCGCCAAGAATTCCAACAAGTTGACGCCGAAGTGGGAAGGCCCTTATCGGGTGAGACAAGTTACGAGGCCCGGCGCTGTCCGCCTCGAGACCGAAGAAGGCTTACCGGTGAGCAACTCCTGGAACATAGAGCATCTTCGCAAGTTTCACCCATAAGGCGCGGTTGCCGTGATCCGCTCCGGCAACCACCTTTTGTACAAGCTTTGCCGCTGTTGCATGTAACCCTTTGTACAAAGCCGGGCGCAGATCCCGTGCATCAGTAAAGTTTTTGAGTTTTGCGCTAATTGCCTTTTGCATGCTTTTCTTTGCTATTTGCATGTTTTGTTTGGCATTTGGTGCAACACTCAAGTATCCGGTAAGCATTAGCACGCCGAAAGGCCATATACTTGTCTCCCTCTCCTTTTTCCTTGCCTCTTAAGCAGAAGGAACGTTCCTCGCGCACAAGTTTGCCGGGGGGGAAGGAGGTGGAGGAGGAACCAAGTGCTGTTCAAGAAAGAGAAGCTTTACCGGGAAGCAAACAATATATGAAAGCTAAGTTGTTAGAATTTGACCAGTTCAAATTTTAAATTTTAGTTGTCTTCCTCGAACAATCACACTTTGTATGGAAAACCTGTGCGCGGAGGAACCTACCCGTAGCTTGCCGCACCCTTATCTTGTTTCCGAGTTCGCTCAACGATTTAAGTGAGCTGCGACAAGTGTCGCGCCCTTGCTTCGTTTCCGAGTACGCTCAGCAAGCTAAGTGCATTGCGACTAGCCGCGGCGAGGTTGCTTGCCGGTGAGACCTTGGCCAGCAGGCTGCTCAGAGTCCAGCACTCAGCGCTCGCGGCAAAGGTCCCTTGCCGGCAAGCTCCCCGGGAGCGTAGGGTGAAAAACATACAAAGTCAAGGATTAAGACAAGGAAGATAACATTGCACTGATTGATCAAAATGAGATAAATATCTTACAAAGGATAATTTGTCACAATGGACTAATGAGTTCATGACATCATATGCAGCAACAAAAAGATAAAGATAATGGAGGCCTAATCTACGCGGTCGCCCTCCTTCCTGGAGATCTTGGCCACCTTGGCGATGATGTGGGCGACCTGCTCCTTCAGAGCCTCCATGTCCGCATCAGCCGGCAAGCTGCGAAGAACGTTGGTGAGGTTGATGCCCGGATTGCGGTACACGATCTTCGTCAGCACGCGCTCCAGAGTTCCCGTGCAGAGTAGGCGCGTCTCCTCGGCCAGTTGCGCGGGGATCTTCTTCCGCAGATCAGCAAGGGCCGGTGCGATTCCCCTGAAGAAGAGGCTGAGCTTGGCGCTATGAGGGAGGTTTGGATCTGGGGAGTAGATGAGGTGCTCCAGCTTCAGCGCCAGCAGCTCCTGGTCGATGTTGGACGCACAAGACACTAAGTCCTCGGTCCATACCTCAACAGTTTTGCGGAAGAGCTCGGCCGCTTTGTTGGCGCTGTCCACTAGGGTCCGCTCCTTGCGGAGCTCCTCCTTCATCTTGGTCTCCCGGGCCCGGGCAGCGTCGAGTGAATCCTTCAGTGTAGAGACCTTCAACTCCAAGTCCTCGATGGAGTCCTTGGCGGCCTTCAACTCGTCGTCCCTCTCAGAAAGACGCACCTGGAGTTCTGAATTGGTGTGGGCGTCCTTCTCGCGCTCCGTGATGAGCGCGGCGACCTTCTCCGCGCTCACCTTCAGCGCCTTCTCCAGCTGCGTGACCTTGGCGGCGAGCTCCTTCTTGGCAGTCTCCGCGGCAACCGCGGCGGCTTTCGCCTCCTTCAGTTCCCCGCCAAGGGCCTCCTCCCGAGCAGCAAGGTCCTCCTCATGGGAGTCGAGTTGGACCTTCCGCTGGGCGAGTTCTCCTTCTCGCCGGGACAGCTCCACCTCGGCGAGCCGCTGCTGTTCTTCAGCCTCGGCCTTCTCCAGCACCCACTCCTGGTATTCGCCGGCGAGCCGCTCGCGCTCCTCCGCCACCTCACGGAGGGCCGCCTGATTGGCGGCGCTGAGCTCCGCCGCGCGCTTCTCCATCTCCGCGGCGGCCTTGGCGGCAAGGGCTTCCCGGGAAGCAAGCTTCGCCTGCCTGGCCCGGTAAAGGGCCAGGAGCTGGTGAAGTAGCTTCTCCTCCTCGGGCCCTTCACTCCCGCTGGGCGCCTCGACAATCTTCAGGCCCGCGGAGGCGAGGACCTCCCCATCAAATGCCTCGCCCTCCGCGGGAGCTCGCGATGAAGACCCCCAAGGCACCTGGATGAAGACGCCGTTGGGGGCCTCAAGGTAGTAGCCCTGCTCCTTGCCGGCGGAGGGGTCGGCGGCCGGCGCAGCACTTGATGCTCCCGCCGCCTCCGGGTCGGCGGTGCGGTCGCCGTCCCCCTCCCCGGCCGCTGCGTCCGCAGCCGGAGCGGTCTCCTGCGCGGCCGGCTCGGCGGCTCTCGCCGTGTCCTCGGCGACAGGGACGTCGCCGCCGCCGCCCTGCGCGCCCTCCTCATCCTCGATGTTGATGACTTCCGTCTCCATCGGCTCGGGAGGAGGAGGATCTAAAAAGAAGAAGAAGAAAAAGAAGTTCAAGCAAAAATCCAAAAAGAAACAACGCCAAGAAGACAAAGTACAAGACTTACCTTGGCGGACGTCATCAGCGGCGGGCTCCCTCGCCGGGGAGCTCTGCCTTGGCGGAGTGACCGCCCTCGCCGGGCTGCTCGCCCTTGGCGGGGTACTCGCCCTTGGCGGAGTACCCGCCCTTGGCGGAGCGCTCTCCCTTGTCGGGGAGTTCGGCCTTGGCGGGGACGGCGGGGCCTGCGGCTCCTCAAGGACGGTCTCCGGGCGCTCCTGCCGCTGTGGCTCCGCCTCTGCACAAGAAAGGACAAGAAACATCAAGATGTTGAATCAAGACAAAATCCCTAAGCGCTTCCCGACGAGCGGAAAGATGGAACCCAGACTTACGCTGGGGGCTGCGCTGGGGGCTGCTCCTCGGAGCAGCGCTTGGGTCCGGCAGGCTTGGCTCCGGCACGTCCCCTGTTGCCGCGGTGGCCGAGCCTTCCGCGACCTCGACCACAGGCGCCTTGGCTTTCTTCGCCACGCGCTGAACCAAGGTCCTGAAATCAAAGCAACAAACAAAATCAGTATCAACAATAATCAAGACAAAACTTGAGAAGGTGTAAGACTTCGGACTCTTACTCCTGATCCTCCTCGTCGTCCTCGCTCAAGGCGGAGAAGTCATACTCCACCTGGGGCGTGTCTGCGCGAGGAGCGGAAGACGAAGATTCCCTCGGGCGCTTGGCGGTCCCGGGGGCTGGGGGCTGCGAAGACCCAGCCCCTGTGGTAGCCGGAGCCCTGGGAGCGGGCGGAGCCGCTTGCTTGCGGGACGCCTCCGCCGTTGCCCGCGCGCGGGCCGCCTCCGCCGTGACTGGTGCGCCGGTCGCCCCCGGCGCAGCTTGGCTCCCCCGGGGAGCTGCCCGGCGAGCTGGTTGTTGCCGGGGCGCCTGCGCCCTCTCTCCCGTCGCCGTCTTGCGGAGACGCTTCGGTGGAGACTGCCTTGGGCTTGCCGGGGGCGGGGAGCTCTCCGACGAGGAGAGGTCGTCGGCGTAGAGCTCCGTAGATCCATCGGAGTCCTCGGCCTCCTCCTCCTCCTCCTCCCCGGCTGGCTCGCTGGGCCCAGCGCCCTGCGCTGCGGCCTCTTTTCCTTTGGCGCCTCCGCTCCCTCTGGCGCCTCCGCTCCCCCCGGCGCCTCTGTTCCCTCCGGCGGCGCCTTCCCTTGCCGCGGCCTCGGCCACGATCCCGTGGATCCCGGAGTGCCTCAGAGAGGGGACCCCGGCGAGCGCGTCGGGAGGAAGTTGCAGCAGTCTGCGGATCTCCGCCTCCTCCGCCTGGCTGGACGCATCCGCAGCCTCCGCCTCATCAGGCGTGTACCCAAAATCTCCTGCCGCTGCGGCTGCAGCGGCCTCTTCAGCCCGAGAAGCTATGTAAGCAAGCTCCTGCTCGGTGGTGTCCCGCGTGTGCTCCTTGAGGTCGTTCTTGTTCTTCGCCACCTCCACGAGGATGTCGAAGAAGCTGAGGACGTCTATGGGCTTGGGCGGAATCCACGTGCGGTCCACGCCGTGCGAATCGCACGCGGGCATCATGGCGCAGAGATGATCCCGGACTGTGCTGTTGCAGAGGGGCACCACTCCCCGGGGAGGCCTGAACCACTCAGGGTGTGCCGGGTCATACTTGAAGAGTTCCCGGACCATCCCCTTCAGCTCCAGCGTCGTGAAGTTGAAGTTTAGCCCGGGGCGCAGCCTCATTATATCCGCCGGGCCGCCGTACTCCCAGGCCGGCCTTTTCCTGTCTTGGAGAGGGGCGATGCGGCGGCGGAGGAAATCTGCGCCTACCTCTGCAACGGACAGCCTGGCGGTCCGAAGACGAAGAATCCGGACGAGGGCGACGTCAAGCTTAATGTCGTCCGAGTCCAGCTCGCTCCAATCCCTGCCGCGCACGATGGGCGTTGTGCGCGGCGTGGTGAAGGCCTGCGGCTCGTCCTCAACAATCCAACACCACTCCGCACGCCATTCCTCCCACTTGCCGCGGAGCTCCCCCGGCAAGTAGGACCCCTTCTTGTTCAGACGGAAAACCCAAGAAATTCCTCCGGAGAGGGGGGCGTCGGCCTCTGCTCTAGGAATGAAGAAGTGCCTAAACAGCGCTACGTTTGGGTGTATCCCTATGAAGTTTTCGCACATGTGTGCGAAAACCGCCATGGTGAGGATGGCGTTGGGGGTGAAGTCAAGAAGGTGGAGGCCGTAGGTGTGCATGACGTCGCAGAAGAAATTAGAGAAAGGAGGGCCAAGACCGCAGTGAAAGAAGGCTGCGAAGAAGTAGTACCCGCCGGGGTAGTTGTCCTTGGCGGCGGCCGGATAAGCTTGAGTGCGGGGGTGCGCCTTGGTTTCCTTGGCCCAGAACAAGTAGTACTTGTTCCAGAGCTCCCGCGTGCCGAGCCTCGGCGGGAAGACGAGGTTCCGCTTCCGATACGCGGCGAGCTTCGCCGCTTGCTCCGACTTCTCCCTCTTGGCCTTCTCCGCCTTCGCCTTGTCGGTCTTCGGGGCCATGGCGGACGCGGCGGAGGAAGGGGGACGAAGAACCCGGCGACGCCGGAGATGCAGACGACGGCTGCGGAGGTGTGGAGGCGGAGCGCAAAGGGATCTCTGGAGGAAGAAGAAGATGCAATGAAGGCGCAAGGAGGGGAACCGCTCCTGCTTCCTCTGCTTTTATGGGGGAGTGGGGGGCGTTTCGCCCTTTTTCATTGATGGAACGTGGGCACGTCCCATCCCACGACGCCGCAATCAACGCGTGCCGTTACCAGGGGATGCGGCGGATACGGAAGTGGATTCGGCGCGCCGTGGGCCGCGTGTGCCCGTGCACTGTTTTGGGCCTGGCCCAACAGCGCTCGGCACCGTGTGTGGCCCAGGCCCGGGGGCTCCTGTCGGTGTACTAAGGTAGGGGTACCTCAGTACCCCAACTTGTGCACGGTCAGTTGCAGCTTCCCGCGGCAGGGTTTACCACGCGCTCGCCGGAGACCTTTCTGCTCCATATTAAGCCATTCAAAAACAAAGTATGCAAGACAGAAGATCGAGACCCCGGCAAGTGGAGCTTGCCGGGAAGGCCGTACCAGGCTCAAGACTACCTCACTAGCACAAGGCCCTGGCAAGAGGAGCTTGCCAGGAAGACTAGAAGACGCGCCTCGGCGCTATATGCGCCCCGGCGAAGGGCCCGGGGAGCGGCAAGCTCCCGGGCCCGGCAAGATCAAGGCCCCGGCAAGGTGCTTGCCGGGAGAGTTGCGCTGTGTGCCCGCGCTCCAGCTCATCGGCCCACGCGTCGCCCTGGGGCCTATCCAGGGACGCGTGGCGGGTGGCTGTGCAGCCTGGGGGACACGGTGGCACTCCACGGTGGTGGATCCATCGCCGTGGCGGACGGAGACGCAATGGCGGGAGCTTTTGGGGTCGACGGCGACGGGCATTAAATGCCCTTGTCGCCCACTGTCAAAGTAGGTAGCGACCACTGTTCGCGCACTGTAGCTTCACTGTTCCCGCACTGTTACAACTACCACCTCTTTTACGTTTTTACCCCTTTCTCCTACGTTGACACCTGTTGGTGACCCCTTGCACTATAAAAGGAGGCACATGCACAACGTGGAGGGGGTTCGGAGCCTAGATCACTCATACGCTCGGTGTAGCTGCTTCTTCAAGCTCCCGAGCACTCCAACTCAATACATAACCAAGCAGGAGTAGGGTTTTACGCGTCTACCGCGGCCCGAACCTGGGTAAAACTGCCCGCGTGCTCGCTACGATCTGCTCTTCGTGCTCCCTCCGCCCCCGTACGGCACAGACAAGGGGCTCCGGTCCCATAGGTGTTCGTGGCGGACAGTTTCCCCCGACATGAAGATAGATCTAAAGAGG
This sequence comes from Secale cereale, assembly GCA_902687465.1. Taxonomy (NCBI): domain Eukaryota; kingdom Viridiplantae; phylum Streptophyta; class Magnoliopsida; order Poales; family Poaceae; genus Secale; species Secale cereale. The sequence goes on from LR738714.1 coordinate 628,463,358, forward strand.
GAAGGACCCGAGGAGATCCACAAGGATAAGAAGATCAAGATGGAGGTGCAAGATCCGGCTCCGGCATCGGGTGAAGAAGACACCCCTAAATCTCTTCCTAATCTCTTTACCTCAACTGAGATTGAAGCTTTCAGGATGATTGAGTTAGCTCAAATTCGAAACAAGCATCTCACAAGTGAAAATATTTTGTTAAAGGATTACATAGCTGCACTCAAAGTTATTATCTGCAGGCTGGAGGATCTCCTACGCTTGATATATGATGATCCGGCGTCACTACTTTCAACTCCATTATTAGCACCCCCGAAGAAGGAGACATAATCATATGGGTATGGGCACTCCCCTTGGCAACTGCCAAGCTTGGGGGAGTGACCCCGGTATCGTATCACCATCACTCCTATCTTTACCGTTTTACTGAGTTCGATCCTTTTGGTAGTATCTTGATCTAGTAGAATAAAATTAGCATGATCTAGTTGTGAGCTTCTTTCTTATGATCTTTACCCTTTGTAATCGAGTCTGCGAGCTATATAATAAAGATTAGTATTGAGTCAAGGGCTTGATTTCCTCACTTGGGTCATGATAAAAAGAAAGAAAATATAAAAAGTATCCAAGAGATCATATCGATCTTATGGGGAGTAATGACTTCACATACAAGAGTATGATGAATAAAAGTTGTTGAGAGTTGACAAACATAGTTTTGGTCATCGTTGCAATTAATAGGAAGTAATAAAAGAAGAGAGGCTTCACATACAAATATACTATCTTGGACATCTTTTATGATTGTGAGCACTCATTAAAGTATGACATGCTAAAGAGTTGATGCTGGACAAGGAAGACAACGTAATGGGTTATGTTTTCCTATATCCAAAATAAAGTATATTGTCATGGATCATCCAACATGTTGAGCTTGCCTTTCCCCCTCATGCTAGCCAAAACTCCTCACACCAAGTAGAGATACTACTTGTGCTTCCATACATCCTTAAACCCAGTTTTGCCTTGCACCAAGTAGAGATACTACTTGTGCTTCCATACATCCTTAAACCCAGTTTTTCCTTGAGAGTCCACCATACCTACCTATGGATTGAGAAAGATCCTTCCAAGTAAGTTGTCATGTTGCACAATCGCTAAAATATGTATGATTTATTAGTGTGGAGGAAATTAGCTTTATACGATCTTGTGATGTGGAACTAATAAAAGCGACAGACTGCATAATAAAGGTCCTTATCACAAGTGGCCATATAAAGCGGAGTTCTTCTATGCTAAGAATTTGTGCATCCAACCATAAAAACACATGACAACATCTGCTTCCCTCTGCGAAGGGCCTATCTATTATTCTTGCCTTATAAGAGTCAAGGTGAAATTCACCTTTCCTGTTTACATTTTACCTTTGGCAAGCATATTGTGTTGGAAAGATCCTGACATATATACCCACTTGGATGTAAGTTTTCATGGGATATTACTATTGACATTACCCTTGAGGTAAAAGGTTGGGAGGCAACACCATAAGCCCCTATCTTTCTCTGTGTCTGATTAAAACTCCATAACCATAAGTATTGCGTGAGTGTGAGCAATTGTGAAAGACTATATGATGGTTGAGTATGTAGGCTTGCTGAAAAGCTCGTATATTGACTCTTTCCGATGTTACGATAAATTGCAATTGCTTCAATGACCGAGATCAAAGTTTGTTAGTTTCCAATGAAGTTTATGATTCACGGTTGATATTGTGGATGAATTGTTACTTTAGCATAAGAATCATATGACTATACATATATGTTGATGTTATGAAAATGATCATGATGCCCTCATGGCCGTATTTTGTTTTTATCGACACCTCTATCTCTAAACATGTGGACATATTTTTTGATATCGGCTTTCGCTTGAGGACAAGCGAGGTCTAAGCTTGGGGGAGTTGATACGTCCATTTTGCATCATGCTTATATGTTGATATTTATTGCATTATGGGTTGTTATTACTTGTTTTTTCACAACACTTATGCCTTTTCAAGGTTTACCAGAAGAGGGAGAATGCCGGCAGCTGGAATTCTGGGCTGGAAAAGGAGAAAACTCTGGAAACCTATTCTGCACAACTCTAAAAGCCCAGAAACTGAACAGAACTGCGTTTCAAAAAATATAAAAAATATCTGGTGAAAGAAGTTCACGAGGGGGGCCACCGGCTGTCCACGAGGGTGGGGGCGCCCCCCCTCAGGGCGCGCCCCTTGTCTAGTGGGCCCCCCGAAGGCCCCCCGATGCCCATATCTCCTACATGAGGTGTTTTGACCTAAAAAATCATAAGGAGGCTTTCTGGACCAGCCGCCACCGTCTCGAGGCGGAAACCAATCTAGGGCTGTGGCAGAGCTGTTCTGCCGGGGATACTTCCCTCCGGGAGGGGGAAATCGTCACCGCCATCATCACAAACACCTATCCCATCTTGGGGAGGGCTATCTTCATCAACATCTTCACTAGCACCATCTCCTCTCAAACCCTAGTTCATCTCTTGTATCCAATCATTGTACCCAAACCTCAGATTGGTACCTATGGGTTTCTAGTAGTGTTGATTACTCCTTGTAGCTGATGCTAGTTGGTTTATTTGGTGGAAGATCATATGTTCAGATCCATTATGCATTTTAATACTCCTCTGATCATGAACCATATTATTTCTTGTGGGTAGTTACTTTTTGTTCATGAGGACATGGGAGAAGTCTTGCTATTAGTAGTCATGTGAATTTGGTCTTCGTTCGATATTTTGATGAGATGTATGTTGTCTCTCCTCTAGTGGTGTCATGTGACCGTCGACCACATGACACTTCACTATTATTAGGGCCTATAGGAAGGCATTGTGAAGTAATAAATAGATGATGGGTTGCTAGAGTGACAGAAGCTTAAACCCTAGTTTATGTGTTGCTTCGTAAGGGGCTGATTTGGATCCATATGTTTCATGCTATGGTTAGGTTTACCCTAATACTTCTTTTGTAGTTGCGGATGCTTGCATTAGAGGTTAATCATAAGTGGAAGACTTGTCAAAGTAAGGATAGCACCCAAGCACCGGTCCACCCACATACCAAATTATCAAAGTATCGAACGCGAATCAGACGATCTTAATGAAAACTAGCTTGACGATAATTCCCATGTGTCCTCGGGAGCGCTTTCCCTCATATAAGAGTTTGTCCAGGCTTGTTCTTTGCTACAAAAAGGATTGGGTGACCTTGCTGCATTTTATTTACTTTTACCTTTTGTCACTTGCTACCAATTACCTTATCACAAAACTATCTGTTACCTATAATTTCAGTGCTTGCAGAAAATACCTTACTGAAAACTGCCTATCATTTCCTTCTCCTCCTCGTTGGGTTCGACACTCCTACTTATCGAAAGGACTACGATAGATCCCCTACACTTGTGGGTCATCAATGCCAAGTGTATGTAATCCACGGTCATGTTCCGCTTTATTATCACCGGTAGCGAACTTTGATTCCCAATGGATGTAATATGCCGTGATTTCTTTGTTGTATAGTCTAGATTTATTCTTTGGTCGGTATGCTATAATTTAGGCTGGAAGGTTCAGTGGATCTTAGTGTTGTCGGTCTTCAGGCCGGCCCGTTACTCATATGGGCCAAAACATGGGCCTATAGTCATCTTGGGCCATTAGCAACTCTAAACCTATAGTATTTTCCCACCTTTAAATGGCCATGGGCTACATATTTACTGTAGTGAAACTGGGATTCCTACGGGCCATAGAAACAATGGGCCTTCTACGGGCCGTATCATCAATGGGCCTTAGACGGACCGTATGATCGATTGGCCAAACATGGGCCGAAAATAGACCGCATTATGGCCGTAAATGGGCGAGAGTTGGAGTCATCCATTCATGGGCCGGCCATAACTGGCCATCGTTAATAGGCCATATTTGATGATGCTATGAAAACGGCCCAACGTATTAACGGGCCACAAACGGGCCGACTGTAACCACGGGCTGAATTTGGCCCACAAGCAGAAAATGGCAGTAACAGGCCATAAGTAACCGAATGCTGGAAATGAGCCCAAGAATAAATGGGCCCTGAGAAGGCCGAAAGATAACATGGGCTGCAAACGGCCCAATGGATTAATGGGCCGTTAATGGGTAGAAAGTGATACACTGTTCATTACGGGCCAGTTTCACCATGGGCCATTAATGGGCCAAGAATAAATGGGCCCTGAGAAGGCTGAAAGATAACATGGGCTGCAAACGGCCCAATGGATCAATGGGCCGTTAATGGGTATAAAGTGATACACTGTTCATTACGGGCCAGTTTCACCACGGGCCATTAATGGGCCAAGAATTACAAAGGGTCTCATATGGGCCGAAAGACGTCATGGGACATACATGGGACGGAACTTAAAATGGGCTGGAATCATATTGGACGGCCCAGATGATGCTACTGGGCCTAATTCAGATAGGTCGTAACGGGCCCTGGGTTAGCGGGCTGAAATGGGCTATATGTGAACATGTCATTAACAGGCTTTCCGTGGCCGGCCCGCCACCTTTTGACCAAGTCAAACGGGCCTGCCTTTTCACAGGAATGGGCTTCTGTTGGGCCTAGACACGTGTTGACGTATCATAGGCGCTTTGGGTCCAATGAGAGGATGACATATGTCCCAACGGTGAGCCGCACGTGTTTCCTCCAGCCAATGATGATTTTACACGTGGAAAATCCACATTGGTCGGGGCTGTTAAATGGGTTATCGGATCCAAAACCGGACCCGTTAGCTTAACGGCGTTCCGTTACGGTGGATGCCACGTGTCAGTCACCCTTGACGAAAGCACTTCTGTGACGCACGATTTATCATCATGGAAGGGGATACTTTCGTGATGATAATTTTGGTAATTTCATGGAACACTTCTACGACAGCACAGGTATGACTATCTTGATGTACATGGATGTACATGCATGACAGAAAACGTGACCTACTGTGACAGAAAATGTATCATCATGGAAGTGTATTTTTTTGTAGTGGGAGCAGGCGCTCCATGTCATCGTTTGAGAGGCAGACGACGACGAGCTCGAGGTGCTTCAGTCGTGGTAGAATAAGAGCGTGCGCGTTATTAAGGGGGATGGCAGTTCCTGAACTTGGCGGCGGGCTGTGTGGGCGCGAGGCGGAGTGCAGATGTTGGCAGCGACCGCATATGCCCATCATCAAAAGTGAGCTCCTCGAATTGATCTAGGGCGAGGGATCGGTACCAGTCGTCAAGCTTAGCTCGGTCCATGGCATTGGAACGGAACTTGCCCATTCTAAGGCCTTTGGTTGGGCCAAGGTCACTGCCGAGGATCTTGGAGAACGCATCCATGCTTTTGCGATAGCCATGGCAGAGCTCGTGGGTGTCGATGAGGTAGAGAGGGCTGGAGTTACATAGGGGGCGCCACCACCGGGAAAGGACGGTTGTCCGCGCCCCATATTTGATTGGGAGGAGGGAGATGATGACTGTCAACATATCATCGGGGAAGCTGCTGATGAAGTCTAGGCCTGCTGGAGTCGCTTGCGGATCTAGCTTGCCCCGCCTCCGCTTTTTGGCAGCCCCGTTCTCCACCTCTGGAGTTTCCTTGTCAGCGGCGCTTTTTGATAGAAATGGGAGTACAAGAAATATTTAGTTAAAACAGGGCAATAGAAAAGTGTATTGGTAACTAGAAGTTATTAGGTAGGAATATAGTAAGAAAAGGGAATAACAATTGATTACCTAAGTACTACACAATTCATTTGACACTGTTGGGTAAGTCAACATGCAGATAGTTGAAAAGAAAACTTACTTCAAAGAAAGTCTGGACAGATGATTTTGTCGGGGAAGTTAGCATATATCTCATGACCAGGCCCTTTTATGTGCAGTTCAATTTTAGTGCCAACTTTCAGTACATAAAACTTAAAAATTTCTTTCCAAAAGCCAGTGCCAAAATAGGAGTCGCCACGTTCATCTAGTCTTATAGTAGCAACGATTATAAATCCATTGTTTGTGTGCAGTATGACATCCGTGCAGTCTTGATCTATGTAAAGGGAAAGATTGTGCACTACATAATCTGTTGCATAGCAAGGTACGCGCTGCAGAAAATGGTAGGATTGTGAAAGAAAATATGGTAACATGCAAATATGGGCCCAAATTGAAAGAACTATACAACAGTTGAAATAGAAGGACAAAAATATATAATTAAACAGATAGGGTAAACATGATGTCATGGAAATATGAGAGGAATCAAAAGATCAATACATCATTAAATTTCGTAATATAGAAAGAAGAGGGGGGAAATCCCCTTTGACGTATATGGTGCATGTGGCACCTTTTATCCAAATGTAGCAATATTTAGAATATGTTCAGAAAAGTAGGCCATGCCAACCAATTTAGGGTGAGATTTAATATACCATGCGCGTCATCAAGCGATATGGTATAGTGAGATGGAATCTTTGGCGGAGGTTGCAAAGTCCTAATGTGTCAGCGCACTATACATTCTATGAATGAAAGAAAACCCTCAAATCAGCTCGAATAAAAATGAATTTACGGCAATTTCTGCCAGGTGATTAAAGGAGGCAGATGAACTGGGATAAGAGATAATATCTCATTAAAATAGTTACCTTGTCGTCCATGAGAAAGAACCCTCAGTACGGCAGATTCCCCAACCGAGCTGAGCTGGGTCGACCGCGAGCAGCGTCGAGAAAGTCGATGGCGATAGGCGGCGGCAAGAGGAAGTGGTGAAATGCGGTGGGCTTTGCCGGCGGCCTGGCGGGGGCGGAAGGCGTCAAGCTAAGTGTTTCCTGCCGCGATTAGCGGTGCCATGGCATAGACACGAAAGAGCTTGTGCATGTGTGAATGGGGACCGGAGGGGGTGGCGGGCAGGGGTGAGGGTTTTTGTGATGTGGGGATGGTGAGGATTTTCTTTTTCTTTTTTGAATTGGGTGGTGAGGATTTTTTGTCCCACAAAGAATTTTGGAGGCGACAGTTTTCTAGAGCAAACCGTGTGGGATTGACGCAACAAGCAAAATGAAAGTCATTGCACACGGTTCCATTTTTGGGAAACATGTGTGATTTACGCAACATGCAAAATGAAAGTCATTGCACACGGTTCCATTTTTGGGAACCGTGTGTGATTTACGCAACATTCAAAATGAAAGTTATTGCACACGGTTCCAATTTTGGGAACCATGTGTGATTGACGTACTACCTCCATCCTGGTTTATTGGTGCCCCTTTGTAATTTTGACCAAATATTTAACTAAAGAATACATTGAACACTATGCTCAAATACTCATCCAACGATATAATTTTTGTTGACCTGGACTAACATTTTGTCAGTTAAACCTTTGGTCAAAATTTAACACAAATTACAAAGGGGACCAATAAACCAAGACGGTGGTAGATTCCATCAACCAAACTGGTTGCATCCATATCCCATTGTTAGAAATAAGTAAACATAGATTTAACATACTCAGACAAAGATAATAAGCACAAGCATATATAGTTCAACCATAAGTACATAGTTCAATCGTCATTAAACATTGCTCAAGCGTACATAGTTCGATCCCACATCTCATCTCACATGCCGGCAGGATCCTGAACCTTCTCCACGTACTCGGCGTACGCGCCGTGCTCCACCTTGCGAGAATACTTCTGCTTAAAGGAGCCAACGGCCCGTCCTCTTGCATGCACCAGAACACTTTGATACACGTCATGAAGCTTGTGGTAGCGAAATGGGAATCGATAGCCGCCGTTCCAGGTCCTAATACGCTTGTTATGCATTCCTACATAAAGCTCCCTCACGATTTGCCTCTTGTACCTCCTCTGGACATCTTCATCTTCGATGTCCACATCGTCAGACAGCACCTATACAAATAGTAAAAAAATGTGGCGTCAAATTAATGGCCACAAACTAATCTCTAGCGAACATTTGGCAGTTGCCAAAACTTGGCATCAAATCAATGATTACATGCCGTGAAGTAGGATTAGGAATTTAGGGCTATTTATTTATACATATCCAGAAATTATGGTTCGATTTTTAAGCACATTTGGTTATGTACAGACTAATCTTGAAGAAAATAATGGCACAAACATATGTAGGTCATTCAAAATCATTTGTCAAGTCCTGGCTAGGAATTATTAGCACGAACACTAACCCTAGTCGGATTACTAGCAGAAATCATTTGCACAGATTAAACAACTAATCACTTCTCACTTGTACCATTCAAACAATCAATGCACAACACGGATCTAACAAAACTTACTCTGGTTTCATGGATTGGGAGAACATAACCATAGGATTTCTATTCCAAAAAGCGGGAGGCGGGAGTAAATAGAGAAACCATATGATCTATTTGGCACATAAATGGGTATAGATGACTAACCAGTTCTCCCTCGTCGTCGGAGTCGTCGCCGGAGTGGTCGTCGCCGGAGTCATCACCGGGGTCGTCACCAGAGTCGGTGTGGAACTCCGCCTTCGGCTATGGAAGCTCAACGCCGTCGACGATGTCAGGGTGCAGCGATAACTCGCCGGTGGTGACGGCAACCTTTGCCTCCATCTCCACGCCGTGCTCCAGTGCTTTAGCAGCCCCGGCGTTGCCACTCTCTCCGATGGGGCGCTTCGGCGGCAGCCTCATACACTGACGGCTTTGAGGACTAAAAGCGGCGTCGAGGATGCAATCAGAGAGAGAGGAATGTGTGTGTGTGGCAAGGATGGGGGGGGTGCGGCCGCTTGGGCGCACCATTAATATGGAGTAGTGGGAGTTGTGGGAGAGAGGTGGGCGGCGGTCAAACCGATGGCTCGCCTCCCGGTGTGCCTGCGCACCGGACAGTTGGATGATTAATGTTGCCGCTTTATTTCTTAACCGAAGCATGGCACGAATCCTTTGTTGGTCTAATGCTCACGGTTCGAATAAATAATCCATTTAGGATATTGGTTCCCAATTATTAATAATGTCCCATTTGTAATTAGATAAAGATTACATCAAAACTGGTTTCAAATTTGACAAAAAAAAGTACAAGGCCACTTTGTATTGGTGTCCATATGACAACACGATAAGTTTCAAGAACTTCAAATAAGTTTTGGATGTACTAGAATTTAAAAATCAAGAATCTAAATGTTTGAAATTTGTTGCACAGGGAGCAAACTTGCACCCAATGAGAAACATGTGTTTTTGAAATCCATTTAGGTGCACTGTCACGTGTGCATGTAGCTCAAATTTGATTTTTGCACATTATACCCGTAGAAAATCAATCAATTAATGTATTAAAACGTATTAATGATCTCTCTGGTTTTTTCGAAATTAAAACGTCCCTCCTTTGGTAACATATGTTCACTGCGGGGTAATTAATTTAACATGCATCGTAGTTGCTATCGGGATTCGCGGTGTGGGTGTGGGTGTGTGCGTCTGGGGGTGGCGGGTGGCTTGCAGTGCACTACGAGTTGTGAGCCACCGCGTGGGTTGGCCGTTTTGTTAGGCAGGCTGGTGCCACATCAGAGTCGTGAAATCGTTATTTAAAACATTACACAACCCTTTCATACATACATGTTTTGGCCACATGCAGTCGATGGTTGTCATACACGACACTCGATACTCATGTGTGACGCTTTCTGTGGGCCTGCGAGGTCCATCAATTTGACCAGCAAGGTAGAATCTTTTTTGTTTGTGTTATGGTGGGATATAGTACGCGTCAAAGAGGTGGGAGGGGACTAGCATATATACTATACATACGCGTCCGTGAACAAGTACACCTCACTCATTTTCCGGACTTTTTGGTTTCCGAGGCACGTGCCACATCAAAATTGTGAAATTGGCTATACAAACATCACACAACACCTCTATGGGCCACATGCATGCAAGCGGTGGATATCCTAGCTAGCTAGGACACTCACGTGTGACGCTTCCATCTGTGGGTCCACTTTGACCTACATCGGGAGAGGTTAATTAATTTCACCATCGATGAGGATTCTTTTGGGTTGTACATATTACAGCAGGACCATATAGTATGCGGTGAAGAGGGGGAAGGGTGTGGGAGTCATGTATTCAGGGGTCCTCAGGCATCCGGGTCGTTGAAGCTGGGCCGTACTGTTGGGCCGAGTAAAGAAGAACCAGAAGACCCTCCCCCGTATTCGGTCAGAACTCTTATGTATGTAGAAAGGCAAGTGTAGAGTCTGGATGTATCAATTACTTCCTCCCCAAGTCATCCTTGTAACCCTCTGTCCCCGCAGGCGTGTATATAAGCCGAGGGGTTTAGTCTATAGAGAGGATCATCATGATCACAATACCCTCATAGGGTAGACTTTAGGGTTTAGCCATTACGATCTCGAGGTAGATCAACTCTTGTACTCATATACATCCATATTAATCTAACAGGAAGTAAGGTATTACCTCGATCGAGAGGGCCTGAACCTGGGTAAACATCGTGTCCCCAGCCTCCTGTTACCATCGATCCTCTAAACACATAGTTTGGGACCCTTACACGAGATCTGCCAGTTTTGACACCGACAATGGTGCTTTCATTGAGAGCTCTGATGTGCGCTCGTGATGAGAGATCGATGGTTCATCTCGTCATCAACGACGGGATCACCCTCGGAAACTACTTGGCTATCGGCCAGGTTCCCCAGCTCGGCGGGTTCGCTGTATCCGCCCGCATGGCCTCTGTGCCAGCCGCACTCCCTGCGGCCATCGAGCATCACCTTTACGCTGATTCCGGCCACTCCGATTACGCGACCTCGGCAGAACTCCGCCCTGAAACAAGTTGCTGAATCGCTTCGCCACCCTGGGGCTTTCATCGCCAGGAGATCAGATCGGATCTGAATCCGGCCACGATGAGATTGATCCTTTCCCGATCACTCACCTAGTGGCAGCAGTTGAGGATGGAGCAGTAGAGACTTCTCCTCTCAAAACAGAGACCGCAACAGTTCGGATCTCCGAATCCTTCGAGCCGAACACGCCCTTGTCGGGAGGCGCTTTATGTTCGTTGAGCTCTGGGACTGACACCGGACCCGAAAGACGATTAGATCCTGTCGAACCCGGATTGTCTCCATAGGAGGTTGTCAAAACCCAAAATACCACTTTGGGTCGGGATTCAAAATTACCAACACCCACCCACCCGGGGAAAAACTCTCCAAGTAAATTTGGACTCCCAGACATCTATGATCTCGCAAACACACATCAGCAGCCTGAGGAAACGGTCAACCACTTCTGGGCTAGATTCCTACGCGTTACAAACAAAATCAGGGACTGCTACGACGACAAAGCGGTCTCCCTATTTTACCGCAATTGCACGGACGAGGGAGTCTTGAACACCCTCAACCGACGTCGTGTTCTGAGTTTCGCAGAATTATCACAGTTAGTACGAAAGTACTGCGGAATGGAAAATACTTGGAAAGCCCAGAATACACCTATAGAACAGTCCATATCCGGATAGTACATTATCAAGGCTAAACGGACACCCTAGCAGGTCATCCAATTACATGCCTATTGGCAAGAAGAACAAACCTTTTTAAGGTACAGGTCTGCACTGGACGAACTACTCGACACACCTTGCCAAATACATGCAACCCCGGATAATGTCCCTAACCATTCCCTTACAACATGTTGGGTACTTCAGCAGGTAGCAAAGAGCGGTACGGCAATTCTTGCCACCACCGTACCAAGGGAGAGGGACGTCGACGTCTTCACCGTCTTCGAGACGTTCTCCTCAAACAACCGCCGCAAGAGAGCAATTCATGAACTTGTCGAGGTTTACCAAACTAGCTCTACAAGCCCATGGAGCGACACGGCCATTAGTTTTTCTGCTGATGACGCACCATAAGTCCGGCCGATCCGAGCATCAGCAGCTCTTGTACTAGATCCAATAGTGGATTGCTTCCGCCTCACGAAAGTATTTATGGACGGAGGAAGCGGACTACCTCATATATGAGGAAACACTTGCAAAGATGGAGGTCGAGAAATACCGCATTGAGCATACCAACACAACCTTTAGAGGAATTATACCAAGCCGCGAAGCCCGGTGTTCGGGAAGCATTAAGCTCGAAGTAGTATTCGGCACACCTGAAAACTACATATCAGAGGAACTACTCTTCCACATTGTTCCCTTTCATAGCGGATACCACGCCCTTCTAAGACGAAACCATTTCTCATGCTTTCAATCTATACCCCATTACAGGTACATGAAGCTTAAAATGCCAGGGCCCAATGGAGTGATCACATTAACAAGTGATCCGGATAGAGCACTTCGCGCTGAAAACAAGATGGCATCCTTAGCCTTAGAGGCATTATCCGAAGCCCTCGCGTCCGAAAAATTAACTACCCTACGATCAAAGGTAGATAAGGACGATGTGATCCTCACCAAAATATCGAAGTCTACCTCCTTCAAGCCAGCAGATGAAATCATCAAATTCCAAGTGCACCCAACGGACCCTAATAAGACATCATACATCCGGGCACAGCTGGATCCGGCGGTGGACAGCGTGTTACGCGCCTTCCTTCGGGAAAATTGGGATATATTTGCCTGGCACCCTTCACATATGCCGGGAATCCCACGCAGGCTGGCCTAACACAACCTCAATATTATCAAAGGGTTCAAACCGGTCAAGCAGTTAGTGCGACGGTTTTCTGAACCCAAAAGACAAGCAATGGGAGAAGAGCTAGCCAAGCTATTAGAAGCCGGATTCATCAGAGAAATTAAACACCCGGATTGGCTAGCCAACCTGGTCATGGTATCGAAGAAGGATAAATCCTGGCGCCTCTGCGTCGACTTCACAGACCTGAATAAGGCCTGCCCAAAGGATCCCTTTCCTTTGTCTCGCATTGATCAAATTATCGATGCAACGACCGGACACGACTCGCTCTGCTTCCTTGATGCTTATTCTGGATACCATCAGATAAAGATGAAGGAATCCGACCAGGCCTCAACGGCATTTATCACTCTGTACGGCCCTTTTTGTTTCAACACTATGCCCTTTGGACTAAAAACCGCTGGCGCCACATATCAACGCATGATTCAAACATGCTTAGAAAAAAAACTGGCAAAACAGTGGACGCATATGTTGACGACGTAGTCGTAAAGACCAAACACGTCAAGACTTTGGTGGAGGATCTCTTCCTTACGTTTGCCAACCTCCGAGAATATGACATAAGGCTCAATCCGGAAAAATGTGTCTTCAACATTTCAAATGGAAAGCTCTTAGGGTTCATCGTATCCCATAGAGGAATCGAAGCTAACCTAGACAAAATCCGGGCCTTGTCAGAACTCAAAATAACAACAAATCTCAAGCAAGTGCAAAAACTACCAGGCTGCATAGCGGCCTTAAGCCGCTTCATCTCCAGATTAGGAGAAAAAGCATTGCCACTCTACAGATTGCTACGATGGACTAACAACTTCGAATGGATGAATGCGGCCACAGCTGGATTGGAAGAAATAACAGCTCTACTAGCGAGCAACCCAATCCTAGCCGCCCCCGGTGTTGGCGAACCAATCCTGCTGTATATGTCAGCTACTCACTAGGTATTGAGTGCCATGCTTGTTGTCGAACGAGCCAAAGAGGGACATAAATTCCCTGTTCAAAAACCCGTATACTATGTATCTGAGGTTCTAACACCGTGCAAGTCACGGTACCCACACTATCAGAAAATTGCCTACGCGGTCTTCATGTCATCTCGGAAACTCCGACGCTACTTTCAAGAGTGTTCGATCACAGTGGCCTCCGAGGTACCACTCAACGATATTATCAACAATAAAGACTCCACGGGACGCATAGCCAAATGGGCCATCGAGCGCTTACCGTTCGAAATAACCTATAAACCATCCCGGACTATTAAATCCTAGGTATTGGCCAACTTTGTTACACAATGGACCGAAGCCGAACTCCCTAAAGAGCACGGCTCATACTCTCACTGGCCAATGTACTTCAGTGGTTCTAAAATGCTAGCCGGACTGGGGGCCAGCGTAATATTGATATCTCCTACTGGGGATAAAGTCCGGTACGTTCTACAAATCATGTACACAGACTCGAATAATGCGGCCGAATATGAGGCCCTATTACACGGTCTCCGCCTAGCTGTATCCATGGGCATACAACACCTTGAGGTACGCGGAGACTCAAACCTCTCAATCTCCCAAATTAACGGAGATTTTGATGCAAAAGATTGAAAAATGGCAGCTTACCGCAATGCTATATTGAAAATGTCGGCTCAATTTGAGGGGTTGGAATTCCATCACGTAGCCTGGGATAATAACCAGGCCGCTGACATCCTCGCTCGTATGGGCGCTAAACGTGACCCCGTCCCACCTAACACATTTGTGGAAATGCTATTTAAGCCATCAGTAACATGGCAGGACGTGAGCAGCGATACGAATTCGGATCCGAACACACCCCCAGCCGAACTCAATCAAGACATCATCGGAGACCCAAACATGGAGATAACTTCTTCGTCTCACGAAATCATGGCTATCATTGCCTCCTGGACAGAGCCCTTTTTAGCTTACCTTAAAACGCAGGAACTCCCCGATGACTAAAATGAGGCCCGCCTCATAGTCCGGCGCTCTAAAACCTACAAAGTTCACGAAGGTGAACTACATAAGAAAAGCACAACTAGTATTCTACAAAGGTGCATCTCCGAAGAGGAGTTAAGGCAAATTCTTACTAAAATACACGCTGGAATGGGCGACCACCATGCCGCAGCCCGGTCGCTCGTAGGCAAAGCTTTTCGAGCTGGCTTTTACTAGCCCACAGCCCGAGCAGATGCCTAGACCTTAGTCCTACACTGCGTTGGCTACCAGCTCTTCGCAAATCAAAGTCACATGCCTCTCACAGCTCTGAGAACAATCCCTATCACTTGGCCTTTTGTTTTCCGGGGGCTTGATATGGTCGGACCTCTTAAAGGGAGAAGCCATAAAAAGAAATACTTACTGGTGATGGTACATAAATTCACTAAATGGATAGAAGCCAAGCCAGTAAAAACAGCTGAGGCAGGGCCTGTGATAGATTTTATATCCGGCGTAGTACACCGCTATGGTGTCCCTCATAGTATTATCAAGGATAACGGCTCCAACTTCACAGCTGACGAGGAAAAAAATTGGTGCGCAAAGTTAGGTATTAAACTTGACTACGCTTCTGTATACCATCGTCAAACAAATGGTCAAGTTGAAAGAGCCAATGGTTTGATTATGAGTGGCATTAAACCCCGACTAGTGCGCTCCCTTCGGGAGTCTGATAAACACTGGGTCGAAGAGCTTGACTCCGTACTCTAGGGGCTGCGGACCACACCCAATCGTACGACCGGGTATACACCTTTCTTCATGGTGTATGGCACAGAGGCCATTCTGCCCTATGACATTATTCATGACTCACCTCGAGTGTGCATGTACGAGGAAAGAGAAGCCGAGGTAGATCGACAGGACGACCTAGATGGACTTGAAGAGGAGCGCGATACAACGCAAGCCCGTTCCGCATTTTATCAACAACAGGCCAGGTGATACCAGAGAAGAGAAGTGCGATCCAAAACATATAACATCGGTGAACTCATTTTACGCCTCCCGAAGAAGAAAAAGGACAAGCTCAAACCAAAATGGGAGGGCCCCTTCATTATCGACGAAGTACTCACCGGTGGAGCCTATCGCGTTCGCAATGCATAGGACAACCGCCTTGAGCCGAACCCGTGGAACGCTGCCAGGCTCCGATGATTTTATGGATAGTTCGGTAGCAATTTTTTCCTCCTTATAAGTTAGGTCTTGTCTTTACTTTTCATCTTTTCTCTTTTCCTTTTCTACATTTTTCTTTCATTGGCAAGTATTCGGCTCGCCCGAACTGCCATAGAATAAATACATCTTCGAATGTATCAACCTCAAATATACCTGGGGGCTTCTCTAACGAAGCCCATTATAAATAAAGCTTATTGCTTAAAATGTCATCTGTTTTTACAGTTCTTCCTTGCCATTATATGCACCGATATGAATTAAGTTCTGGCCAAGCTGGGTTGCCTGGCTCCTATGCTTACCCCTACATTCCCGATTGTTCGGCTAGGGTGTAAAGGGAGCACCTCTGCGATTGTTACAAGCGGGTAATCCGGGTATGTACCTCAGAATGGGTGAAGCCGAAAGATAGCACTCTTAAGGGAATAATTGGTCAGCGGATACACGACATATCGCATTCTAAAGCGTATTCTAAACTACCACAGGATATGGCATCCTACAATCCTTTTCATATGATTAAAAGCCTATGCCCGCATTTGTATGCACGCCGACCCAGGGAAAGGAACCCCTAACGGAACTATTCTCTCTGGAAGATGTTTCTTATGTTAAACAGTAATTTAACATAACTCCCCGAACTCAGTTTGTATGTTCAAGAAATTATGACTGGATTGCCAGGTGTCCGAACATATCATGTGTTCACCATAGATATAGTATTCGGAAGCACTCCAGCCTTTGGGTTAATGGAGGTTAAAGCAGATGGTCGGCCATGACAACCTTTTTTATAGATTCGGCCGAAGATAAGTTTGATGGTTAAAGTACATTAATACATAGAATCAAATGACTACTCATTTTCTATTCCCTCTATTAGGCTGTCTAGTTTACAGTCCTATTGGGAAAGCTTGGCAGCTATCTCTACTTGGTCATATACCAAATGTGCAGGAATTTCTTGTCCATCGGACCCTCGAGGTCCCACGCGGGCCATATGATTTGGATCAAGACGAGTGTAGCGCGTCTTCACCATAGCCCAGGCTTCTCGAGCACCCATGCGGCATGCTGATGCTTTCCATAGTTTGAAGCGGCGTCGAGCCACTTTAAATAGATCCGCCAAATCCTCCATAGTTTCTGGAGGTGAGTTGCCAGGCCATAGAGCTCTAGCCATACTCTGCATGGCCTTCCGAGCCCGTTCATGGAAACTGAAAATCCCTTGTAGCACGTCACCCTCAAAACCGGACACTCCGCCTTCAGGCTGCCCAGTCAACAAACCTGCAGGAAAAGTTTTTTAAGACACTTTCAAAATAAGAGACTATAAGGAGAGCCAGGTATAAGAGGCATACTAAACATGCCACTTTTTAGCCTCCGGTTCTCTTCAAGGCGCTTAAGAGTTGGGCCTTTACGCCCTTTAGCTCCTGTTCGAGCCTAATGTTTCTATCCTGCGCTTGGTTACTTTTCTCTATAGCTTCCGTCAGTCCACACTCGCGAGCGGCTGTTTCACCTTCGGCAAAAATTTTGTCCGCTAAAGCAGCTCTTAGCTCCCTCTCCAGTTGGTCGGTCGGTCTTGTTGCTGTATTACAAATTAGTACATACATAATAGTAATCACCAGAACTATCATAGCTTTCGGACACAATTATTCTTACCATCAACATCCTTTTCGGATTCCTTCAATTTTTTTAATTCCGTGAGCTGGGTCTGGCACTCTTCAAGTCCCTTGGATAAAGAGTTATTCTTTTCTCGAAGCACCTATAAAAACACAACGATCCTCAAATCAGTTGTACCAACTGCTTTAAGTCTCGTGGGCTACTGGCATGGGAACACTCAAAATGAACACTTACCCTCATATCTTTGGAAAGCTGATGAGTGGCTCCGGCGAGTCCATCTTGAGCAGCTCGGATATAGGAATCTGCAGAGCTGAGGGCGTTAAACGCCTCCTCAGAGAAAGCAGGGTCACGCATGGCTGCTTTCCGCTGCCGGTGAATCATCGCAATCTCCACTTCGGAATTAGTAGGTGACACTTTGTTTGAATCCTCCTGGAGAGGAAAATCTGGCACCGAAGTAGCATTTACCCCTGACGAGCCTGATGCAGGATTGGCTGGAGCTTGGCCTGCATTGCCTCCGGAGACAGTCCGGTGTGTACTCCTCCTAAAAGGAAAAAACGGGAAGTTATAATACCGATTTCACCACCCAGCACATGTTAAAACAAACATACCTCTTTGAAGGTCCGCTGGTGTTCGCGGTCCTCTTTCGCTCCAAGGCCTCGCCCGACGCGTGCGTCACCCTCTAGGTTAACGTTCTACGCGCAGTTCGGCGTGATGAGCGTCGTCCCTGTTCAAGTATGATAGAATATAGTGGGTAAAGCACAATGGGAATCTTCTCTTTTGATGAGATATGTCCTGAAATACTTACACGGGAGGAAGGAATGAGGCCTGGGTAATCGGCTACTATAGCCACTAGGGGACCCTCACGGCAGGCTTGGTAGAAGACTCCATCTTCTAGCTCTATACCTACGTCCGGATCTTCATCATATCTGGGGCACACATTTTGAAACTGGTCCTCCGGCTGTGGGGAAGGACTGTTAATCCCCTCGATCACCTTCCTCCACTCCGATTAGGAGAAACTAAGTTCTGTTCGGATAATATATCATAATGAAGATAAAATGGGCGGTCATGAGAGAAACTCACCCAGTCAGTAGGATTGTACATAGAAAAACCCTCCCGGCACGTCCGATGAATGAAGTCTTGTTTCTCTCCCTTATAGAGACCTTCCAGGACAATGTCTACAGCGGCAGGGTCATCTAGACCTAGGCGTAAGTAGCGCGAGGCATCATCTTGGCCATTATAGTGCCACATCGGAAATCCACTGGCTTTAAGCGGTTACACGCATCGCTTTATTGAAATATCCATCACTTCGATTCTAGATAACCCTGAATCTTGCCAGCCAGCTGCTAACCTAAGCTCGCTCTTCTTTCAAGGGATTGCAGGGACACTAGTTGTAAAGCTTCTTTGGTGCAGCACTAGAGTACTTGGGGAGTCCGCGCCAAACTAGATCCGGCAGAGCGACATCCTCAATGTAGAACCACTCTGAAGGCCACTCTTCGGATGCTTCCTTCGGAGTACCGGGCAGATAGCCTGTCCTGGCTATGCGCCATACTTCGGTGCCCCCAACTTCAAATATGGATCCTTCTTACAATCGAGGGACAAGCCAAAAGTACTTTCTCCACAGCTCAAAGTGAGGCTCGGAGCCCAAGAACTGTTCGCATAAAGCGACCAAACCCGCAATATGCAGGATGGACCCCGGCGTAAGATCGTGCAGTTGAAGACCGTAGAACTCCAGAAGTCCCCTAAGAAAGGGTGGACGGGGAACCCTACGCCTCTTAAAAGGAAGGGGACGAAACATACCCGCTCTCCATCGGAGGGGTTGGGAAAACTCTCTGTAAGGGCTTGGTTGTCGATAGACGTTAGTCCGGCCCATACGGGGACTAGATCCTCTAGGGGGATATCCATGTGCTTGAAGTGTCCTCAGATGCGCATGGCACACAGAACAACTTTTCCAATCTCCTGCACGAGGGCCGTGAGGGCACGAGGAAGAGCTTGGGGCGCTAGCCATGTTTGAAGATATTTTGCAGGCACTAGGGTTTCTTCCGCGTGGAATGGGATGGAGAGGCAACCGGGATCTACCAAGGGGTTATTTGTAAAACTACACGGACGGTTCACATTCGTTGGACACGTGGAAGCCAAGGAGACGACAGCGAGGAATCGACGGAGTACAGTCACTACAGGAAACTGCTAGTTTGCCGTCTGTGGATTACAGACGGCAAAGAAGTAAATCCAGACGGCAAAGAGTTTGCCGTCAGGAAGTAGACGGCGAAGTCAGACGACAAAGATAAATTGGCAAAGAATTCTTTGCTGTCTACTATTTTTTCTGGATGACGGCAAAGTATTTTGCCGTCAGTGCATGATGTTTGCCGTCAGCACATATACTCAAACGGCAAAAAAAAGGAGCAGACGGAACGGGCGAACTAACTGACGGTGTCAAGTATTTTGCCGTCTATCAATTGACAAGACAGACGGCAAAGTCTCACATCTTTGCCGTCAGCCAGTCAGTAATACAGACGGGAAAGCTGAGGATCCTTGTCGTAAATGGACCATGGAATAGTCGGCAAAACGGCAGAACTTTGCCGTCTAGTCTGACTCCGCCCAGACGGCAAAGCGCCACCTCTTTGCCGGCAACCTACCTATTGGCCAGACGGCAAAATGCCATGCCAAACAACAGCATGTACCAGGTTTGCCGTCTGTCCCTAGACGGCAACGATCCTTTGCTGGCTGCCTCCTGACGGCAAAGGATGCGTCGTTTTTGCTTTTTTGGAAAATCAGAAATTCAACAGTTTAATACATAATAGGACAGCACAGAACCTTAATAGGACAGCATAGTTCCATGGCAAATATAATATACAATGAACAAAGTTCCATAACATACAGTACAGGACAGCAGTTCCATAGCAAATATAATACAAAATAAAGTTCCATAGCATATAGTACAACACAGCATAGTTCCATAAATATAATCCCACAACAAAGTTCCATACATATAATCCCACAACAAAGTTCCGTAGCATACAACATAGCATAGCATATAGTCCCACAACAAAGTTCCACAGCATATAGTCCAATACATATAATACACAATGAACAAAGATGGCATCACTACTTAAGATTTGGCACTACAATAAATGCCTTCATGTCCATGTCATATTCCAA
This sequence comes from Secale cereale, assembly GCA_902687465.1. NCBI lineage: Eukaryota > Viridiplantae > Streptophyta > Magnoliopsida > Poales > Poaceae > Secale > Secale cereale. The sequence continues at coordinate 628,483,775 of LR738714.1, forward strand.
AAGCATCCAGGTGGCAACCTACAAGATTGAATGGCGTCTGTCACATTTTGGCCCAAGAACAAAACGTGTTTGAAATCATCAATATGCCAAATAGACAAAAGAAAGTACTTCAACGCAACAAAATAAATAGTGATCCATATTCCATATTGAGTTTTCAAAATGAATAGCTTCTACTACATATGGAGTTTCTTGAACACTTATCCAATTTTGAACATGTTAATTTAACACTACATCATGAAGATCTTCAAGAATGGTCTCTAAATCATGAAAACAAATAGCTACTTGTGTCTACTTATAAGATTGGTTCAATTCAACACTCTAAATCATCAATATCTTCGAGTGCTCTCTAAATCATGAAAATAAATAGCTTCAAGTGGTCTCTAAATCATGAGAGTAAATGGATCATGGTTTCAAATGCTCTATAATTGTCTCTACTTATAAGTCTGATCTTTAAATGGTTTAAACGGTCTCTACTTACAAGTTTCTTGAACACTACATATGGAGTTTCTTGAACACTTATCCAATTTTGAACATGTTAATTTAACACTAGATCATGAAGATCTTCAAGAATGGTCTCTAAATCATGAAAACAAATAGTTATTTGTCTCTACTTATAAGTCTGATCTTTAAATGGTTCAAACGGTCTCTACTTACAAGTTTCTAAAACATGGAGATCTTCAAATGGTCTCTAAATCATGAAAATGAGTATCTACTTGTCTCTAAATCATGAATATCTTCAAGCGGTCTCTAAATCATGAAAATAAATAGCTTCAAGAATGCATATAGTTAATTAAGATCATGGTTGAAATTGTTCAAATGTATCATAGTTTGAAATGTTTCAAATGGTCTCTACTTATAAGTTTGATCTTCAAGAATCCATATAGCTACTTGTCTCTACATTGACAAATTTAAGACCTATGTAAATGAGATATGTAGGCACTAACCATACACGATCTCATACATTCGGAGAACCACCAAGGTTGTTGCCGCTTGGGCCTCGTGCTTGTGAAGATCCATCAGTATTAGATCCATGGCCTGATTGATGAGGCATCTGCATAGCAGGCATACCATTATGGGCACAATAAGCCTGCAAATTATGTTTGAGTGAAGATTAAGTACGGGTAGTAGAAGAGTTCATGTATGTGTTTGGCAATTAAGGAACTAACCGCAAACATTGCAAAGCATTGACTAGTTTGTGCCAGCACCGCCTGCTGTGTCCTCTCATCAGCCAATCGTCTCTCCTCGGCCAACACCGCGCGTGCAACTTCACCTTTGCCAGTCGCCTCTCCTCCGCCCTCTCCTTCGCCGCCACTCGCATCTCCTCCGCCCTCTCCTCTGCCGCCACTCACCTCTCCTCCGCCCTCTCTTCCGCCGCCACTCGCCTCTCCTCCACCCTCTCCTCCGCCCTCACTCGCCTCTCCTCCGCCAGTCGGGCCTGCAGAATATGGCATGGCATTCGCATCTTCAATCCAACAATAAGTATGAATTTAAAAAAAAACATATATAGAAGGACTTGTATAGAATACCTCCACCTCAACCATAGCTGAAGTCGAGCGTTTACATGTAGAAGATTTTGAGATACCGAACCGAGCTTTGTATTCGGGGAGAGAGCTACGGGAGGAGCTAGGAAACATGCCTCCTGCAATTGCTTCCTTGCCATGTTTCCTGCCTTCTCGAGAGATCATAACCAATGCATGGTCAAGGGTCTCTGTTGTCACATCATACTCGGGCCCTTTCAACTCTTTTGCCGTCCCTTTATATTTCTCCATCCGATCGTAGGCGGTCTTGCTGGAGTACGCGGACGTTGTGTCATTCTCGTCGTAAGGCGTGGCTGATCTGTACGGTGCCTTATGGTCCAAAGCATACGAGACGAAAAGGTTGGGCAATGGAGCACTATGGTGAGACGCCTGCAACCAAAGCAACATGATTAAGATTTCATCACAAGGATTGGCAACATGTATGACAAGAAAAAGCTTATGAAGAACAAATGGATATGGGAAGATATACCCAACGTTCACCGAACTCCATAAGGTTCAAGTTGCCTTGATGGTGTGGTGGATCCTGCATTGCGGCTCGCCGATTTCTATAATCTTTGTTTTTCCCCCTATACTCTTTGGAACACCAATAGTCCACGATCCGCTCCCAACACTCCCCCTTATAGGCGCACCATCTCGGAGTAACCTAATTGATCAATTGCATCTCATATACGTCAAAAAGAAATTAAGTGACAGGCTGTTGAGGAAATAACAAGCATGAATATGGTTTACCTCCATGAACTTGTCCTTCTGAAGACGGAGTCTCCTACCGGCTTTCTTATCAAGACTCTTATAGCCTTGAGTTGCCATATAAGTGCGGACGGCTAAAGGGCGCACCTCATGCATCAAATTATGCACAAGCTTCGGGCAATGTCCGTTGACGACCGCTCTTGCCTCCTCCAACTTTCCATCCTCACATCTATAGAAATCCTGCAAATACAATATAGAGAAAATTAGTTTGGTGTAGTATTTTTCACAACTAAATCTGGCCCTGTTAGATAATAAAGTATTTTCTATGTATTTTGTGAATACTACAGTTTTTTAGATTTCCATAGTATTAATTACAGCGAGCTGTTTGGTCACCCCTAAAAACTGTGATTTCAATACTATAGTATTTGCAAAACTAACTCAGCTCTATAGTCAAGGAGCTCCATGATTGGACTAATTAACGTGTGCTAATAGCCACCGGATGCATCCCTAAACGTACTTGTACTTCCAGCCGGTACAAAATAATTTTTAAGTGAATTGTGTGCTTTCTGATTGATCAGCTAGCTAGCTTTGCCTAATGTGTATGAGTGCAACCCAGCCGGGGCAAAACTCTTTGTGCGTTATGTGTACATCTTATAATCAATCAAAACTTCTGTCGTACTACAGTTTACAAAACTACAGTTTACAAAAAAAAAAACCATAGTTTCTGTCATAGTTTATGTGTACAGCTTATAATCAATCAAAAATTCTGTCATACTCAGTGTGCTTTCATATACTGCAAAAAAAAACATAGTTTATGTCATACTACAGTTTACAAAACTTCTGTTTTTAGGGGCAACCAAACTGTACTATTAAAACTACAGTTTTTAGGGGCAAAACTGTAGTCTCAAATCTGAGCTTTGCGACTTGTTAAAAAATACTAGAGTTTTTAAATACTTTAGTTTTACAATACTTTCCTATCAAACATAGCCTAAGTTTTCAACAGACTGCAGTACTATTATAAACTACTAGCCTATGTATGCACACTTTTCTAGATAGTTCCAGTCTAGCGGTTTTGCTACTACAAGACGGTGGAAGGGTAGTCCATGTACAAAAATTGATGTACTATATAGTAGTAGAGATGCAGTGTGTGAAGGAAACTTAATGATTACCCAAAGTTCGGCAAAGACCCGCTCGGCTTTGTTGTGAAACTCGATGTTGTTGGCTACACCAAGATCCTCATAGGCTTTGTAGTGGTCCCAGGTCCGTGCTGGCTCCGGAACTTTGCCCTCCCTAGGCAAAGAAACCATGCCAGGGTAATGCTCCTTAATAAGGTTCCCAAGGACGCCGTTCACGTGTCGGTACTTACCCTCGCTAGCTCGAGATTTCTTCCAACCGCTACATAATGAGAAGCCAAAGTTATTAGCAATTGTTGCATACATTGAAGGGTAGAAAATGGGAAGCCAAAGTTAGTTACGTTTCTCCATATGGAGCAATACATGGCCTCTTCTCGACAGGAAGCCCTCGTTCCGGGAGCCTTGAGGAACCACGTAGGTACACGGACCGACCCTCCTCAACTTGGATGAAACCAGCACCCTCCTCGTCAGAGGTCGAGGCCTCCTTGTCAGAGGTCGGGACCTCCTCGTCAGAGGCCTCCGACGACAACTGCTCTTCCTCCACCCTCTCAGACACGGGGGGTGAGACATCGGCTCGTCCTCCACCCTCTAAGAGACGGGGGAGTGAGACACCGGCTCGTCCTCCACCCTCTCATCCTCAGGCGATTCCACGGTAGGTGGTGGCGAGGGAGGCCGAACCGGGTTTCTCTTAGCCTTTCCTCCATGTGCACCTCTTCCCCGGCCTTTTCCTCTTACTCGATGAGCCTGAGGATGAGAGGAAGGCGGAGGATCGGCGATAAAACTGCCAAGCAAAGATCTCGCTAGGGGGAGCGAGGGCTTTTTTGCCGGCTCAGCCCTTTTCCTTGGCGGGCCCACCATGCTTCACTCACCTGCTATGACAAAAAGTAAAGCAATTAGTACAAATACAAGATTATAGTTCAAATAAATAAGCATAAGTCCAAACAATTGTCGCAATAAGAATTACTAATGCAATAGTACAAATACAAAATAGTTCAAATAAATAAGCATAAGTTCGAAGAACATTTACAATGAGAATTACTAGTGCAATTGTAGTACAAATACATTATAGTTCAAATAAATAAGCATAAGTTCAAAAAACATATGCAATGAGAATTACCAAGGCAATTATAGTACAAAAACTACATTATACTTCAAATAGATAAGCATAAGTTCAAAAATATTACAAATTCAACATTACAACATGTTTGAGATCATCTGGCTCATGGTAAAGCAACTAGTACAAAATCAACATTACAGTTCAACACTACGACTAAAAATAGTCGGGATCATCTGGATCACAATCCGTCTCTTCTTCAAGGTCGGTTCTAGCCTCATCATCAGTATCACGCGTGTCGTCAAGGATGTTGTCCTCATATTGACCATCATCGTCACCTTCATCGGCAATGCCTAGATGTAACCGTTCAAGCATTGAGAGGTCTTCCACGTTCGTAACCTCTTCTTCTTCCTCTTCGGCTTCTTCTTCTTCACTGTCAATGTGTACTTCCATGCGTGGATGGATGTTGAGACGGCCTCTAGGCCCATGTTCTTCTTGGAAGAATTCTCCATCATATGTGTCAGGGTCGATGTGAGGTTGATAATCCTCTTCACTAGGGAAAGGATGTTTACGATGTGGCGGCACATCATACACGACATCCCAACCCTTAAGGTACTTCTTTTGGCATGCATACTTGCGATAAAAAACTTGCGTCGCCTGTTGAGCCACAATATAGACATCTTCACATTCTAATTTGCTGTCTTGTCGAATTTCGACTTGCCCAATATCATCCGTCCGCCTAACCTTCTCCGGATCAAACCAATGGCATTTGAAGACAACGAATTTTGGAGGATTTGCCCCAAAGTAATGCAGTTCGTATATTTCATCAAGTCTTCCATAATACTCAACTCCATTGCAAATAGCCGACACTCCCGTGTTCCTTGATTTTAGAACGTCCCGACGTTCCTCGTTCCCATGTGTGCGGAAGCGATACCCATTGATGTCGTATTTATCAAATGTACCGACCTTATAGTCAAACCCATTAGCAACTTGTTTCAACTCTTTGTCCAATATTGACGTACCCTACAAGTATAAGAGGGAAGGATAGGTGTATTAGTCGCACGTAATACCAACTTCAAGTGTTCCAAGTATACCTTACCTTTTCTTTGAACCAAGAAATGAAACCGTAATTGTCGTCTCCTTCGCCAGCAAGAAGCTCATAATCTTTGAGTGAATCACGTCCGACCCCTCCGTTCGAGAATTGGGCAATGAATTCACTGTCCAATGAGAAATAAGCGGAATTGAGAAACATGTGAGTAAATGTTACATAATGTACCAACACTTACTCAATGTACGGCCGCACTTCTTGAAGGTTGGTCAGGCTATACAACGTAAGCGATTTCCACTCTTTCGTATCCAATTTCTTTGAACCAGAAGCACCCACAGGTCCGAGTTGCCCTTTGAAGAGGCTGAGCTTGGATTTATGCTTAGCATCGCGAGTATTGTAACGAGACTTTGCATTATGCAAGCTTGGAATATTGGCCGCATAGCGTGATGTCGTGAAGTTTGTAATCTCCTCCACCAAGAATGCCTCGGCTATGGAGGCTTCAATTCTACATTTATTTCTACATTTAGCTCGAAGAGTCTTCTGCATTCTCTAAAGTCCATAGCACCAACGATTATGCACAGGGCCACCCATTCTTACCTCGGAAGGGAGGTGTAAAATCATATGTTCCATCGGATTAAAGAATCCTGGTGGAAAGATCTTATCTAGCTTGCAGAGCAACTCGGCGGCCCGTTCTTCCATCTCATCTATCACAGTAGGAGATACTTCTTTAGCACAAAGAACACGGAAGAAATAGCTAAGCTCTGCCAATACTTCCCAATCGTCCTCAGGGATATAGCCTCGAATCATCACCGGCATCAACCGCTCAAGCCATATGTGACAATCATGACTCTTCATCCCGTTGAGCTTCAATTTATCAAGATTCACTGCCCTCATAAGGTTCGTTGCATACCCATCAGGGAATAACAAAGTTTTGAACCACATGAGTATCTCCTTCTTTTGTTCCCTAGTAAGAACAAACCTCGCCTTTGGCGTCCTCCAGCTTTTCTTGCCCTCGGGTTGTCGCAAGTTTTTTTCGGGTCTATCACATAGCTTCATTACATCGAGTCTAGCATTAGTATTATCCTTCGTCTTCTCAGCAATGTTGAACAATGTGCCAAAAATGTACTTGGCGATATTCTTTTCAGTGTGCACTACAGCAATGTTATGTGGAAGCTCAAGCTAGTGAAAGTAGGGGAGATCCCATAAGCATGGCTTATGCGTCCACGTGTGTTCTTCATTATATCCCAAAAAATACCCTGGACATTTGGGATCAGGCTGGAGAGCATTTAGTTGATCACCAATTTGTTCACCCGTCATCTCAGGTGGTGCCGAGTGTTCAACGATTTCACCTTTCGTGAAGTTCTTCTTGTCTTGTCTGAATGGATGGTCAGGACGCAAATGTTGTCTATGAAAATCGAAGCAAGAATACTTGTGGCCATGCTGCAACCAACGGCACTGCATGCTTGCCTTGCACCTTGGGCATGGGAACCTCCCATGCACAGACCACCCCATGAAAAGTGATTACGCCGGTAAGTCATGAAGTGAGTACTGGTATCAAACATGCATTGTGAAGTTCTCTTTGCTAGATGTGTCGTATGTCCGTATCCCGTTCATCCAAGCTTCTTTCAACTCAGCTATCAATGGTTGCATGTACACACTTATATTCTTCCCTGGATACATGGGCCCTGGAATTATCAACGACAGGAACATGTGCTTGCGTTGCATTATGGCGCCAGGGGGGAGGTTGAGGGGAACAACAAACATGGGCCAACAACTATATGTCTTTGACACCATACCAAACGGATTGAACCCATTGAGTCTGATGGCAACTCGTGCATTCTTTGCCTCTTTTGCTTTCTCATGATGTATTCGATCGAAACTCTTCCATGATTGGGCACAAGACGGATGTATCAGCATCGCTCTCCCATGATCATCTTTGTCGCGTCTTATCCCATATTTGTGCCACGTCATCTGTTTGGCTGTATTTTCGTTCAAGTAAAGACGTTGAGTTCTTGGCAAGATTGGAAAATATCGAAGAACATTTGCGGGGACGTTGCTCTGCTTCTTTGTACCATCACTGAGGTCTCTCTCGACATACCTAGAGGCTTTGCACTTGGGGCAATACTTTTCATCGGCATACTCTTTCGTAAATAAAACACATCCGTTTGGACAAGCATGTATCTTCTCATAGGGCATCTTAAGTGCACGAAGGATTTTCTTCGCTTCATACCAGCTTTTAGCCAGTTTGTGACCTTCGAGGAGAGAGCGACCCCAAGAGGTCATCATCGAATTAAAGCAATCTCTACTCATGTTGAACTAGGTCTTTAAAGACATTGCTTGTGCAATGGCATCCAGCTGACATTGGTTTGTGTGGTCGTGAAGAGGTTGTTGTGCGGAATTCAACATTTCTAAGAAGGCCCGTGCAGACTCCTCCGGTTCTTCCTCTGATCCCTCTTCACGTGCATCGTTGAAGTCAGCTACGATGTCAACGATCCCGGTACCATTGTCGTCGGTTCGCCGACGCACCACCTCCTCTCTGCTACGTTTAGGCTCGCCATGAAGGGTCCACCGGGTATACCCACGCTTAAACCCATGCTTCTGCAGGTGCACACACATCGTCTTCTTTGACTGTTCTCTGCCGTTGCCATACTTCAAGCAGGGACACCAACTTTTTCTTTGGCCACTAGCAAATGCTGCCTCTATGAATTCATTGGTCTTCGTCACCCATTCTGTGGTCATGCCATCCTGACTAGGGTGGCCAGCGTACATCCACTCATGACCATCCATACTGGTACTTGCACTAACAATAGGGGCACCAAATTCATATTCATCAAGTTATGTATAGTGTAATTAAGACTAGATACACAACTAATTACCTTTGTCATATTATTTACGCCATGGTTTTAATTATTTACCATACAAAAGGGAAACGGGCATTGGGTTGAATCCTATCTCTAATAGGTAAAGATGAGTCCTAATCCCACCCGAGTACGTGTAGATTGGGTTCGTTTCCCATGCTCTACTCCGGTCCGAGGCAAAATTTCGGCAGCACCTCCCCGCTGTTCTCCAGATACACGTCTCGACAACAAGCCGAGAGAATGTGCACCCGGAGAACAACGAGGTGGCGCTGACGAAATTTTGCCAAGGACCAAAGTAGAGCACGGGAAACAAAACCCAATCTACACGTACTCGGGCTGTCCATGGATAACGTGGACAATTTGAAAGGACGGCGGTTATAAATATGCAAAGACATCCATATTTATAGATGCCACCCTTTCGAACGGGAGACGCCTAGGTTACGAGACTTGACATGAAAATAAAATCTAGCTAGTGGCATCAGCACAACGACAGGAATGAAACAAATAGGGGAGGGAGAGGAGATGACGGTCAAGCTCACCCCTAGACCGTAGAGGCGGTAGTCGAACGACGATGGCAATGCAATGGGACGGACAGTGCTCCTGGAGGTGAAGAGAAAATCCCTGCACATGAAAAGCACCGGCACAACCAACATAAGTACTCGCAGAACAATCTATATAAAAACATCATCAACATCATCTCGCAGTTCAACAACACTTAAAGAATATAAGCAAGAAAGAAACCACGGAAGTAACCGGCCTCTCGTGCAGGGTTGGTACTTGGTACAATAATGAAAACACTGAAATTGATTCAAATTTACAGATTACTTGCAGGGAAACAATGGCCCCCTTGGATTCTACTCCTACTTTCACAATCATATATATGTGTAGCAAGACTAGACTCCCTGGCTTGTCTTCTCCAATCTAAGCATGTTGCAAAAAACTAAGCATTTAATTTCCTAATAGCATCAATCAAAAAATGATTGTTCTGGGGGTACGTCGGCCACGCAGCCGCTGACACATCGCTCGTCCGCACACCTTGCCTTCATCCTTCTTCAGTACATGTGGTAATGCATCTCTCTTATTTCCCCTTTCTGAAACAAGAAACCCATCTCCTTGGTACTTCTCGAGACTGCTGTTTCTTGTAGTAGCAATCTAGTTGGATAGTTGGAGGGTAAATTGAAATGATAAAGGAGGATTTCTCAAGTATTGTGATTGGTAGGGTTCAGTTTTGGCACTGATTGTGTGTAACTGCTCAAACTTTCGGGATACGATTGCGTAACTTTACATTCTACAGACATTGCCAAGGATCTCTTGATTCTGAATAATCCCCACAAACAGATGAACTATATGCATATGATTTATGAGTCTCCCACTTAGGCTAGAATTTTTCACATTGTGTTCTGCAATGACCATGTTTGTGGGCCACTATATAGGAGATTTATGTCAATTGAATTTTGAGAGGCCCAAGTGTATTACTAATTGATTTGAACTTCTATGTATATGCCTACTATTTTATGGTTGTGCCACCGCGTCCTTGGAAGTTTTAGAGGCCCATGTGCATTGCTAATTGATTTGAACTTCTATCTATATATACATATTATTTTAGTAGCCAAGAATTAGCTTATATAAATCTTCATTCTTGTAATCAAGTTCATGGCTGTGACACCATGCATTTTCAGGCATTTCAAGCGCATGCAATTCCAATATGTGCACTCATGTGGGGAAAAATTTATCTTTCATCTCATATGGAACATCACTGCTACATATTCCTTACTGTGAGTAACTTGGCCCCCGAAATCTCAGGACCGGCCCTGGCTTTATCCATCTAAAAAGAATAGGAACAGAGATGAGGAGTGGTTCTCACTGTGGGGTGGGGCAGAGGTGGCTGAGTGCAGAGGGGGAGGTGGTGCCCGGCTTCGGTGGCGACCAGCGTCGGCGGATGCGTAGGCGGGAACCGGCGGCGGTGCTGCCAACGGCAGCCGTGGCGCTAGGGCAGGGGAGGACGGCCCGGTGGCGGTCGCGCCATTAAAGGAGGAGGGGTGGGCGCGCAGTGGATAAGGGCCCCGACGGCGGCGCGGTGGTGGCGGAGACAGGCGGCAGCGGCGCTGCGGAGGCAGAGATGGGCGGCGGCGGCACGGTGGTGGCGGAGACAGGCGGCGGCGGCGCTGTGGAGATGGCGCGGTGGAGGAGGAGACGGGTGGTGGCGGCGCAGTGTGGAACGTGGAGGGATAACGTACGGCGGTCGGGGCGCGATGGATAAGTGTGGTCGGGGCCCGGGCGTACGCGCGTGTGGTTTTTTTTCGTTCATATGCTGTCAAGTGGGTCCAAAACGAGACGGCAAACAAAGGCCCGATGTAAACTTTTTTTTCTATAGGTTTGCCGTCAGCAGTTCACAAAACAGACGGCAAAGTATCTACTTTGCCGTCAGTAGGTAGCAAAAACAGACGGCAAAATTACGGCTCCGTTACCCACCGTCAGACTGGACACGTGTCCATGCTTTGCCGTTAACCAACTAAACAACAGACGGCGAAGAGCAGGTTTGCCGTCTGTGTTTCTTTGCCGTCATCCGTTTGCTAGATTTGCCGTCAGCAACCTACAGCCCAGACGGCAAAGCAGAGATTTGCCGTCAGGCTGACTTTGCCGTCTGTAGTTGACGGCAAACCTAGCTTTGCCGTCTACCCCGACGAAATATTGACGGCAAAGACCCTCACAGACGGCAAACTAGCAGTTTCCTGTAGTGAGTATTTGAAGAAGCCGGACTATCATCGAGGAGGACTCACCTTGCAAGACCAAAGACATGAAGTCGGGCACAATCTCGTCCTTGAAGGCAAGTCCAGGAGCTACTGAGGGAGTCTTGTATTCAGGTGTCCTCAGGCATCCGGGTCGTTGAAGCTGGGTCGTACTGATGGGCCGCGTAAATAAGAAGCAGAAGACCCTCCCCCGTATTCGGTCAGGACTCTTATGTGTGTAGAAAGGCAAGTGTAAAGTCTGGATGTATCAATTACTTCCTCCCGAAGTCACACTTGTAACCCTAGGTCCCCTCAGGTGTGTATATAAGCCGAGGGGTTTAGTCCGTAGAGGGGATCATAATCATCACAATACCCTCATAGGCTAGACTTTAGGGTTTAGCCATTACGATCTTGAGGTAGATCAACTCTCGTACTCATATTCATCCATATTAATCTAGCAGGAAGTAGGGTATTACCTCGATCGAGAGGGCCTGAACCTGGGTAAACATTGTGTCCCCAGCCTCATGTTACCATCGATCCTCTAAACGCATAGCTTGGCCCCCCCTAACCGAGATCTGCCGGTTTTGACATCGACAAAGGGGACCATCATATGTAGTATGCTTCATGAACCTCGCTCTGTGTGGGTGCATGGTTTACTGTTTTTGAGGCATGTGGCACATCAAAGTTGTGCATTTTGGGTATTCAACATATATATGTTTGACCCACATGTAAAGCGGTGGTGGTTGTCCTCTCGCACCCACTAAACCGGTTATCGGCGATATCGATGCTTAACATTTGTGGGCCTGCTTGGTCATCACTACTTTTTTCCTGACAACAAGAGAGGTTAATTAACTTGAGTAAGGAGGGGATTTTTTTCTTGTAATACGGTGTATATATATATATAGGTCATGCTATCGGATGACATGCATGCATGATACAGTTTGAGCACACACACATGCATGTGTACGCATGAATCCCTCCCATCGAGTCGAAGTGGCTAGTACAACCACACGTCAAGAACCGATCTCGCTCTGTTGGGGGAGATAGTTTACGATTTTTGAAGCACACACCACATCAATGTTGTGAAATGGTATTCAAACATGCACACGCATCACCTCCATACATATGCATGTAGTGGTTGCCTTCGAATGGTACACTAGCTCGTGTGGTTACCGGCAACAAGCCTATAGATTCATGGTCCCGCGTGGGCATCCATTGTCACCTTGAACAACAACAAGATAGGTTACCATGGAGGATTCTTCATTTGGTTCGTGTTATCGTAGTATAGGTCATGGTGAGATTCAGACCTTAAGTTTGAGCGCATATACTATGCACGCATGCATGCATGAATCCCCGTCGTTGGCTTGAAGTGTGGTATAGCATACATATGCATTGTCAACCTAACCCTCACTCAGTGTGGGGATTTCTAGTTCGAAATCATGGTGCCACATCAAAGTTGTTCCATTGTTACTCAAAAACACACCTCTTCATACATATGTCTGGGCCACATGCATGCAATGGTTGTATTCGAGGACTAGCTACTTGCGTGATTATTAGCGAGCTAGCCCATCTTCGGGGTCGCATGGATGTCCATCACTTTCACCAACAACAAGAGAGAGGTTGTACGACCAAGGTGCATTATTCTTGGTCCATTTTACAATCCATCTTGGTGAGATATGCCTCTGTGGCCCGCCGACTAAAAGTGTGTGTGTGGGCG
>LR738714.1:628496996-628585048 GCA_902687465.1 Secale cereale
GGAGGGGGCTGGTAGCTACTTCGCACTTTGCTAGGTGAACCTCAGTTGAGGATCATGCATTCATAGCTTAGGATTCCCTTCGTGCCAACACGAGGGAGGAGGGGGGCTGCTAGCTACTTCGCACTTTGCAAGGTGAACCTCGGTTGGGGGAGAGGGGGCATGCATTCATAGCTTAGGATTCCCTTCACACCGGCATGAGGGAGGAGAGGGACTGGTAGCTACTTCGCACTTTACTAGGTGAACCTCGGTTGGGGGGAAGGGGGCCTGCATTCATAGCTTAGGATTCCCTTCGTGCCGACCCGTGGGGCGCAAGCAATATTGTGCGCTTTGCGAGATAGGTGTGCCACATCGAAGTTGCATTTCATATTTGAAAATCAAACCACCCTTTTCATACATAAAAAAATTGGTCCACATGCAATTGTGTTCGTGTTCTGACCCTCTCCCGTGTCATTTTTCACCAAATTTATGAACATATTAGACAAGTCGAATGACGCAACAGACATGGTTCACTCAAACTAACCGTGTGCCACGCCGGTGCCCCTGTCATGCACACATCTGCACAGTACGTTGGGCTCCACGAGGCTCCCCCTCTCAAGAATATATGCCCGCCTCGAGGGTTTTTCTGTTGCATAACACACGGTTGTTATCTTCGGACTGTGTGCGATGTTTCTTGTTCCCAATCCTGCATGTATCCCTAGAAAATATCTACACGCCTCGAGGGTTTTTCTGTTTCATAACACACGGTTGTCATCTTCGGACCGTGTGCGATGTTTCTTGTTCCCAATCCCGCCTGCATCCCTAGAAAATATATGCACGCCTCGAGGGTTTTTCTGTTTCATAACACAGGTTTGTTATCTCTGGTCCATGTGCGATGCACTATCACCAAAAATTTCAATAGCCCCGGCATTTCACTCCCGCATTTGACTCCCGCGTAGTAAAATTTTCAGGACCCGCGTCATTTCCGCAAATACTCGCGCCCCCTTCACACACACCCACACACACCAAAACTTCCTCGGGCGTGCGCGCGCGCGCGCGCACACACACACACACACACACACACACACACACACACACACACACACACACACACACCCTCGCTTGAAACCCTAGCAAGGTCCCCGCCGCCGCCGCCGTCACCGTCGCCGCCGCAAGGCCTCCATTGTCAACATCTGTCGGTTTGCCCGTGCAGCTTACCCACCGATCTCCATACCCAGGCCGCCCTGAGTTTCTTAGATGACGCATGCCAAATGCCCCCTTTCCCACAGATCCCCATCCCCATCCCGATCCACCATGCCAGAGCGTCGCGGGCTAATCCCGGCTATGCTTCCTGTGGAGCTCGCGGAGTGACTGGCCCAAAAGAGGTGTATTGTGGTCTCTTCGCCCGATGTCGCCGAGGAAGCTGATGACCATTACTGGCGGCAAGCACTCAAGCAGCGGGCTAAAGTATACGGGCATGCCTCGGCCGCCGGCAACGACATCGAGCTCATCGATAGTGATGGCCTGAGGCGGGCTATGTCACAGGTTAAGTGGCCCACCCCCAAGGCCCCACCCTCTCGGGTTCAACCACATTCGATCTCATCCATGGCCCCACCGCTGATCTCCTCTGGCTTGTTGTCAACAATTTGCCATCCTACATCGCCATCGAGCCCCTTTTGTCATTTCTAAAGGACACGTTCTGCGACACTGGCTTGGGTCCAGAGCTTTCAAGTCAGACCTCATCGACGTCGACCATGAGGAGGGCACCCTCTCCCGCTCGTCCAAGTGGAAAGAGCCCATATGCTCTTCCAAGGGGAAAGCGCCCGTCTGCAATAGGGAGGGCACCCTACACCCGTGCTCTTCCAAGGGGAAGGAGCCCATGTGCGACAACATGGTCTGCATCCAGGGTCCGTGCTCTTTCCATGGGAACGACCCCATCTGTGACAAGTGAAAGAACATGCGGTGCCCCCATGTTTGGTTTTGGTAATTGATGACAATCTCTATGGACTAATGGTTGCCTTGAGTTATATTTGAAGGGTTTTTCCATAGGCTTTTCTTGGAGTTCATTTGTTGGTTTCAAGGAGAGTTTGTGATGACCAAGGTGCTATTAAGGAATTATCCAAAGATTGGTCTTGTGAGTGTTGAGCTTATTGCAAGCATGTCTTGAAGAAGAAGAGTGTGTTATCATTCATGTCTACCTTCAAGACATCATCCAAATGAAGAGAGTTGGAAAGGTTCAAGGTTGATCAAGACTAAGTGAAGGAGTGAATCAAGTTGATCAACACACAAAGCGTGGAAGATGTACCGAGAGGGATCAAGCAATCCTATGGTATGTTAAGCATTGTCAATCACGCTTTGTGTACTAACTCATGGTCTTCGTGAGAGTTCTTTGTGGGGTTAGGTTGCGGTGTGCAAGTTCAAGTGGAGCATCACAAAGAAATCAAGTGCTTGAAGCTTGCCGTCCATTGTCGTGACAATGGACTTGTGAAGATATGCCGAAGAGTGGCTCACCCATAGAGGAGTATGGGGGAGCAATCTACTAGTCTTCACCGAGACAACGCAATCAAGAAAGGTGGTCCAACTTGAGGAAGTCAAGATCATCTACATCTAGCTCAAGTGGATTTTGTGCAAAGCAAAGGTTTGCCCTTGATAGTTTTTCTATTTTACCGGTCTCGTGGTGGTAGTTGGGAGACCAGTTTATAGGATCATTTGCCGTACTATCAAGGGGGGCTCTCAAGTTGGTAGCTTGATCGTACCGTTAGTAGAGAGCTCAAACCATTGCATCCTTGCATAATGTTTCTTGGTTCTTGTTTGGTTCTCTTTGTGTGTCTTAGAGCTTATGGTCATCTTGATGACAAGCTTGAGTTCATCGAAAACGGAGTTCACATGTGTCTTCTATGATGTTTTCGGTGTTGGGTGTTTTACCGGTCTTATCCGAGGAAGGGTTCTCGCCATTTTCTTATGGGCCTTTTCTAATTTGCTTCTTATTGGTTTTTCTATCAAGATTTTGTTAGCCCTTGTCGCTAGCTTTCCAACAAACTTGGTTTCATCGAATTCGGAGTCCGTATGCAAAAGTTATTGTCGTTTTGGTGTACTGAAAAGGCTGCAGCGGTACTACCGCGGGTTGGAGCGGAAGTAATTTTTTACTACCGCTTTCGGGAGCGGTACTACCGCTTGGAGCAGTACTACCGCGGCTACTTCCGTGGCTACTTCCGCTCGGGACCAAAAACTCGTCACAAGTCCAGCGGTGGTAGGCACGGATGTAATTTTTTAGTACCGCTCGCAAGCAGTAGTACCGCTACCCTTAGCAGTAGTACCGCTACCCGTAGCGGTTGTACCGTGAGGTCAAGCGGTACTACCGCTCCGACGGTTCTTCAGACCTTTTTGCCTCCTCGCTATTGTTTTTCAAAGAGGTTCTACTGCCCTAGCGCTAGTACCGCTCCTGGAGCGGTAGTACCGCTCTGTGCGGGCTGTGAGCATAACGGTTGGATTTTTCCCCCACCCATAAAAGGGGGTCTTCTTCCCCAATGAACCTTATCCTTTGAGCTCGTGTTCTTCCCCCATTGTTGACCTTCTTCGAGCTTGCTATCTCTCAATCCCTCCATGGATTCTTGCTAGTTTTTGGGGGAAAAGAGAGAGGAGATCTAGATCCACATTTCCACCAATCACTTTCTCCTCTAAGTGAGGGGAACCCCTTGGATCTTGATCTTGGAGTTCTTGATGTTCTCCTTCTTGTTATTCCTCTCATTTCCCTCCCTAGCTTTAGTTGCTTTGGTGGGATTTGGGAGAGAAGGACTTGGGCACTCCGTGTGCCCTTGCCATTGCAGTTGGTGCATCGGTTTGAGTTCTCCACGGTGATACGTGGAAGTGAAGTTGAGAAGCTTATTACTCTTGGGTGCTTGGTACCCTTGAGCTTGTTCCTCTTGGGTGCTTGGGCGCCCTAGACGGTTGGTGGTGTTAGGAGCTCAATCATTGTGGTGTAAAGCTCCGGGCAAGCGTCGGGGTCTCCAATTAGGTTGTGGAGATAGCCCCGAGCAATTTGACGGGTACCGGTGACCGCCCCCAAGGGTTGCCAAAGTGTACGGGTTCGGTGACCGCCCCCAAGGGTTGCCAAAGTGTACGGGTTCGGTGACCGCCCCCAAGGGTTGCCATTTGTACGGGTTCGGTGACCGCCCTCAAGGGTCCCTTAGTGGAATCACGGCATCTTGCATTGTGCGAGGGCGTGAGGAGATTACGGTGGCCCTAGTGGCTTCTTGGGGAGCATTGTGCCTCCACACCGCTCCAAACGGAGATTAGCATCTGCAAGGGTGTGAACTTCGGGATACATCGTCGTCTCCGCGTGCCTCGGTTATCTCTTACCCGAGCCCTTTACTTATGCACTATACTTTGTGATAGCCATATTGTTTCTTGTCATATATCTTGCTATCACCTAGTTGTTTATCTTGCTTAACATAAGTTGTTGGTGCACATAGGTGAGCCTAGTTGTTGTAGGTTTTGTGCTTGACAAATTAACCGCTAGGTTTATTCCGCATTTGTTCAAGCCTAAACCGTAAATATTTTAAAGCGCCTATTCACCCCCCCTCTAGGCGACATCCAAGATCTTTCAATTGGTATCAGAGCCTCGTCTCTCTTTATAGGGCTTAAACGCCTAGAGAGTAAGGATGTCGACTAGGGGTTTAGGATTCTTTGACACTCTTAGTTTCGATGGCACAAATTTTGATGTTTGGGTAATTCGCATGCTTAATCTCTTTAGGGTCATGGACCCAAATTTAGAGCGAATTGTAGATATGGGTTTTTCTCCTCCTAAGGATCCCCAAAAATTATCTTTAGAGGATGAGAAAAAAATCTTATCTCAATGCTCAAGCTTCTAATGTGCTTTTCGATGCTTTGAGCAATGTAGTTATATTTCAACTCATGCCGTTCCGGGATGCTCATGAGTTGTGGACAAAGCTTCAAGATAAATATGGTGTGTCCAAGAATTGTGGGGATGATTGTTCTCCCTCCTCCTCCGACAGTGTTGCTTTCTCAACTTCTTCTACTTCACCTACATGTGGATTGCCACAAGGTAATGATATGGTGAGTAGATGTGTTCATTGCAATGATGATAGTGGGATTATTGTTGATGATGCTTCATCACTTTCTTATTGCAATGCTTCATCTTTGGACTTTAGCACTTTGAGCACTCCAAATGTTTCACATGCTTGTGTTGATAGTCCTTGCATATCATGTAGAAATTGCTTGACTAAATCTCATGATGATATGCTTGCTATGTCTCGTTGCCGTGATAAAAATGCATATATTTCCTCGAATTGTTGTGCTAACAATGTAGAGGAAATCCAACGCCCCATGGAACAAGATGTGGCCTTGAATGGTGCTTCGAGGGATCCTACATCATCGTCTATTGCATTTTGCCTTATGGCTAAGCCTTCAAAGGTATCTCCCACTTTGAATCCCAATATATCTTGTAATGATAGTGAGGATAACAATGATGATGATGTTGAAAATGATGAAGAGAATGATAATGTTACCTCCTTAAAAATTAAGGAGGAAATGATTTTTAAAGCTCTTCATAAGAATAAAATTGCTCGTTCCAACTTCATGGAAATCATGTCTATTGCCATTGAGGGCAAGAAATATATTGATGAGTTGGAATCTCATCTAGAGGAGCATGAGGTCACCACTTAGAAAATGGAAGGTCATGAGCGTGGTTACGCTAATGAGATCGCCGACCTCTCGCAAGCTCTTGAACTTGAACAAACCACCAAGGAATCTCTTGAGGAGACTTTTGCTCTAGAACTATCTAGAATAAAGGAATCCCGTGATAGAGCTCTCGAGGTGGCTAATGAGTTTGAAACTAAAAATGATAAGCTTGAAGTTGCACATGCTAAACTCCTTGAGGATTTTGATCACCTAAAAAATGGCTCAAGGGTCATTAAGAGTGAGCTCATCAAACTCACCGAGTCTCATGCTCAACTTAAAGCTTCATATTCTAAAGAGCTTCCCAAGTTGCCTTCTCCTCTTGCTATTATTGATGATGCTTGTGCTACTAACTCTATTTCTAGTGAAGCATCCATTTTGAAGGAGAATGTTGAGCTAAGGGCTCAACTTGAGTTGCTATCTAGCAATTATGGGAGATTGGAAGAAAGTCATGTAAAGCTCACAACCTCTCATGATGATCTTCTAGTATCCCATAATGTGCTAAAGATAGCTCATGAGGCTATGATCATCAAGGTAACATCTAGTGAGTCTCATGTGGTCGCTAGCACTACTTCTAGTCAAAATGCTATATGGCCATGTGCTAGTCCTCGTAATTCATCTATGCATAACATTGGTACATCTTGTGATGAATTGCTTTCCTTGCCGTGTTGCTCTAACAATGAAGCCTATACTTCCTCTAGTACTTGTGTTGATAATAACCATGTAGAGGAAATCAAAGAGCTCATGGCCCAAGTCTCTTCCTTGAAGAAAGACTTGGAAAAGTGTCATGAAGGGAAGTCCACACTCAATAATATCTTGAGTGTGCAAAAATCCCCCAATGACAAAGGTGGACTTGGATTCAACTCCAACAAGAAGAAGAAGTCCAAGAGCAACAAGAAGAAGGGCAAAGAACAACTCTAGAATTCGGCCAAGATTATTTGCTTCAAGTGCAAAATTGAAGGGCATCATGTTAGATCTTTCCCATTGAAGAAGAAGGCCATTAGTGACAAGCAACAAGGGAAGAGGCCACAAGTTCAATCTCGTGCTCAACCGCAAGTTGGAGAAAGGCCGCTTCCCAAGAAGACTCATGGTAATGCTTCTCATTTTGAGAAATCAAATGAGAAGAAAGTGAAGAGTAGATGTTGCTACCTATGCCGTGAGAAGGGTCACCTTGCTTGTTCATGCACTAGTGGTAACTTAACCAACCCAATTATTATTGATGATGTCTATTTTCTTGGGAAGGATAATGTTGGCAATGTGTTTGCCAAGTTTTTTGGTACTCAAAGTGGTGTCAAGAAAAGAACCATTTGGGTGGCCAAGCCTATTGTGACTAACGTCTTAGGACCCAACTTGGTTGGGGACCAACAAGCTAAAACTTGATCAATAGGCGTTGTTGGAGGGCATTGAAGACTTGGATACATTATGAAGAATTAAGGGGTCTTCATCATTCATATTGTCTCAAGCCAAGTCATTTGGATTATCAAGTTTCTATCTTATATCCAATGTTCCTCCTTGCGGTAACTCGTGCTTAAATTGTTTACATTGAAAGTTACTTGCCCCTTTGCATGTTTTGGTTTTGTTCCTTGCATGTGTTTGTATATGATGTGCGTTCAATTTGTGTATCTTGAGAAATCAAGTATGTGTATATTGGTTTGCACATCATGTATGTGTGTGTCGTGCGTTGAGCCTTTGTGATTCTTGCTTTTATCTTAGTTGGCTCTTGTGAGAGATTAATGGAATATCCCATTTTGGGGGAGTGATGTGCTTTCTGCACCTCACAATCCTATAAATGTGTGTACATGAGGAATACCATCTAGTATTGATATTACAAGATTATCTAGTCTCTATGTGGTATGTCTTCTCATGAGAAAGTCAAATTATAAATGTTCCATTAATTATCTCTTGTTGGTTCTCTTTTGCATCTTGGTAAGTTTTTCATTGGTATCACATTATGGGGGAGTAATATTCTATGTGCATATTACAAGCCTAGAAAATGTGTAAATTTGAGATATTGTCACCTAGAGTTGATAGTATAAATTATGTTGTTCCTAGGTGACATGTTAGCTCTACAAGTTCCAATTTGCTTGTGTTTGGTGTGAAGATGATGTTGGATATCATTGCAATCTATCACCGGGAATTATTCCCAAATACTTCTTGTCTCTTGACAATTGGAAATCATTTATGTGGTAGAAATTGTTGATCATCTTTACATTGGCTTTTGTTTTTGTTCGGCCTATTTCTTTCCAAGATTGCATCAACTCCCATTGCTTTCCGTGCCACTTGTGGATCTTGTTGTTTTCTTGATCTTGTCTAGTGTTTTATAGATATAGCGAAAGTGGTGATCCCATCGTGTGCATTTCGTATTCAAATGCAAATTCTCTATAATGCACAATTCTTGGGGGAGCTATCCTATTTTCGATAGAACACTCATCTTGTGATCCATTTCAAGTGTGTGTTGATGGAAGGCAAGCCGTTTCTTTTTGGTACTTGTGCCATCAGGAAACTTTATAGATGGGTTGGTTTGTTTGGAACCATCCTCTCTTTTGGGAGTCCGATATCTTTCCTTTTGCGTGTATCAATGGATATCTCATTCCTTGATGTATCTTCTAATAGATATCTTCCAAGTGATGATTTCTCCATTTGGTATCCTATTTTCACTTGGTATTTCTTTTTCATTTTGTTTCATTTCTTGAAAGTCTTGAGCATGCATATTTACTTCATGTATTTTCTTTCGCATGCTTTCTTTCTTTAACCCAATATATAGGGGAAACTCCACCTAGTCTCAATTTGGATGAGATGTGCATGAAATTCGTTTTCATATATAAATGCACATGTGTTTGTGGAGTTTGTCCTATGTATTGGTGTTTCTAACTCTTTGGTCCCAATGAGTTTGGGTACCATTTTGTTTGCGTTGTTGTTCTAGGAACAATTGGAGATGCATTGGATGCTCGGCTCATTCAAAAGGAAGGTGGTGTCACCATGTGCTTTTTGGAGTCAAGCTAGGATGATCAATGAACTACTATCTACCTTCAATTGGTATCTACTACATCCTTCCAATGGTATCTCGGTAACAAGTATCACCATCTACTTCATGCACACATTTCTTGCACCAACCTTGTGTAGGTTGTATCATGGCATGTTAGTCATTCCTTCTAATGATACTTGTTTCCTTTCTCAAAGCATCCCAACAACGATCTCTTGTTGCTAGTTGTGATGCCTTTGATGCTCGTGTGGTTGGAACTCATTTATATACAATAAGAACATATCTAGCCATGTACTATGCCTTCAAGCAAATATCTTCTTGGTATATTTATGACTTCCTTGGGGTATCTTATTCATTCCTTTTTGCAACAATTTTGTGTGTACATCCTTGTTTGTGGATTGATATCATCATGATCTTCATCTACCTAGAATCTTATACACTTGAGAGAAGTTGCATATCTATTTGATATCCCCTTCTTTCACGTCCACCTTTTTGTTCCTGTTTTATTTCTTTGGTGGCTCCGTGAAGGTGTGTGTCTCGAGTGCGGATCTTATATCGTTTCATCTTGAAGCACTCTTTTGTGGTGAAGATCATTCTCTCTTGCTTGTCTTGATGAGGCTTTGCCATTTCTATTGGTATCCCTCCTCATGACAAAGCTATCCTTTTTATATCTTCACCATAGGTTGTCACAAGCATAGGTTATTTATATGATTATTAGTGAGCTTGTGAACCCATTTGCTGTTTTGTGTGGGAATGAATGGCCTTGCACTGTGTATCTCATTCATTCAAGAGTATACTAATGCTTAATGTTCATCCATACATTAATCTTCTCAAGTGCTTTGCCATGACTCACACACATCATTCTGGTTGAGCCTACTCTTAAGTTGACTCTTTTATATATTGCTCAACCAGTTGTTTGTTGCAAGTGCTAGGCTTTGTTTCCTTCATGCTCACTAGCACTTGGTGTGAGTGTCTATTGATCTTGGGGGAGTGATGATCCTATTTTGTGCACTTGGTATCCTAATGAAAATATTCTAAGGAGTGCATAAATTATGGGGAGCTTCACTAATGTCTTTAGAACACTCCGTTGCTATGTCGTGAGGTTCTATTGATCTTGGGGGAGTGACGATCCTATTTTGTGCTCGTTGTATCCAAATACAAAACTAAATTGTGCACAAATCATGGGGAGCTTCCCTAGTTTCTATAGAACACTCCTTTGCTCTTATCATAATATCTTTTATTCATTTGGCATGTAGGATCATTGGTCTAGTTGGGTCAATTGGTATCCTTTGATTGCTTGATTGCGTGTTTTTCTCCCTTTGTTATGCCTTTGTGGCATATCATTCTTTTGCAATCTTTGGGCCTCAATATAGTTTGTCTTCCTCCAAGTATTTACGGTTGGATATATGTATTGCCTTCCACTCTCTATTTTGAGGAATACATAATTTATGGAGGAACACAATTTATATTGACCTTCTAAGCTATTCGCCCATTTTGGCAATCGATGCCAATGGGGGAGAAGTTTCAGAGAGTTTAGTTTTGTGAGGAAGTTTAAAGAGTTGTCTCTTCGCTCTTCTTGCTTTGGTTTTGTTCCTAAGTTGTTGCATCTCATGCGCATACATTATTGTTGCATGGTATGTGAGGGATCGAAGAAGGTGAGAGTGTATAGAGGGGGGGTGATTAGACTACTCGACAAGATAAAAATTCTGTCTTTTATCAAGGACAGATTTTGGCAGATTTTGCATAACACACAAGTCAAGTAGCACACTACACATGCAATTCTAGAGTATGGGCAGCGGAAAGTAAATTGCACAAGTAGTAAAGAGAAGTGGAGAAGATCAAACGCAATTTGGAGACGCAATGATTTTTCCCGTGGTTCCGATAGGTAGTGCTATCGTACATCCACGTTGATGGAGACTTCAACCCACGGAGGGTAACGGCTGCGCGAGTCCACGGAGGGCTCCACCCACGAAGGGTCCACGAAGAAGCAACCTTGTCTATTCCATCATGGCCTACGCCCACGGAGGGCTACCCTTACTCGGGGTAGATCTTCACGAAGTAGGCGATCTCCTTGCCCTTACAAACTTCTTGGTTCAACTCCACATCTCGATGACGGAGGCTCCCAAGCGACACCTAACCAATCTAGGAGGCACCACCCTCCAAAAGGTAATAGATGTTGTAGATGATGATGAACTCCTTGCTCTTGTGCTTCAAATGATAATCTCCCCAACACTCAACTCTCCTCACTGATATGGCTGTGGTGGAAGAAAGGATTGAGTGGAAAGCAACTTGGGAAGGTTAGAAATCAAGTTTCATATGGTAGGAATGGAGCAACTTGATCTCAACACAAGGGTAGGTGGTTCTCTTCTCAGAAAGTGTAAGGTAGGAGTGGTAGTTCTTTCTGATGGCTCTCTCCACGAATGAAGAGGGGGTGGAGGGGTATATATAGCCTCCACACAAAATCCAACCGTTACACACATAATTGAGCAATCTCGGTGAGACCGAAGTGGAAACTCGATCAAACCGAAAGTTCAAATATAGTGAACGTTGGGGTTTTCGGTGGGACCGAAAATACCATCTCGGTTAGTCCGATTTGAGTCAAGACAGGAACTTGCCAGTTTCGGTGAGACCGAAATCATCAACTCGGTTATTCCGAAATGATGTCAAACGGTTACAGAAGCTTGGCATCCCGTATTTCGGT
Source organism: Secale cereale (assembly GCA_902687465.1). Lineage (NCBI taxonomy): Eukaryota > Viridiplantae > Streptophyta > Magnoliopsida > Poales > Poaceae > Secale > Secale cereale. Next base: position 628,508,354 of record LR738714.1, read on the forward strand.
GAGACCGAACTCAAACTCGGAATGACCGATTTTTCTAGGGTTTGGCTTATGGCTGAGGTGGTTCATCTCGGTGGGACTGAGTTTGGAAAATCGGTTTGTCCGAGATTACTTATGAGTGTGTATTGTAGTGAATGTTGCTGATAGTTGAAGGAGATATATCACTAAGCACTTGAGCAACCAGATCATCAACACAACCTCATCCCCTTTTAATAGTATTGGCTTTTCCTATGGACTCAATGTGATCTTGGATCACTAAACCAAAAATGGAGTCTTGAGCTTTTGCCAATGCTTGCCTTAGCATTTTGAGGGGTCCACTTCTTCAGTCCTTTTGCCATACCAATGTGATTGAATTTCCTGAAACATACTTGATAAAAGCATTAGTCCAACCACAAAGTATGTTGTCATTAATTACCAAAACCACCCAGGGAGCAAATGTGCTTTCAATCTCCCCCTTTTTGGTAATTGATGGCAACACACTAAAATTACACTAAACAAGACATCAAAGCTTATTGAAAGAAAGACAGAATTATCACGAAAGCTTTGACAAGCATGTAGTACACAGGCTCCCCCTACCAGTGTGCAAGATTTTCATAAATTTTGGTTTTGGACTACCACAAGCACACAAGAGAGATAAGAAAGATGTGCTACATGCAGCTTGGCTATATGCATCAGAGCAGATGAAAAGAAGTGAGTGATAATGCGTATGTGCATGGTGATTTCTTGCAAACAAGTATTTACAAGCAAGTCACCATCATGCACATTCTGCAAGATGTATATACTTACCTTGAGGTTCCTTGGCATTGTACCTGAAGAGATATACTTGGGAAAACAAGGTTAGATAACACAAGAGTATTCCTTCAACCAACTGCAAGAACATCAAGAGTACCAAGCCAGGGATGACATGTAAAAGGTGTGTCTCATATTGAGCACAGGCTTGAATCAGCAAACATGTCTCCGAAACTAAAAGATTTTTAATGAACACTGAGAGATTTTGCTTTCCATAATATATCAATTGTGAAGATTCCTCTCCCTTTGAGTTCTCTTAGAACAAGGGGTTCGATGGAAAGAGCAAAATCAAAAGAATGATGCCAATTGTAATGTCCAATGTAAAACACGACAAAGCTTTGATGTGATTCTCTCCCCCTTAAGATAAGATTGCTCTTCTTCTCTCCCTAAGTCTTCTCTTCTCCCCTACTCCCCCTAAGTCTTCTCCCCCTTTGACATCAAGTGCCGAAAAGGACAGCAAACTAGGAAGGTTAGGAAAGATGGAAAGAAAGAGGTGGGATCCTTAAGAATCACAACAGGGCAAATAAGAACATGCATAGAGAAACAATGAGTGGAGCTGCAGGAGATGATATCCTGGAGGAAATAAATCAGTGACACTGAATTGAAATCGGTGACGCCGAGTTTAATTCCAAGGAAATACAGAAATAATTCAGCTCACTTTGCGAGGAAAGTTTCAAAAGGATTTGCAATGAATTTGTGAAAGATTTTCGGGGAATTGACCAGAGTCATAAGGATATTCACAAAGACATAAGAAAAGAAATGAAAAAGATTCCTAGATGAAGTTTTTTTTGTTTAAAGGAAAACTCAATGAGAGAACATAAGAGAAAACAGAAAGACTCCAAAAGCATATGTACTTCATCTAGATAAAGGTCGGCGACAAAGTCACCTATGTTTGAGTATATTGACTTAGGAGTCAAATGAGGACATTTGATCATAGGTCATACTCATCATTTAAGCTCAAAAATGGGGTTGCCATTTTTCGGTTAAGCATTTGATGTGATCACATCTTATGAAGCTGCTTGTACTCATGACTTTGAGCAAAGCTCCTTAAAGATGTGAAGAACATACCTTGGGCTTGTTGTTGCTTTACTCATGTAGGTAAGCTTGATGTAGGTGCTCATTGACTGTGAAGTTGGAGCGCCATTTCTACTTGTGTAGTTCATCTTCCTACATGGGTTAGGCAAGAAAGGAAATACTCGAGGATATCCAAGATGACAAGAGTGAAATACTAGATGTATAAGATGTCAAAAAGGATATGTGGAACTTTGTTCCTTGAACTCAACATCCCAAAGGGCTAGATACTTGGTTAATGACAAGATTACTCATGATTTGAGTGTGTGGTAATCTTGTGGAATGTAGATCATCCAAGTACCTGCAAGGAGTTAGATGCAATACAAGGAGGCAAATGTGTCCAAGACATATGATCACCATCATAAGAGAAATATCAAGGATTAGTCAAGTGGGCTCATGCCTTGCATGCATCAATGGAGTTATCACTCCAAGTTTGAAGCATCAATGATGTTCAACTCACTCCTTAAGCGACAAAACACTTTCTCATCAAGAGGTTTTGTAAAGATATCAGCAAGTTGTTTGTCAGTACGAACATGCTTAAGATTAATGTCACCCTTGGCAATATGATCACAAATAAAATGGTGACGAACTTCAATATGCTTTGTTCGAGAGTGTTGCACTGGATTGTGTCCAATTTTAATTGCACTCTCATTGTCACAAAGCAAGGGAACATGTCTCACATGTATCCCATAATCCTTAAGCGTTTGTGTCATCCATAGCAATTGAGCAGAACACGAACCAGCAGCAATATATTCTGCTTCGGCAATGGATAATGATACCGAATTTTGTTTCTTGGAGGACCAAGATACAAGGGATCGACCAAGGAATTGACACGTACCCGAAGTTGACTTTCTATCAACCTTGTCACCGGCATAGTCCGAGTCGGAATAGCCAACAAGGTCGAAAGAGGCTCTCTTAGGATACCAAATGCCAAAGTTTGGTGTGTGTATCAAATATCTCACTATCCTTTTCACAGCTTTAAGATGACATTCTTTAGGGGCTGCTTGATATCGTGCACACATGCATACACTCAACATTATGTCAGGACGAGAAGCACAAAGATATAATAGAGAACCAATCATAGATCGGTAAACCCTTTGATCAACGGGTTCTCCATCTTTTGTCAAGTCATTATGTCCACTTGTGGGCATGGGGGTACTCATACATTTGCTTTCTTGCATGTTGAACTTCTTGAAGAGATCCTTGGTGTACTTTGTTTGTGAGACAAAGGTACCCTCCTTAGATTGCTTGATTTGCAACCCAAGGAAGAATTTGAGTTCACTCATCATGGACATTTCATACTTCTCCGACATGAGCTGTCCAAACTTCTTGCTAAAATGAGGGTTAGTTGAACCAAAGATAATATCATCAACATATATTTGGCACACAAATAGTTCACCATTAACCCTTTTCGTGAACAGCGTTGAGTCTATCTTTCCAATCTCAAAGCCTTTTTCAAGAAGAAAGCTAGTTAAGCATTTGTACCAAGCTCTAGGAGCTTGTTTAAGACCATAAAGAGCTTTGTGCAACTTGTAAACATGATTAGGCTTTTTGGGATTCACAAAACCAGGAGGTTGTTTCACAAATACTTCCTCCTCAATTTCACCATTTAGGAAAGCACTTTTGATATCCATTTGATAGATAGTAATATCATGGTGATTGGCATAAGCAAGAAGAATGCGAATGGACTCAAGTCTAGCAACAGGGGCATAGGTCTCACCATAGTCCATACCTTCGACTTGTGTGTAACCTTGAGCTACGAGACGAGCCTTGTTGCGGATGACTTGTCCATCTTCATCTTGCTTGTTCCGAAACACCCATTTGGTTCCAATGATGTTTTGATCATCCTTGGGCTTCTCTACCAATGTCCACACCTTGTTCCTCTCGAAGTTGTGTAGTTCTTCGTGCATAGCGTTCACCCAATCCGGGTCTTCAAGTGCTTCTTCTACCTTCATAGGTTCAATGCTAGAGATAAATGAGTAATGCTCACAAAAGTTAGCTAAGCGAGTTTTAGAGCGAGTAATTCTCCCGGAGTTGATGTCGTTCATCATTTGTTCCACGGGATGATTCTTCTTGACTCTTGCTCGAACTCGGGATAGCTTTTGTTGATGTTGTGGCTGAGCTTCCTCATCATCTTCATCTTCCTCTTCTTCTTCTTCATTGTTGTTGGTGTTGTCTTGAGGCGGTGGAGAAGGAGGTTGTGGTGGATCTTCTTGTTGCACTTCCTCATCTTGGTGAGTTCCACTTGTGGAGGCCTCCATATTGCCTTGAGGTTCATCTCGTCGTGAGGTAGGTGGCTCCACATATGTAGATGAGGTACTCTCCTTCACTTCCATGGGACGAATCTTTCCAATAGATAAGTCTTGGATAGCTTCCGATGGGTCCTTGTCTCCTACATCAATAGGCATTTGCTCTACTTGCGAGCCATTAGATTCATCAAACTTCACATCTACCGTCTCTTCAACCTTTCGGGTGAAATTATTGTAGACACGGTAGGTGTGGGAGTTTGATCCATAACCAAGGAGAAAGCCTTCATGAGATTTAGGAGCAAATTTAGACCGACGATGCTTATCAAGGATATAGCATTTTGAACCAAAGACACGAAAGTATCCCACTTGGGGTTTGTTACCGGTAAGGAGCTCGTATGATGTCTTGCCGAGGAGCTTATGAAGATAAAGCCTGTTGATAGCATGGCAAGCTGTCTCGACCGCTTCTCCCCAAAAATGCTTCGGTGTCTTGTATTCATCAAGCATCGTTCTCGCCATCTCTATGAGCGTTCGGTTCTTCCTCTCAACAACTCCATTTTGTTGAGGAGTGTACGTAGCCGAGAACTCATGTAGAATCCCTTCCTCATCCAGAAAAGAGTCTACATTGGCGTTCTTGAACTCCGTTCCATTGCCACTCCGAACTTTCTTGATCTTCACCTCAAATTGATTTTGGGCCTTTTTGGCAAAGGTCTTGAAGATTCTCTGAACCTGCGATTTGTCATCAAGGAAAAATACCCACGTAAATCTGGAAAAATCATCAACTATAACTAGACCAAAGGAGTTACCACCAAGACTTTTGTAAGCATTGGGACCGAAGAGATCCATATGAAGAAGCTCAAGCGGTCTCCTTGTGGTCATGATGTTCTTTACGGGATGACTTCCACCTACTTGTTTTCCTGCTTGACAAGCACTACAAAGTCTATCTTTGTCAAAGAAAACATCTTTAACACCAAGAATATGATCACCTTTGATCAGCTTGTCTAGATTACGCATACCAACATGTCCTAGCCTTCTATGCCATAACCAACCTTTAGAGGATTTAGCAATGAAACAAGCTCTAGGTTGGGCTTTCTTAGTGAAATCAACAATATATAGATCACCTCTACGGATACCGGTAAATGCCATGTTTTGATTGTCACGACGAAAGACTTGGCAATCTACTTTGGTGAATAGCACATTGAATCCAAAGTCAGCTAATCTAGACACGAAAAGTAAATTGTATCCAAGAGATTCTACAAGCATGACATTTTGAATAGAGCTATCATGAGATATGGCCACCTTACCAAGGCCAAGTACCTTACCCTTGGAGTTGTCTCCAAAAGTCACATACTTGCGTGGACCATCGTTCTTTGCAAGCTCTCGAAACATGTCTTTGTCTCCGGTCATGTGATCGGTGCATCCACTATCAAGAATCCACTCTTTTCCGCCGGACATGTAGTCTCTCAGGTTTGCCATGAGATTGAGACTCTTCATGACCTTGCCTAGCTTGGCGTCTGAATCGAAGTAATCATCATCATGCTCATGCTCATCATCATATTGACCCATAGATTGTTCATCATCAACACCTAGGTCAATTTGATAAGTGCTTGCATTAGTTTTGTCAGTGTGACAATAATCTTCGGAATGCAATGCAAGAGCATTTCTAATTAAAACATTGATAAGAGCGAGATCACCCTTCTTTTTCATAAGATCACGAAGCTCAAAGAAGCATTTATCAAAGTTAGGATCATTGGGGTGCATCTTATCAAATTCAATAGTCTTGTATAGAATTTTATCAAGACCTCTCATAGAGTAGTCCGGATAAAGTTCTTCCAAGAACTTCCACATAGCATAGGCACACTCAAAGTTTGTAACAAGCTTAAGCAAATCATCGGGTAACCCTCTAATGATAAGATTTACAGTTCTAAGGTTACAAAGCAAATCAAGCTCTTCATCCATGGTAGGGTGCAAGGGATCAAAAGGAGGCACATAGGGGGTCTCAATATATTTGCACAAATTGTACTTCTTAAAGATACTAAGCATTTCAAACCTCCATGAGTTATATGACTCTCCATTAAGAATAGGCACTCTATGGCTAATACTCCCAAACGTAGACACGTCCATCTTCCTCCAATGGTGTGTAAACCAAAGCGATGGAGACCAAGGCTCTGATACCAATTGAGGGATCGAAGAAGGTGAGAGTGTCTAGAGGGGGGGTGATTAGACTACTCGACAAGATAAAAATTATGTCTTTTATCAAGGACAGATTTTGGCAGATTTTGCATAACACACAAGTCAAGTAGCACACTACACATGCAATTCTAGAGTATGGGCAGCGGAAAGTAAATTGCACAAGTAGTAAAGAGAAGTGGAGAAGATCAAACGCAATTTGGAGACGCAATGATTTTTCCCGTGGTTCCGATAGGTAGTGCTATCGTACATCCACGTTGATGGAGACTTCAACCCACGGAGGGTAACGGCTGCGCGAGTCCACGGAGGGCTCCACCCACGAAGGGTCCACGAAGAAGCAACCTTGTCTATCCCATCATGGCCTACGCCCACGGAGGGCTAGCCTTACTCGGGGTAGATCTTCACGAAGTAGGCGATCTCCTTGCCCTTACAAACTTCTTGGTTCAACTCCACATCTCGATGACGGAGGCTCCCAAGCGACACCTAACCAATCTAGGAGGCACCACCCTCCAAAAGGTAATAGATGTTGTAGATGATGATGAACTCCTTGCTCTTGTGCTTCAAATGATAATCTCCCCAACACTCAACTCTCCTCACTGATATGGCTGTGGTGGAAGAAAGGATTGAGTGAAAGCAACTTGGGAAGGTTAGAAATCAAGTTTCATATGGTAGGAATGGAGCAACTTGATCTCAACACAAGGGTAGGTGGTTCTCTTCTCAGAAAGTGTAAGGTAGGAGTGGTAGTTCTTTCTGATGGCTCTCTCCACGAATGAAGAGGGGGTGGAGGGGTATATATAGCCTCCACAGAAAATCCAACCGTTACACACATAATTGAGCAATCTCGGTGAGACCGAAGTGGAAACTCGGTCAGACCGAAAGTTCAAATATTGTGAATGTTGGGGTTTTCGGTGGGACCGAAAATACCATCTCGGTTAGTCCGATTTGAGTCAAGACAGGAACTTGCCAGTTTCGGTGAGACCGAAATCATCAACTCGGTTATTCCGAAATGATGTCAAACGGTTACAGAAGCTTGGCAGCCCGTATTTCGGTGAGACCGAACTCAAACTCGGAATGACCGATTTTTCTAGGGTTTGGCTTATGGCTGAGGTGGTTCATCTCGGTGGGCTGAGTTTGGAAAATCGGTTTGTCCGAGATTACTTATGAGTGTGTATAGTAGTGAAAGTTGCTGATAGTTGAAGGAGATATATCACTAAGCACTTGAGCAACCAGATCATCAACACAACCTCATCCCCTTTTAATAGTATTGGCTTTTCCTATGGACTCAATGTGATCTTGGATCACTAAACCAAAAATGGAGTCTTGAGTTTTTGCCAATGCTTGCCTTAGCATTTTGAGGGGTCCACTTCTTCAGTCCTTTTGCCATACCAATGTGATTGAATTTCCTGAAACATACTTGATAAACCATTAGTCCAACCACAAAGTATGTTGTCATTAATTACCAAAACCACCCAGGGAGCAAATGTGCTTTCAGTATGGTGATGCATAATTCCTTATATAAACTCTCTTGAAAGTGATTGTCATCAACTACCAAAATGGGGGAGATTGAAAGAACATGCTGTGCCCCCATGTTTGGTTTTGGTAATTGATGACAATCTCTATGGACTAATGGTTGCCTTGAGTTATATTTGAAGGGTTTGTCCATAGGCTTTTCTTGGAGTTCATTTGTTGGTTTCAAGGAGAGTTTGTGATGACCAAGGTGCTATTAAGGAATTATCCAAAGATTGGTCTTGTGAGTGTTGAGCTTATTGCAAGCATGTCTTGAAGAAGAAGAGTGTGTTATCATTCATGTTTACCTTCAAGACATCATCGAAATGAAGAGAGTTGGAAAGATTCAAGGTTGATCAAGACTAAGTGAAGGAGTGAATCAAGTTGATCAACACACAAAGCGTGGAAGATTTACCGAGAGGGGTCAAGCAATCCTATGGTATGGTAAGCATTGTCAATCACGCTTTGTGTACTAACTCATGGTCTTCGTGAGAGTTCTTTGTGGGGTTAGGTTGCGGTGTGCAAGTTCAAGTGGAGCATCACGAAAATCAAGTGCTTGAAGCTTGCCATCCATTGTCGTGACAATGGACTTGTGAAGATATGTCGAAGAGTGGCTCACCCATAGAGGAGTATGGGGAAGCAATCTACTAGTCTTCACCGAGACAACGCAATCAAGAAAGGTGGTCCAACTTGAGGAAGTCAAGATCGTCTACATCTAGATCAAGTGGACTTTGTGCAAAGCAAAGGTTTGCCCTTGATAGGTTTTCTATTTTACCGGTCTCGTGGTCGTAGTTGGGAGACCGGGTTATAGGATCGTTTGCCGTACTATCAAGGGGGGCTCTCAAGTTGGTAGCTTGATCGTATCGTTAGTAGAGAGCTCAAACCATTGCATCCTTGCATCATGTTTCTTGGTTATTGTTTGGTTCTCTTTGTGAGTCTTAGAGCTTATGGTCATCTTGATGACAAGCTTGAGTTCATCGAAAACGGAGTTCATATGTGTCTTCTATGATGTTTTCGGTGTTGGGTGTTTTATCAGTCTTATCCGAGGAAGGGTTCTCACCATTTTCTTATGGGCCTTTTCTAAGTTGCTTCTTATTGGTTTTTCTATCAAGATTGTGTTAGCCCTTGTCGCTAGCTTTCCAACAAACTTGGTTTCATCGAATTCGGAGTCCGTATGCAAAAGTTATTGTCATTTTGGTGTACTGAAAAGGCTGCAGCGGTACTACCGCGGGTTGGAGCGGAAGTAAATTTTTACTACCGCTTTCGAGAGCGGTACTACCGCTTGGAGCAGTACTACCGCAGCTACTTCTGTGGCTACTTCCGCTCGGGACCAAAAACTCGTCACAAGTCCAGCGGTGGTAGGCACGGATGTAATTTTTTAGTACCGCTCGCAAGCAGTAGTACCGCTACCCTTAGCTGTAGTACCGCTACCCGTAGAGGTAGTACCGTGAGGTCAAGCGGTACTACCGCTCCCACGGTTCTTATGATCTTTTTGCCTCCTCGCTACTGTTTTTCAAAGGGGTACTACTGCCCTAGCGGTAGTACCGCTCCTGGAGCGGTAGTACCGCTCTGTGCGGGCTGTGAGCATAACGGTTGGATTTTCCCCCACCTATAAAAGGGGGTCTTCTTGCCCAATGAACCTTATCCTTTGAGCTCGTGTTCTTCCCCCATTGTTGACCTTCTTCGAGCTTGCTATCTCTCAATCCCTCCATGGATTCTTGCTAGTTTTTGGGGGAAAAGAGAGAGGAGATCTAGATCCACATTTCCACCAATCACTTTCTCCTCTAAGTGAGGGGAACCCCTTGGATCTTGATCTTGGAGTTCTTGGTATTCTCCTTCTTGTTCTTCCTCTCATTTCCCTCCCTAGCATTAGTTGCTTTGGTGGGATTTGGGAGAGAAGGACTTGGGCACCACGTGTGCCCTTGCTATTGCATTTGGTGCATCGGTTTGAGTTCTCCACGGTGATACGTGGAAGTGAAGTTGAGAAGCTTATTACTCTTGGGTGCTTGGTACCCTTGAGGTTGTTCCTCTCGGGTGCTTGGGCGCCCTAGACGGTTGGTGGTGTTCGGAGCTCAATCATTGTGGTGTAAAGCTCCGGGCAAGCGTCGGGGTCTCCAATTAGGTTGTGGAGATCGCCCCGAGCAATTTGACGGGTACCGGTGACCGCCCCCAAGGGTTGCCAAAGTGTACGGGTTCGGTGACCGCCCCCAAGGGTTGCCATTTGTACGGGTTCGGTGACCGCCTTCAAGGGTCCCTTAGTGGAATCACGGCATCTTGCATTGTGCGAGGGCGTGAGGAGATTACGGTGGCCCTAGTGGTTTCTTGGGGAGCATTGTGCCTCCACACCGCTCCAAACGGAGATTAGCATCCGCAAGAGTGTGAACTTCGGGATACATCGTCGTCTCCGCGTGCCTCGGTTATCTCTTGCTATCACCTAGTTGTTTATCTTGCTTAGAATAAGTTGTTGGTGCACATAGGTGAGCCTAGTTGTTGTAGGTTTTGTGCTTGACAAATTAACCGCTAGGTTTATTCCGCATTTGTTCAAGCCTAAACCGTAAATATTTTAAAGCGCCTATTCACCCCCCCCCCCTCTAGGCGACATCCACGATCTTTCAACAAGTGAGGAAACCCATGATTTGTTTTGTCGTGCCTCTTCACACGGGAACCCATGATTTGTTTTGTCGAATCCCTTTTGTAGTGTAGTGAGAATATGTCCAGTTTTAATTGCTATATCTGGTTGTTTGAAGTATGCCTTGTTTATTTCAGTTGTTCACAATGTGATGCCCCATATGTGCAATTATTTACCATGCAGTACATTTCATCAATCCAGTTTTAAACAAATGCATATATTTGCTTGCTCTTAAGCTTGTTATAGCAAGCATATTCCTCTTTTAAAGATTTTTTATTGTTCAGTTGTTTGTAGTTAGCATATGTCTAGTTTCAAATGCTATCTTTGGTTGTTCGTAGTATGCCTTGTTTATTCTAGTTATTCACAACGTGATGTTCTATATGTACAAGTATGAACTGTGCAGTTCAATTTAATAAGTACCAGTTTCAACAATACCACTATAAATGACTACATTTTGTTGCTGCATCTTGTAGTTAACACGCCTTTCCATTTTTATTTAACAATAACCATTGTACTTAGACCGGCACAATACCAGTTTGAATGACTATGTTTGCTTGTTGTTAAATGTTAGGCCTGTTGCAGTTAACACACCTTTCCACTTGTTTTGCTTTGCTAGCGTGCTTAAACCTACACACTGAAGCTATCTTTTGGAGATTATTTTGTCTACCATCGATAATTTTGGTTGATGCTTAGCCTGTTGTGCTTAACATGCTTCTCGATGTACCTACACTGGACAATTTTGGGAACGACTGATGTTTTCCATCGAGGTTAGTTTCATCCCATGGCTTATATCTGCTCACTGTTCAGGATATCCGTAGCTGGTACCATATAGGCTGGGGGCTGATAAGGGACTAATCGGTGAATCGGACTTTTAACTGAATATATCTATAACCCATTTATCGTTAAGTTAACTAGGGCCATATGTAATATATCTGAGGCTACATAGCAACATGCACTGTACTTAATGTCTAAATATGCAATCCTAGGCTACATAGCAACAAGGAAGAGTGTTACCTTAATGTTCTCATGATGTCTAGATATACGTAGAAGAGCAGCAGCAACCACAACAACAAGAACATAGCCCTGCTGGGATACTCAACTTAGCTAGAGGTTAGAGTTAGTTTCTAGCTCATGACTAACCACTACTAGGAAAAGGGCTATAGATGGAATTGATACTAATGGCGCACCATACAGGCAGTTCGCCATTAGTATATAATAATGGCGCACCAACATCTGATACGCCATTAGAGCTCAAACTACTAATGGCGCACCTAGCCCAGGGTGCGCCATTAGTATCGAAAAGATTTTTTTTGAACTAGTGCGCCTGTCCAAACATACTAATGGCGCATCCAGACAAAGTGCGCCATTACTAGTTGTAACTAGTAATGGCGCACCAGCAGTAAAGTGCGCCATTAATGTTCTTTTTTTATTATATTTTTTATTCTTTTTGTTGCAAAACTACTAATCGCGCACCAGCCAGCAATGCGCCATTAGTAACGTCGATTACTAATGGCGCATGGATGGCCGGTGCGCCATTAGTAAAGTAGGACAGCTAGATATTTTCGACAGCCACACCTACCCACTCACTTTCCCTTCATTCTCTCCACCTCGATCCTCCTCCAAGCTTGTGTCGGCTGCAAACTGGGTGAGTACGCATACCGGAGGTGATGTTCAAGTTGTGCCAGCTGTGCCCGCTGGCTCGTGCCCACTGTGCCCGCTGTGCCGCCGAATCGCCGATGGTCCAGTTTGAAGCCGACTAGATCGGAGCTCATGGAGTGCTAAGATCCGCGCTGCAGTGTGTTCGTCACGGCCTCCCATCTCAGGCTCCGGCAGCGGCTGGTTCGTCACCGCCTCTCCAGCATCACCTTGCGTCCTCCTCGACCTCGTTGGCTGCAAGTCGTTGGTGAGCTCCATCTCAATTTTATTAGCTAGTACATGTATGATGCATATAGTTTTATTTTCTTGTGCTTGTTCATGTCAAATCTGCTCGTGCCTTAATGATGCACTTTTGCAACTTCGATTTGATGCTCATACTTGTTCAAGTCTTGGTGGTTTGGCAGTCTAATTTGGACATTATGTTTAACTGTTAAGTACTCTGGAGAACCAAGTTAGTAGGTTAAGGACGGGTAGATAATCCTCGTTTTGAAATTTAGGACATTGCACTAAAAATAATAATATCTACGGTTGTTCCATTTATCGTCACAATACACATTCATTCAGTGAAAAGTTGATGGACAGTGTTGCTGGAATGTTGATTAACTTCCGTTTCGGCAAATTCGGGTACTCCATATGTCCTATTTTCAGCAAAGGTCATGCTGAAATTTTCCGTGAATTTTAGCATGACTTTTCTAAAAATAGGACATATGGGGTACTTAAGAGTCTGCCGGCATCTAGACAGTTGATATACTTCAGAGACATACTAGGAAAATTAAACATATGGATGACATACTAGATGGGGTTTAATTAAGTCTGTCATAGTACTTAACCTGTCATTCTACTTAACAGTTTGATCACAAACACTTCAAAGTTCACAACCATACTAGCTAGTAGCGCAAAAGTTAAACATCATCAACTTCACAGAGGGTGACTACATGGGACTCATAGCCTTCAGGAGGGCTGCATGCTCTGCCCTGGTCTTCAGGTCCCTCCCACTCGTCTGTAAACCGCGTGCATGCGACATAAGGTGCTCATACATCCCATCCTTGGGAATTGGCTTAGTGGTGCAGTATGGGCACCTGAACTTGCCCCACTTGTAGTACGCCGCCTTCCCCTTCTCCCTAATCTTGTTGGCTTCCTTCTCAATGAAGGACTTGTGGTTCCACTCTTCCACCTCATCTCCAGAGTTGTACTGCACATACAAATGATTTGCATAAATACATACTTCCCATTTAGAGTAATGTAATTAACAAACATCAGATAATTGCCATTTACTGGAATTTAATGAACAAACAAACATCAGATAACTGCCATCTACTGGAATTTTAATTAACAAACATCAAATAGCTAGCCACGAACGTCCATGAATTAATTAAACAGAAATAAACCATATGTAAATCTAACCAAACTGAACTCAAATCATAGGCAGAAGTTCACATAATAACATAATAACATCAAGCAAATTGTGCCTGGTCGATGCTCCCAGTCCTAGATAAATGGGAACACAGAACATGATTATTACAAAAACACATAGTAGCAGCTACAACATTGAACTGGTACGCTAGATGTAGTAGACCTTGAAGAGATCCATGGCGAGCACCCCAAACTAGCTCTAACCTATGCATCCAAACAGGGCCAAAAAACAGCTTGGGGTTACCTCCTCGTCGTCGTCAGAATCAGACGGGTCGTTGAACCCAGCAATGTCCAGCTTCCTCTTGTTGCCAACAGCTTCCTCATTCTGCAATATAAGTAATTAATTCAATTATACTACTAACTACATATAACACAACACATAACATTATCTAACAATTAATTGAGGGAATATGCACAACAAATCTAACAACATATACAACACATAACATAATCTGAGCACATGCGGCAATCCAGATTCTAATATAAATAACCTAACTAAACATCTAATTAGAAAACCCTAACCACTACATCCACTGGATGATTCAATCACAGATTCTACATATAAATGCCTATAAATTAATCCAATACAAAAAAACCGTAACCACACTACATCCACTAGATGATTAATTCAATCATAGATTCCACATATCAGTGGCTATAATTGAATCCAATACCAAAAACCCCCCAACTAAACATCTAACTCAAAAACCCTAACTATTAGATCAATCACACCAAACTTAACCTTTCACTATAAATCAATCAATAAAACATCTAAATCTACTGCTTACTGGGGGTAACTAGAAACGGAGGGGACTGCTGGCAAGGATTACCTGCAGGTCCACGTGCTCGCCGCCGGCCTCCGTAGGTCCATGAGATGGGCCGCTGGATGCCGTCACGCCAAGCTCCGGCACGGCGGAGGCCGCCACGGCCACCTTCTTCTCCTCCACACCCGCCGCCACGGCCACCTTCTTCTCCTCCACGGCGCGTGGGGATGTAGCACCTCCTTCTATCATGGCAGCTTCGCCACGGCCTTGCTCTATCCGAGCAGCAAGCAGGAGGAGAGAGGGAGGCGGTGGTGGTGAGCGAGCAGGTGGGGTGGCCGGTGAGGGAGACGACGAGGCAGAGGAGAGAGGAGGGGGAGGGAGGCGATTTGGGGGAAATGGGGTGGACGATGCGGCCAGTGCCCGTTCCCCTCCTCTTACACACGTACACGCGCACGACCACGGGGAAACGGAACCGCCAGCAATGGTTGTGGTTAGCGCGCGATGGTCGTAAGGGCATCTACAATGCAGAGATGCTTAGATGATTAAAAACAAACAAAGGCCCACCTAGCGTACAGATGATTAAAAAACAAACAAAGGCCCATCTAGCATGTGAAAATGAGAAGTTTTTTATGTGAGTTGTATGTAGGATGAAGCACAAACAACCTTATACTGTACGTGTTGGTAATATGTATTATACTTTTGTTGTTGTTTTCTTCCATGCTTGGCAAACAACCTTAGCACATCATAATTACCGTCTTGTGTTTTCTTCTTTGGCTAGTGCATAGCGATGTCGTCGTATGTCGTGTACAAGGGTAAGGTTCCCGGAGTCTACGATGACTGGGAGGAGTGTCGGAGACAGGTTCACCGATTCAGCGGTAACAGTTACAAAGGGTACACCACTAGGGCCGAGGCGGAATCTAGATACGTCCGCTATCTAGCGGGAGAGGGGAGGGAGCGTTGGAGGAACCGGATGAAGACAAGTTTCATCATGATGATGCTCATCGTGATGACCGCGGCTCTCTTCTATGTCATGGTAGTTTAGATGATCGATATCGACTTGTAATGTGAAGACAAACTCGCTACTCGCGGTCTCGAGACTTGTAATATAATGTTCTATCTTTGTTCGGTCTTTTCAATTCGGAGACTAATATGATGAATTGTATTCGGAAACTAATATGACGAATTGTATTCAGAGACTAATCTTCTATTGTATTCGATGAATCTGTTGTTGATGTGTGCTGTCTATATTCCAATTATACATTTTGTAACCTGTGCAAAAAACAGAAAATTAAAAAAAAACCTAATATTCATACTAATCGCGCATCACATCACAGTGCGCCATTAGTATGCCAAAGGATACTAATGGCGCATTACTAGGTAGTGCGCCATTACTATGCCGAAGTTACTAATGGCGCATCTTGCTGGCGTGAGTCATTAGTATGCCAAAGCACCTGGGTATACATGGCCCCCTGGGAGGCATCCGAATGGCGCACTACTGTGCACACTAATGGCGTACCTATGGTGCGCCATTAGTATACCAGATACTAATGGCGCACAAGAGGTGCGCCATTAGTAAAATGTACTAATGGCGTGGCACTAATGGCGCACCACTAATGCGCCATTAATGGCCAAATTAGGTGCGCCATTAGTAGGCCTTTTCCTAGTAGTGAACCCTGAACTAACTCCATCCAAAGAGTTGTTTGGATGGCAGGGTTATATTTACAATACATGCAACTAGCACCAATTAGCACCTCTTGGGTTGGATAGTTTTTTTGGGTGGGTTATAGATGCAACTAGCTCAAACTAGCCCTCATGTTTAGATATACTTTAGGGCTATTTGAGTCCGAACTAGCTCAAACTAACTGTAACCCATGGATACAGTAGCAGTTAATCAGCCGATAATTTGTAAGAATGCACTAAACTCCTTCCGGCCCATAATATAAGATGTTAATTCATCTAATATGTGAGTATATTGGATGTTATAAGATACTCCCTCCCTTCCTAAATATTTGTCTTTTTATAGATTTCAAATGGACTACCATATACGGATGTATATAGACATATTTTAGAGTGTAGATTCACTCATGTTGGTCCGTATGTAGTCACTTGTCGAAATCGCTACAAAGACAAATATTTAGGAACGGATGGTGTATTATAAAAGAGTGTTGTACTAAATCATTGTGCAATTGTTGTTTAGCTACTGATATTAACTTTGTGCTTATAGGTACATATGTCCTTGGTAAAGATCCGCGCTTCGACCCTTGCTGCATATGGGGCAATGAACCAGCATCAAGTGAGGAAGTTGATAAAGATTGTTAAGAAAATGGCTCCAAAGATGGCAATTAAACTATTTGTTTACACTTTATCCAACACAACATCGAATTGCGGGATGGTAAGTAAGAAAACTGCAGCCTTCTTTTTACTGCCCATAATGAGTTGTGTTACATGACAATGTCTGAACCTTTTTCCTTTGAAGTGGTTGCCAAAGTAGTTTACTCAAGATTACCTCTCAAACTAAATGATTGGTGGGCATGCAAAGGTTAAAGTATTTCTACTACAACACGATGATTATCTAGATGTTTTCATGAAGACCATGAAGGATGGGCGGTCGGCCATCACAAGGGGCTCGACTAGAGTCGCGTGTGCCTTCTGCATGGAGGAGGGCACAATATGGGCATTCTGCTTCACCTTGTTTAGCAACCAGAATGTATTTCACCTCTTTCTTTACCGTCTTTAATAGCACAAGTACACAACTATGGTTCATCAATCTTTATTTGGTTCTTATGTAATTCTTGAACATATGTACCTATGAATTGAATAATGCATTGGTTGTTTGAACCTGATGGTTATGAATAAAGTTGTAGCATATATTCAAATTCAAATTCAAATCCGGTACAATTTGAAATAGCAACAATTAAATTATGATGAAATTACTCTCTCCAGGTTGTTACGGCACACACGGTTGGTAAAACACAAACGTTTGCCATATACACCATAATCCGAGACGGCTCACAAAGAGGAAACGTGTGTAAGCAAGCACACAGTTGTCGTTTGCAAAGCGTGTGCGATGTCAGACAATATCACAAGCGGTGCAGGCAAACTAAACATTTGTGTTAGTTGCCTTATCGTACATGATTCGCAACCATGAACTGTTTTTGAGGAAGTATGCATCGTAAACGTTGCAGCACATAATAGCATGTGCGATAGTTGTCGTGTACGACGACGTTACGACGGTCCGACATTTTAGTAATCCTGTCCGACACTCGTACGACGATTAGCTAATCTTCTTAATAGTGAACCATTTGTGATGGGCCGCGCATCATACACATTCCATAATAGTGAACCGTTTGTGATGGGTCACCCATCGTAAACGTAGCACCACAAAATACCGACTGCGATGGCAATGCGAGCAGAAACAAGTAGGAGTACTGTAGGGTCCCTATCCCCGACGGTTTCTGGGTCGTGTTGGATGGACCCCCTATCACCGCCACTCACTAGGCGACGGTTCCAAATGTCGTCGCGGAAAGGGGTTAAAACCATTTGTACAGCACCGACGCGTACTAGTGACAAGTTATAAAATTGCATACTCATAAAGGTAATCTTGCAGTTGTTGTTTAATAGCAACATACAAGGAAAATACTTAAAATAATATTTATCTACACGCTTCTACATTCCTCACTCCTCGGTACGATTGTGCATATCATAGATTTCATGATGTGTTTTCATGTGGTTATGTTGTTTAATAGCAACATACAAGTTAAATTTAGCTATAGGCTTGCACAATAAGAAAAGTAAAATTTGCATATGCAGATAACTAAAATTACATAAAAAAGCTTGCACATTCAGAAAAGTAAATTTGCACATCCTACGACATGCATGCATTAACCATTTTTCCTTGCAAAATCATTTACATTATGACTCTGTACCTCTTTCTTAGAAACATCAGAAACCTCCTTTGAAGCGCTCCTACCCTTATTGGAACCATCATCATGACCAATCTAAACATGCAAATATTGTGAAAGACACTAAAATGCAGACATTGTGAATGACACTAAATTGCAGGAAATAAAAAATTCAGACTAACTTAGACACTCAATTGCTCATGATGCTTGGTTTGCCACAAAAAAGAACAAAAAAATCACATGTCACAGGAGATTTCTCTCATAATTCACTTAAAAATAAAAAAGGTGCAGTTTCGTCCACTAAACTTGTATAAACATTGTACGTGTAAAACACTACAGTTATCATACCCTTTTCTCTTGCAACTTCAACCCACTTCAAGACCTTGTAGCAAATGGTTCCTAAAAAGAAAGAAGGAACAACAAAGGGGAGAGTTAAAAAAACGATACGATCTCACAAAGCAGACGCATGAAAGAAGCCCTACCATGAAGCACAGAGAAAGCAAAATGTTGAGAGGAAGGAGAAATAACTTACAAACGCCACAACAGGAGAGTAGCCACTTATATAGGGGAGGGGAAAGAGAGAAATGATTGTGCGCAGTATCGGGGTAATGGGAGACTGCGGTAGTGTGTGCAATTGCCAATTGCTATACGGTAGTTGTGGGAGTAGTGGGTTACTGTGCTGATGAGGTGGTTAACATGCATGGAACACATGTGGCATTTCAGAAAAGGAAAAACAAAAAATTGTGTCTAGCAACAAATGAGGTGTTGTAGTGTTAACTTGCATGGAGCACACATGGCGCTTTCATAAGGTACACATGGCGTTTTCAGAAGGCACACAAAAATCGTGTCAGTCGAGAATAAAAAACTTAGGCAAAATTAAAACAATCGTTGATGCTTAAAAAAGATTTTAAAATTTGTATGTTCTAACAAGGGTAATAAGAAAATTAAAAAATAATAATCAAAGAATGAAGAATTGATAAAAAAAGGTGTATGTAGGATCAGAAAGAAAGTTATTGTTGTTTGTTCCATATGGAAAACAAATAATGTAACATGATCCATTGAAAAGCAAAATCAGAATTGATAACAAAGAAAATTGTTATGCGATAAAAAAGGAACTCATTGTACAATCTTGAACAAAAAACACATCCAAGAATCTTAGGAGATACACATTATTCAGAGTTTAGATATGACATATCTAAAACATTTCAAACTTTTATCGTAGCAACACAAAATCCCCTTGTAAAATTGCAAATTACATTTGGAATAATTCCTAAAAGCAACTAGAATTCATATACAAATTCATGATGTTTATTACATGCCTATAGGTATAAGCAAAGGCACTACATGCCTATGAATCTTGTAGCACAATTCCCCTTGCAGTACTCATTAATCACTTAAACCAACTTGAGCTCAAGTAGTTATCTTCATATTGCTTCTTCTTCGTTCTAGACCTGAATGATGCAAAAAGCATTGCAAATAATAAGTATCCAAAAATGAATAAAGAAATTACAGAAAACTACACTTCGAATGAACAACATAATCATTAGAAAAGCATAACAAAAACTTAGTCATCATCAGTCCTAGAAGTCAAGAACAAAATTATTTTGTTCACTCAAGATATTGTGGTTAGTGAACATCATTTCATTCGTCAATCCGATTCGAATGTTTGCGATAACTTCGTCGTTCACAATATCATGCATCATCACCCTAGGCTTCCAATGCTTCACGTGGAGTGATGTGTGTATACCACAATCAAGACTACTATATTAACATTATAATACTAGACTAGCACGCAAATTATGACAGGAAAACTTCATGTAGAATCCAGTATATAAACTTGCATGGTCAAAATACTAAACTTGCACACAATTTGAAAAGATTGCATACTCATTGAACTAAATCTTAAACGCTATTAGCAACAGCAGTTTACAACTAAAACTTGTATCCTCATGAAAATAAACTTGCACACACTTTATAACAACAACCGTCGTATAGATCACAAAAACTAAAAACTGCACATTTGTTACAATAAGACATTTGCACATTTTACTATATTTACCTCGTCACATGTATGGATTACTCTTGCACCATTTGCTAGCTGAAAACATCTCTGAACCATACTAGACTTCTGATCATACAATTCCTGAGTATCATACGAGCCATGTTGAGTAGATGTTCCTGTTGTGCACAAGTAGTAAGAACAAATGCAAAAACTAGAAGTAAGAAACTTGAGTAGTACAACAACAACATGAAAAAAATGTGATTGCACTCACTGAAATTAGTGAAAAATGGTGAACTTTTGAGTCCTTTGGCTTGTTATCCAAAGACAATTTATGACACCAAGCATTTATGGTATATGTGTCAACAAGACCCTGATTTGCAAAAGAACTACCAAACAAAAAGTATGTCACTATAACCTTGCCATAGTCAATGCATGGTTTGCTGCCAAACAAAAGATTACAAAAAGAATAAAACAACATGAAAGCATTAACAATAAAGCATTTCAAATAACATGTACGACTTGTAAAAAAAAATCTCAATGCAGAAAGATAACTAAAGGGCATTAGTGAACGAGCACTTACTATTTGTAATTTTGATCAAGAGACAAAGTGACAATAGCATCATGTGATTGAATCATTCTTGTGATGTAAGGATATCTAAATGATTTCTCGTTAACATAAGGAGAAGCATTGTATTTGCTTTGTATTAGAATCCTCTTTGGTCCATATCTATTGACTTTGGTCCATATCTATTGACTTCTCTCCCAGATTTGCTGGAAGAACGACTGTTGATTTCCTCATTATAAATCTTTTCAGAACTAGAGATCAAGTTGTTCAATTTGTCATCTTTCTCGACTTAATATAAGATCTCAACATCAGGAGACTTCCCGGGGGTAAACTGTCCACCAGAATCTAAATCAATCCGACAAAGCAAAAAGAGGAAACAAAAGAAAAACAAAATCACTGCAAAAATTACATACATAAGATGAAAAACTGTGAATGAATTAGTAAATGAAAAATAGAAAGTGAGAATAAATAACAAACTTTACTGACATGAACAACAGGGTGAGATGTTTCGCCTAATATTTCATTACGGTTTGCAGAATTTAGACGTGCCCAAGCCCTTGGTGTCCCATCAGACTTCTAGAGAACATATTAAAAAACTTTAATCAAAACTAAGTGTTGAAAATAAATTCAGAAATTACAATATGCAAAAAGTGTGTATAAAAATATCACAACAATACCTGAGTAAGTGAATTTTTTGTTAGAGGACAAGACACAGGAGTAAAAGGGATATCGGGAATAGGAGTTTGATATTGGGAACCCTGTTTCATGACATGAAGAAAACATTAGATGAAAAGGAAAAAAGGAAAACTATAATCCAAATTCAAAAGATAACATAAAATAGACATCAAAAGACATTAGATGAAAACGTAGCATTGCAAAATGAGAAAAAACACTAGAAAAATAAAATAGAAATATAAAAGAAAGACACCTCATCACGCAGTTGGAACTGTCCTTGACTGGATGCCATAATTTGGTCGTTCATTGATTTTTGAGAGGAGATGTTGTAGCAATAACCTTCAAAAACAAAAAATCATGACATTACAATGATGCACATCAAGTTCATAAAAAGTTGAACTGTATTGACAGAACAATAACACACCGACAAGACAATACCATTCATTGTAGATTTCAACCTGAGCTTCTCGGGGAAAAGGATTATTTCTTAGTACTCATAACCTTGTTCAATGTGGTTTGCGTGGATGTTACTTTAGAATTAGTTCGAACTTGACGATCTATATTCACAAGATGCTTGAAACTGATGCTTTTTCCCTTCTCATTAGATTCACTGATTGGTGTCCTTTGTGGTGGAATAAGCTTCTTCATTAGTTGAGAAATAGACTCAAGTTGCTTCTCGACATTACTGAAATCAAGCTTTCTTCCTTCCTCCTGCATGACGTAAAAACTTGTCAATTACAGAAAAAACAAAACATTTCCAAACAGAAAAATAAGGATATTGCAAATTTTTAAAGGAATCGCTAAAATGAACACACATTAATACAAAGATATAACTCACAATTAGAATTTGATGTGCACGATCAGGCCTATGAAGTTTATGAGGTTTTGGATTATCACAGAAAATGTCATCTCCATTAACTGGTGAAATCATTTTCCTTTTGCTACCTGAACCTGAACCTGAGGACGTAGGAATGCAAAGATGAGCGAACAAAAACAAACATATAAATTTTCAAATACACTAGTATTTTCTGTACAAAAAATGATGAAATTGACCAGAGAAAAAACACACCTGCGATATCGGGCAAATCTGCATTAGTGTTAGAAACATTTGGAGAGCGTTGAACAAATTGGGATACATAAATATTGGAAGTGTGATTATTAAATCCTGAAATTAAATAAATGTTCCACAAACATCACATATAAAACTCATAGGAATACAATACAACTAATGAAACAAAAGATTAAAATTGAAAAATAATCAATACAAAGATAATTAGCACATGTTTTGATTCCCGTACTATCATTGGTTGTGATCGTATTGCTTGTGTTTCTTCTAGAAGTTGTATCAGAATCATTTGGAACATCATCTGTAGCACCTGAAAGTACAATGCAATTTAATGAATCAAGAAGCATATTCTGAGCTCCTTCGATAGACTTCTCATCAGCAGTTTCACGAAAACGCCTACCTATCAAAGATAATTGATCTTTCACCTATATAAAGAAATGAAAAAAATGTAAACATGAAATTCACGGACATCAAGAGAAAAATGCAAAAAAAAACAAAAAAATGCATAATAGTTTACTGAAAATGAAAACAAGTACCGTGGAAGGGAGTAAACCACCAACAATCCTAGCAAGGGCAGATCTAAACTTCACAGATTCATGGGTAGAATCTTGATGTACATCACAATAACCAATGCACCCCATTGACTAAATAGTTTGAGTTATGTTTTTGACCTATTAAGAGTTTCTGAACATTAAAACATTACATAAATATACAAAAAATTATGAACATTAGAAAAAAAAGAACAAACGTACAGGACGTAGGACATAGTCCCTTGGACCTTTCCAATCCAAATTAGAGAACTCTTTGACTAGCAAATTTTTCCATGCCTTGACTCTAGGAAGTCCAGCCGGCACTCGACTTAGCCCAAAATCCAGAAATTCTAAGTAATAGAACTACAAAAAATTCCAAAAAATTGAAGAAAAAAACATTTCAGAATATGTTTTGTATAAAATAGTTTCAATCATGTAACCCGTTATCTGCTAAAAAGGAAGAAAACAAAAAATATAACTTACACAGAGGCCATAAATGCAACCGCCCAATGTAGTCAATCCATCCTCTTTCGTAGGCCTTTTTGGCTCTTTCTGGTACTTCCTTATGTATGACATAAGCCAATCAAATACAAACTTTGACAAATCATAGTTCCTAGCATCAGCTGGATCAATAAGGAGTCCAAGGTATTTGGTGCTCGGGTAGATATTTGAATTGGGACAAAGAACAGTTGCAAAACTTACTTGTCACACCCAAGATGCGATTCTATCCCGATCACGTGATACACTCGTGATTGGGGCACAACCGCATTTCGGGCGCTTAGCAAGATGGATATCATTACATCGTACCATTACATAAATACATGGGGATACATACAATTCATACAAATCACATGAATACAACAACATCTATACAAGACATCCGACTACGGATGCAAACATGAAAAGCACAACGACATCCATCTGCTATCCCAGGGTGCCGACCAGGAACCTAACCCAAGACTGACGAAGTAGAAGAAGAAATAACTCCAACACAAGTGCATCGCTCTCACGTCAAGTCATCGGAAACCTGCACCTGCAACTGTTGTTGTAGTATCTGTGAGCCACGAGGACTCAGCAATCCCATAACCATGGGTATCAAGACTAGCAAAGCCTTATTGGGTATGGAGAGGTTAAGTGGTGAGGTTGCAGTAGTGGCTAAGCAAAAATATGGTGGCTAACTTACTAGTACAAGAATAAGATGAGCATCTACGCAAACGGTAGCAAACTAGTAATGATCGCTAAAGATCTTGAACTACCTACGGGTCAAACATAACCCCACCGTGTTCTCTTCTTGAAGTGAAAAGAGACACTCATGGTTACTCAGGCGGTTCGTGTATTTTATTTCGGATCCTCTGTCAAGTTTTCTACAACCGGACATTAACAAATTCCAATCTGCCACATAACCACGGGCACGGCTTTCGAAACATCATGACCCTGCAGGGGTGTCCCAATTTATCCCATCACAGGCTCTCACGATCAGCAGAGGTATAAATATAATAATACCCCTTATCTTAGGGACAACCCGATCATACTCGGAATCCCGGTGCACAAGACATTTTGACAATGGTCAAACAAGTCCAGCAAGACCTCCCAGCATGCCGACACCCTGATAGTAGCCGCGCGTATCTCGTCTCAAGCCACGTCCGGATGGGAAAAGCTATGGTAGAACCAGAACCTTGAGTTGCCTCAAGTCGGCCCCGCAGGCTGCCCGTTTGGGACCAACACCATCAGCACTGGCCCCCCCTGCTATGTAGAATTAAGAACCCGGGACATGACCCCCGTATGCAATTTAATTAATTAAGTTTTTATTATGCTGCAAATTAAAACCAATGTTGGGCCTTGCTGGAGGAGTTTTATTCAAAGACGAACTGTCAAGGGGTCCCCATATACCCAACCGCGTGAGGAACGCAAAATCAAGGAACTTAACGCCGGTTTATCGGTTCTTAAGGCAGCATGAGTGGAACAAAACACCGAGCAGAAGGCCAAGCCTTCCACCCATTGCCAAGTAGGTATGTGCATTATTTAAATTAATAAATATTGTGATATTCCAACACCAAGATCCGACATGGAGCAATCTTCATCTTCACCTGCAACTAACAACGCTATAAGAGGGCCTGAGCGAGCGGTAAGATAGCCAAACAACGGTTTGCTACGATGGTGTCAAAGGTTAGAGGTTTCATGGCAACAAGGAGGGGCTGACAACAAATAGGTAGGTGGCGTGAAATATAGCGATAGCATCGAGACAACTAGCATGGTAATGATAGTAAAGGTATCCAAGGTGACGGTCATCTTGCCCGAGATCCTGCAAGGAAGAAGAACGAGTCCATGAAGAAGACGAAGAAGAAGCCACGAAGACGAACCAAGTGTAGTCGAACGAATCCTCACAATCGCAACGGAATATGAACTAGCGAGATGAAGCACAGAACATGGTAAACACACAACACAAGAACATGACATGATGCTCGAACAAGTATGATGCAAGAGAAGTCTATATGATGAAAATCATGGCAAGAAATGATGCGAACAAGAACATCACACAAGGCAAGTTTAAATGAGGTCGGAAACAACATATAACAACTCCGGTAAGTCCTCATATGCAAATTTCGAAATTGGTTCAGATCTGAACAAACCTTAAGTTAAAGTTGTTAAACAGCAAGTTAGCATGCACCATGATGATCTACTCGAAATTCTAGTCAAGTTACATATAAGATTCATTTAATTCGGAGCTACGGCCTAGAAGATATGAGAAAAACAAGATGAACATGGCAAAGATGCAAGATGCATCCACACATCAACCAAACACACTCCAAACAGGTATTCAACATGGTGTTCTGTATCTACATGCAAAAACACACAAGTTTCATATAGGACACGCTCAAAACAGAGCAACGGTTCAACACATACACATGAAACAAAATATAACAACAAGTTGTCCAAAATCAGCAACATGGCACTTAGTTGACATCAAAACAACATGATACAATAACACTTCATGGCAACAAAGGGCATGGTAATCATGTACATGTCAAGCACTACAAGCATGATCACTGAGGTACTACCAAACACCACTAGAACTTGCTCAAAACATCATGGCAAGATTGCAAAAGATAACAGTTTCACAGACTTAGTGAAATAAACTAAACATGGCAGCAACAACGACAAGTAGGCATGTTTGCAAGCTTGTGCAACTCATCTCAGAGCATATCATGGCATGTGAATATAACCAACAGCAAGAAGACATGTTTATGAAGCTACTCGTGGCAAGAACATGGTCATAGGATGCATCGAACACTAGCTAATCACATGGCAAAACTGAACTTGCTGATATCAGGCTGATAGCAACTTGAGAGCATGAAAACAACAAGCTACAGCAGGTCATATACGCAAACAAGGGCATGGATGGATAGATCATAACATGGACAACAAGACATGATCATTGGACAACCCAAAACATTCATGGATTTGAGTGGGGCATCAAGCAAACATGGCATCAGGTTATAACAGTTTCAGACTTAGCAGTTTTGAACAATGGTCTTGTACTACATATTCTGTATTTTTCTTGGAGTTTTCTGTAACAAGTTGGTGCCTCATCAGCTAACAGTGATCCTGGGGCTGGTGAGCACAAGGGCCGCTTTTGGGAAATTAATATCCCGAAAACCCGGTCCTGACAAACTTGGTATCAGAGCCAGGCTGACCATTGGCTAATCCTATCTTAGCCAGGTCAAAAACCTAGGTTAACCACCACACCATACAATATCCTAACCCCGGCCAAGCTTCTCGCGTAAGATACCCACACAGAGGGCCGACACCTTTGGTAGTCGGTGCCCAACCTATCAGTCTAGCCTGTCGATCACCGCTAGTGACCGACACCTAAACAGTTTCCTTCGCAAGCGTGCGAAGGAAGACTCCGTCCATTCCTATAAATAGGGCGCGCTAGCCCCCAACCCAACTTAGCCTCTACCCCAGACCGAGCTAAAATACCAGGACCCATCGTTCACAATGAAACCACAGCAACCAACCTTGGAGGATTTGTGACCGTGCTCGCAAACCTCACCCGTCGTGCCTTTGCGTTAGAAGAGCCCCCAGAATATGTTGTGTACCAAGACTCCATGGGCGGTGAAAGCCGTCAATTCTGGGCCCCTGTACACATCTATGGTAGGGGTCTATCGCCAAAACGCCCCTACAGGTTCACCGGAAGGACAACTTCCTTTGAGCCGCAAGCTATCCAGCTAGCTGCTCGAGAAGCTATAGTTCAACTCCGGCACCTGTCGCCCAGAGTTAACTGTCGCTCATTCTACTACTACCCCAGCCGTAACGGGTATGGTAGGCCTCCCCGAGTTGCGAGCGGAGACCACGAGACAGATCCTGCATTATTGCATCTGGTACGCTATGTTAGTGTGCTAGAGGAACTATTCGATCAAATCACTCCTGATCTGATCGCAGCTCATGGGGAACTGCTTCGCCGAGCCCCGGCAAGAGGTGGAGACGAGTCCGGCACCGACAACCCAGTCGTGTTGTTCGGACAACCAATCGAGTCCTTGAGGCCTGCCTCGGACATTGACCAAAGTGTCGTGGTGTCTCCAGAGGTGATGCGTCCCATGTTTGGCGCACGCTCCAACGGGATTGTGGCCAACGATCCCCGCGAGGGACATCATCACTGCCCCGACCCTGCACCCCCTCAGCTACCTCCCGCCAACACCAACGATGAAGCTCTTGGAGAAGCTTCAGCGTCCACAAGGCAAGGCCACTTGGATATAAACGAGGCTGATTAAATCACCCGAGTAGTACCAAGCTTTATCTTGTCCACACCCCGTGGTGATGTAACCTGTATGCCGATATGTATATACAGTTTACTGTTGCGCTCTTATAGCAACCGTGCATAGTTATGTTAGTGTACGAATGCATTTTTTTTCCTTTTCTCAGGTGTAACTTCCAAAGCACCTCACCGACAACCCCTACAGTAAACACGTCACTTTGCGAGACGTGAGTACCTGTAGCATTGACCCCGACCCCATAAAGCGAAACCAACAATATAGCTGCCCCTCACTATGATTCTATAAATCAGCCCGGTTGCTATATAAAAGGGCCACACCGAGACCTTACCAAGCATCTCTCACCTGGTGTCCTGCTCTCACAGCCATTTACTTCACCATGACGATCCCTAGTATTTACCTGAGAACGCCAGAGGCATCCCCAGGTAGCTTTGTGAAGATATTGTGGGATTTTACCTGCAGTACCCTGAGTGCTACCCGTCCACCCAAGTATGAGCTGCTCAAATCGAGGATCACACCATCCACCTCGAAATATTGGGCGGTGGTACACATCCCGCCCGGAAACCCAAACCAAGACCCTACAGAGGTTTCCTTCATGGGCGAATCCATGCCAACTCCCTAGATGGCCATAGAGGCTGTCGCTTGTGAAGCGCTTGCTCGCCTTCGATTCGCGGTGCCCTATGCCAGCGAACGAGGGTATTATTACTTTCCAAGCCGCGCAGCACCCGGAGAAGCAGCATCTTTTCCTGGTGGGCGAATTGAGAGAGACCCAGTGCTAGCCAACCTTACGCAGTATGTCATCGCGCAAGAGCGTCTGACCCAGCGGATAATGGGTCATCTCACAGCCTTGCCGATTTAAATCCTTGGATCGCCATCGGCAGACCACTGAGGCCCGGACAGGAGAAGCACATTCATTGGCTGGTCAACCCGCTTCCACCGATAGAAGAAGAGTGTCCCCCAGCACCAGAGACCTTTTCCCAGGACCCTGTCCATTTACCGTTTATGTTTTAGACGTAACTGCTATGTGGTTATCCCCGCATCTTTTTATGAGTTGTGAGCCGTGTGTCGTATCATGTGTAAATTAATCTTCCCTGAGTTGTTGCAACATATCTCTCTGCATAACGTAGATATTTTACTTCATCTGGCAACACCGCAACAGCAGACTTACAACTCCGGCCCCTCCACACATTACACTAAGTTGCTAGTCCACATACACCCGCTTCATCAAATTAACCACCCCTCTAGTGCACCACAGTCCCTTAAGGAGAAACCCGTGGGAGTTTATTCAAAACACTAGTTGCCTACCGCGCTCTAACCACCGTTAGCACCCGACACCCACGCCTAATCCTCGTGATCGCCGCCGCCGCGAAGAGCTAGCACTCGAGCCGCCACATCACGACGATCGTCGAGGATCATCACGCACAAAAGCACAGATACCCCTAGTAATTCCGCCAACCCCACGCACATTAGGATCATGCACCATTCCGGCATCCCCTCCGCCATTAGAGCCTTGACCCGAGCTCCTGCAAACACAATGGAGGAGAGGGAAGAAAGAAGAAGAAGCGAGGCCAGGGATGAGGAGGAAGAAGGAGCACCTCGGTCGTTTTATAGCTCGAGATCGGTGTACGGTGGGCGGAGTCCACCAGCACCGCTCGTCGCTCGGCCGCCGGTGTTCGGAGGCGAATCCGCGAGCAGTGCCGACAGCACGCTGGCCCGTGAGGTGAGTGCACGCTGCCCCGGCAGCTAGCGCGCCGCACACTACGGCAGTATGGCCTAGATGCCCTACAAGCTAGCCGTCGCCGGTGGAGAAAGCGCGGGAAAGCGCGCGGGAGAGAGGAGAAGAGAGAACCAGAGGTAGAAGAAGAGACTGACAGTGGGCCCAGTGCCCACCTGTCAGCCAGTGAGAGCACTGTACCCTAGGGTGCAACCAGCGTATTTGAAAATTTAGAAATATCATTTCTAAATTTACTATAGCCCAGAGTAGAAATATCTTGTTTTCCACGACCGTAGATTTTTTCATGCCGCGCCAGTGTTTAACACTGCAGTTTACACCACTTATTGCGCATGCACTGTAGTGGCATTTAATTGCTTTAGCAGAGCGATTAATTTTGGTGATATCTTTTAGTGGCAGTAGAAGATTTTATAGCAACCCTTAACAAATCTCGAGGACGAGATTTTTCTTAAGGGGGGTATTGTTTTAACACCCAAAAAATTTAACCATGTTTTAATAATTAAAACTTTGCCAGGTAATTAAAATTTTGCAATTTTGCTGGATGTTTCTTTTAATTTCAGGACCTTTCTGTTCCTGTTGTGTTGGAGTTTCTACCACTAGTGAAAACTTTCCAACCATTATGTTAGACTCTCCTATTCACTCATTAAAACTTTTCTAATATCAATAGAATTAATTATATAATTGTCTCCCTAAATATTCTCTCCTTTGAAAATGGTTTCCCTTAGTTTTAGGCCCCATTTGAACTACAACCCTTTGATAGGTTCATCTAGAATTCCAACCAAAAATTGGAGATGTCATGTGATGTTGTTAGATCACTTTTATGCAAGCATATATTTTATTCATCTAATATTTTGAGCTCCACATCAAGAGTTCAAATCTGGTCCAGTGGGTAGTTTTCCACTACAACCCCATTATATATTTCTTTAGAGCTTCCACCAAAATTATGGGATGTTCATAGGAGGATATTATTTAACTTTATGCAAAAACCCAGAGTAGTCCTTTAGAAAATTTGAGTGAAACAACCTCATTTCCATTCTGGTCCAGCATGGTGATTTGTACATCAACCACCATTTAACCTTTCCCCCATAGCTATGATTCCTTTCCTACTTGTAGGCCATCCTGTAAAACCCTTAAACCCAGAAGAATGGAGCCATTGGAAGATTTTTGATTCTTGAAACAATGCCCTTCACTTTCTGTCCAGAACTGAAGATTTGCAAAACTTGCACTAGCAAGTTTCTGGTTTTTCAACTAGCTTTGCCATCATCTCATTCACCTAAAGAGACTCTGATCTGGAGATTTTGGCCACCCCGAGAGTTGCCTAGTGGCCTCTAGCATTTTGTCAAACACCTGATGTGCATGACCAGTTTTGGCATGATCTTTGCCTTGTACTGTGACCTTGCCCCTCCTTGCACACTGTCATGTCCACTAGTCTCCCTTAAGCCTCTAACCTAGCCCTGCTAATTCCCAGCCTTATCCAAGCCCTATGGCATGCTCTGGCATTTTGTCGAGCAGCTCACGCGTGTGCTCTGGGCAGGCCCAGAGTGCACGTTTTGCACGCGCACACACCGAGCCGCCGCGTCCCTCTGCCGACACCCCGCGCCCGTTCTGGCCGCTGCACTCGCACCGCCTGCACGCCTGCCCTCTCCCCCACCGCAGAGACGACACTGGAGCCCCCACAGTGTCGCCGTCAGGTCGGCCACGGCAGCTAGCGGGCGGCCACAGCAGCTCCTACCGTGGACAGCGCCGCCGGAGCCACCAGCGCTTGCCATCTGCCCCCTGGAGCAGCTCCAGATCATCCGCGAGTTCGTCCCCTAGCGCGCGTCGCCGCCACGTCGCCCTAAGCTACAAAATGGCGGTCGTCGGCGATCTTATCCCCGGCCGCCGCGGAACCGCCATTGCCCACCTATTTAAGGACGCCTCGAGCATCTCCGCAACCTCAGACAGTCACTAGCCACCACGCAAAGCAACCCCGTAGCAGCCAATCATCCAGGGGAAGTTTTCTTCTCCATCTCCGGCGAGTACGGCCGTCGCCGCACTCCAGTCCAATCCGTCCCAAGCCGAGCCCCTCCCGTCCAGCCAGCGCCACCATTCGACCACCCATGACCCTACGGAGCCGCCCATCATCTCAAACTATCTCGGGAACCACCGTAGTGCGAAGCCCCAATTCCGACCGAGGCCGCTATCCGCCGTGAAGCTCGTCGCCGGTGTTTTCCTCCACCTCTGTCGCCCCATTGACCACCGGGAGGACCGCCCCGGTCTGGCGGACCCATCCCCGCCCTCGGATGCCCTCGAGGAGCCGCCGTTTGCCGGTGTTGATCGCCGGAGCCGCGCCTCTGTTCGGCCAAAGGAAGAAGGAGGCGGGGGCGACTGGTCAAACCTGACCAGTGGGCCCCCTGGGCCCTCTGTCAGCGAGACAGCGCTAGTCCACGCATGCATAAGTGAAGGCGTAAACCTCAGAAGTACGTCTCCCCTACTCCGAAAGCGTATTTCTAATCGAAACATTTTCCTATTTCTGTTTTATTATAAAAATAGATTTGACTAAACTTTGACTGGCAATATCTCCTTAAATATTAATCCAAATGACTTGATTCTTTTTCTGTTGTTTCCCAAATATTGTCTAGTTTATTTTCATATTTACATGAAATTTTTCCATATTTGGGCTGTTTTGAGTCTATGTATTGATTTCATATTATTTCGTTTAGGATTTTTGAAGAGGGAGAAAACTTCCAAAAAAAATTTGGAATGCATTTCTCCTCCCCTCTACTTGAAGGCAAGCACTTTTGAACCCCCTGGTTTATTGCATGCGATTGTTGTTGACACAATTGCAACAACATGAATGCGTTCATTTTATTTCATATGTGATGATATGATCGTAACCATGAGCGCATGAGGTAAACACTTGCTGAGAATAATTAGTATGCATGATGGTGATCCCCTTCGTATGCCTTTCATGCCTAACGGAAGGATGCCGTGAAAGTCGCGGTCTTGTGTAGCCGCGAGCTTGTCACTAGCTCCCCGTCGGGACGGTGGAGTCCGGTATGGCTTGGTAAGGCATGACGAATGGTGATTCCGACTGTTGTTGTGAAATATATCGGTTATTACTAACCATATGAGTAAGGCTGAAACCTCCTGAGTCGGTCGTAGATCGAGTCTTGTTCTAGTAACCCCCATACTTGTTATGTGCTACCACTTGTTCCTGTCGCAGGTAGGGTACGGTTCAGTAAGTGTCCACCCCTGTCCTAGCACACACCGTACAGAGAGGCCATGGTGGAAGATATCGGCTGCATCCGGTAGGCATGCCACCTGGTCCGGGGGCATGGGTGTTTCCGGTTGGGACCAAGAGGGGGGCACCCCTTAGAGCGCGCAATAGAAATTTGATCCCATGCTACGCGAGGTTGTAGCCTCCCCACTCAGAGTTTGTTTGACATGTGTCGTGGGTGATTCCAGACACGAGTAAAGCTAAGCTGGTGTGTGCAAGTCAGGCGGGTTTTCGACTAAAAGGCCGTAGACGGTATTAGTCCGATGGACTAAGGAAAACCGTTACTCAGAGATATTAAATCTATTCGAATAGCCGTGTCCATGGTTAAGGACTACTGTCTGGGATGGGTCGAGTGTCGATCTTAGTGTCGGTCTTTGGAGGAGAAACTACTTAACTGGAAAATTGACTATGATCTATGATATGTGGTAATTATGATCATTATTGTGGACTAACCATTTGTGTTATCTAAATAAATGAGTATCCCTGGGACGGTTCTACCTCCTGGATATTCACCGTGATTTATGTTTATTTATATAAGCCCTTTCTGTGGTGTCGCTCAGACGCCCGACTGTGGCATGTTTACTATTTCTTATTTATATAAGCCATTTTCGTGGTGTCGCTCAGACGCCCGACTATGGCATCTTTACTATTTCTTCTTTATATAAGCCCATTTTGTGGTGTCGCTCAGACGCCCGACTATGGCATGCATGTTATTTGTTTCCTTTATAAGCCCTTTCTCGACTGTGGCATGTTTACTATTTCTTATTTATATAAGCCCTTTCTGTGGTGTCGCTCAGACAGCCGACTATGGCATGCTTGTTATTTGTTTCCTTTATAAGCCCTTTTTGTGGTGTCGCTCAGACGCCCGACTGTGGCATTCTTGTTATTTATTTTATTTGTAAGCCCTTTATGTGGTGTCGCTTAGACGCCCGACTATGGCATGCTAGCTTCTTGTTTTATTATCGCTCCCTGATTGCATATGCCTTTTTATACGAATGACCTGCTTGCAATATGGACTGTCATATCATTATTATCATAGTAATCATCCATTATTCTCGAGCCTGATTATATCTCACCCATGTTCATAATGTTTGCGAGTACATTCAAAGTACTCACTGGCTTGTCCCTGGCTATTTTCTTGGCCAGATTCCTTGCGTGGTGTCGGGGGAAACTGTCCGCCACGAACACCTATGGGACCGGAGCCCCTTGTCTGTGCGGTACGAGGGCGGAGGGAGCACAAAGAGCGGATCGTAGCGAGCACGCGGGCAGTTTTACCCAGGTTCGGGCCGCGGTAGACGCGTAAAACCCTACTCCTGCTTGATTGTGTATTGAGTTTGGGCGCTCGGGAGCTTGAAGAAGCAGCTACACCAAGCGCGAGAGTGATCTAGGTTCCGAACCCCCCCACGTTGTGCATGGGCCTCCTTTTATAGTGCAAGGGGTCACCGACAGGTGTCAACGTAAGAGAAAGGGGTAAAAAGGTAAAAGAGGTGGTAGTTGTAACAGTGCGGGAACAGTGGAGCTACAGTACAGAACAATGGTCTATACCTACTTTAACAGTGGGGGACAAGGGCATTTAATGCCCGTCGCCGTCGACCCCAAAAGCTCCCGCCTTAGCGTCTCCGTCCGCCATGGCGACGGATCCATCACCGTGGAGTGCCACCGTGTACCCCAGGCTGCACAGCCATCCGCCACGCGTCCCTGGATAGGCCCCAGGGCGACGCGTGGGCCGATGAGCTGGAGCGCGGGCACACAGCGCAGCCTCCCCGGCAAGCACCTTGCCGGGGCCTTGATCTTGCCGGGCCCGGGAGTTTGTCGCTCCCCGGGCCCCTTGCCGGGGCGCATATAGCGCCGAGGCGTTGTCTTCTAGTCTTCCTGGCAAGCTCCTCTTGCCAGGGTCTTGTGTTAGCGGGACAGTCTTGAGCCTGGTACGGCCTTCCCGGCAAGCTCCTCTTGCTGGGGTCTTGGTCTTCTTCCTTGTATACTTTGTTTTTGAATGGTTTAATAGGGAGCAGGAAAGGTCTCCGGCGAGCACGTGGTAAACCCCGCCGCGGGAAGCTGCAACTGCCCGTGCACAAGTTGGGGTACTGAGGTACCCCCTACCTTAGTACACCGACAGGAGCCCCTGGGCCTGGGCCACACACGGTGCCGAGCGCTGTTGGGCCAGGCCCAAAACAGTGCACGGGCACCCGCGGCCCGCGGCGCGCCGAATCCACTTCCATATCCGCCGCACCCCACGGTAACGGCACGCGTCGATCGCGGCGTCGTGGGATGGGACGTGCCCATGATCTCTTAATGGAAAGGGCGAAACGCCCCCCACTCCCCCATAAAAGCAGAGGGAGCGGGCGCGGTTCCCCTCCTTGCGCTCTCATTACATCGTCTTCCTCCTCCAAAGATTCCCTCTTGCGCTCTGCCTCCACATCTCCGCCGCCGCCGAGCTCTTCGTTCCCCTCCTTCCACCGCGTCCGCCATGGCCCCAAAGACCGACAAGGCGAAGGCGGAGAAGGCCAAGCGGGAGAAATCGGAGCAAGCGGCCAAGCTCATCGCGTACCGGAAGCAGCATGTCGTCTTCCCGCCGAAGCTCGGCGTGCGGGAGCTCTGGAACAAGTATTACTTGTTCTGGTCCAAGGGAACCGACGCGCATCCCCGCACGCGAGCATACCCGGCCGCCGCCAAGGACAGCTATCCCGGCGGGTACTACTTCTTTGCTGCCTTTTTTCATTGTGGTCTCTGTCCTCCTTTCTCAAACTTCTTCTGCGACGTCATGAACACATATGGCCTCCATCTGCTTGACTTCACCCCCAACGCCATTCTCACCATGGCTGTTTTCGCACACATGTGCGAAAACTTCATAGGAGTGCACCCCAATGTAGCCCTCTTTAGACACTTCTTCACTCCTAGAGCCGAGGCCGATGCCCCCCTCTCCGGAGGAATTTCTTGGGTCTTCCGTCTGAATAAAAAAGGGGCGTACTTGCCGGGGGAGCTCCGCGGCAAGTGGGAGGAATGGCGAGCGGAGTGGTGCTGGATCGTAGAAGACCAGCCGCAAGCCTTTACCGCGCCGCGCACAACGCCCATCGTGCGCGGCAGGGACTGGAGTGAGCTGGACTCGGACGACGTCAAGCTCAACATCGCCCTTGTCCGGATTCTTCGTCTTCGGTTGGCCAATCTGTCAGTTGCTGAGGTGGGCGCAGATTTCCTCCGCCGGCGCATCGCCCCTCTCCAAGACCGGAAGAGGCCGGCCTGGGAGTACGGCGGCCCGGCAGACATCATGAGGCTGCGCCCCGGGCTCAACTTCAACTTCACCACGCTGGAGCTGCGGGGAATGGTACGGGAACTCTTCAAATACGACCCGACGCACCCCGAGTGGTTCAGGACTCCCCGGGAAGTGGTGCCGCTCTGCAACAACGCCGTCAGGGATCGGATCCTCGCCATGATGCCCATGTGTGACTCGCACGGCGTGGACCGCACATGGCTCGCTCCGAAGCCCATCGATGTCCTCAACTTCTACGACAACCTCGCCGAGGTGGCGAAGAACAAGGAGGACCTCAAGCTGCACACGCGGGACACCACCGACCAGGAGATCGCCTACATAGCTTCTCGGGCTGAGGAGGCCGCCGCAGCCGCGGCGGCAGGAGTTTTCGGATACTCGCCGGAGGAGGCGGAGGCTGAGGACGCGTCCACCCAGGCGGAGGAGGCGGAGATCCGCAGGTTGCTGAATCTTCCACCCGACGCGCTCGCCGGGGTCCCCTCGCTGAGGCACTCCGGGATCCACGGGATCGCGGCGGAGGCCGCGGCAATGGAGGGCACCGCCGGAGGGAGCAGAGGCGCCGCAAGGGGCGGAGGCGCTAAGGGAAAGGGGGCCGCAGCGCAGGACGCTGGGCCCAGTGAGCCGGCCAGGGCAGAGGAGGAGGAGGAGGAGGCCGAGGACTCCGGCGGATCCACGGAGTTGTACGCCGACGACCTCTCCTCGTCGGAGAGCTCCCCGCCCCCGGCAAGCCCGAGGCAGTCCCCGGCAAAGTGCCTCCGCAAGGCGGCGACGGGGGAGAGGGCGCAGGCGCCCCGGCAACAGCCACCTCGCCGGGCGGCTCCCCGGGGGAGTCAAGCCGCGCCAAGGCCGTCCGGCGCACCAGCCGCAATGGAGGCGGCCCGTGCGCGGACCACGACGGAGGCGTCTCGCAGGCCGGCAGCGAGCCGGCAGGGGTCTTCTCGGAGCGGAGCGGCGGCTCCGCCCGCCCCTCGGGCGCCGGCTACCACAGGGGCTGGGTCTTCGCAGCCCCCAGCCCCGGTGAACACCAAGCGCACGAGGGAGTCTTCGTCTTCCGCTCCTCGCGCCGACGCGCTCACGGTGGAGTATGATTTCTCCGCCCTGAGCGAGGACGACGAGGAGGACCAGGAGTAAGGATCCGGGACCTTACACCTTCTCGATTTTCTGTCTTGATTTTTTTTTGTTGATGTTGACTCTGTTTATTGTTCTGATTTCAGGACCCTGGCCCATCGCGCGGCGAAGAAGGCCAAGGCGCCCGAGGTTGAGGTCGCGGAAGACTCGGCAGCCGCGGCAACAGGGGGTGTGCCGGAGCCGAGCCTGCCGGATCCGAGCGCTGCTCCGAGGAGCAGCCCCCAGCGTAGCCCGCAGCGCAGCCCCCAGCGTAAGTCTGGGGTTCTCTCTTTTCGTTTGTCGGGGAACGCCTGAGGATTTGGTTTTGTCTTCGTATCTTGACGTTTCTTGTCTTGTTCTGTGCAGAGGTGGAGCCACAGCGGGAAGAGCGCCCGGAGACCACCGCTGAGGAGCCGCAGGCCCCGCCATCCCCGCCAAGGCAGAACTCCCCGGCAAGGGAGAGTGCTCCGCCAAGGGCGGGTACTCCGCCGAGGCAGAGTACCCCGCCAAGGGCGAGCAGCCCGGCGAGGGCGGCCACTCCGCCAAGGCCGAGCTCCCCGGCGAGGGAGCCCGCCGCTGAGGACGTCCGCCAAGGTATGTTTTGTGACTTGTTTTCTTGGCTTGCCTCTTTTTGGATATTTGCTTGAATCTTGAACTTCTTTTTCTTCTTCTTCTTTTCAGATCTTCCTCCTCCTGAGCCCATGGAGACGGAGGTTATCAACCTTGAGGAGGAGGGCGCGCAGGGCGGTGGCGGCGACGCTCCTGTCGTCGAGGAGATGGCCGAGGCCGCCGAGCCGGCCGCGCAGGAGACTGCTCCGGCTGCAGACGCAGCGGCCGGGGAGAGGGACGGTGACCGCACCGCCAACCCGGAGGCGGCGGGAGCATCAGATGCTGCACCGGCCACCGGCCCCTCCGCCGGCGAGGAGCAGAGGTACTATCTCGAGGCCCCCAACGGCGTCTTCATCCAGATGCCTTGGGGGTCTTCGTCGCGAGCTCCTGCGGAGGGCGAGGCGTTCGATGGAGAAGTCCTCGCCTCCGCAGGTCTGAAGATCGTCGAGGCGCCCGGCGGGAGTGAGGGGCCCGAGGAGGAGAGGTTGCTCCACCAACTCCTGGCCCTTTACCGGGCCAGGCAGGCGAAGCTCGCCTCCCGGGAGGCTCTTGCCGCCAAGGCCGCGGCGGAAATGGAGAAGCGTGCGGTGGAGCTCAGCGCCGCCAATCAGGCAGCCCTCCGCGAGGTGGCGGAGGAGCGGGAGCGTCTCGCCGGCGAGTACCAGGAGTGGGTGCTCGAGAAGGCTGATGCTGATGAACAGTAGCGTCTCGCCGGGGTGGAGATGTCCCGGCGAGAAGGAGAGCTCGCGCAGCGGAAGGTCGAGCTGGACTCCCACGAGGAGGACCTTGCCGCTCGCGAGGCTGCCCTTGGCGGGGAGCTGAAGGAGGCGAAAGCCGCCGCAGTTGCCGCGGAAGACGCCAAGAAGGAGCTTGCCGCCAAGGTTGAACAATTGGAGAAGGCGCTGAAGGTGAGCGCAGAGAAGGTCGCCGCGCTCATCTTGGAGCGCGAGAAGGACGCTCACACGAACTCCGAGCTTCAAGTGAGTCTCTCCAAGAGGGGCGACGAGTTGAAGGCCGCCAAGGACTCCATTGAGGACTTGGAACTGAAGGTCACCACTCTTAAGGAATCGCTCGACGCTGCCCGGGTTCAGGAGAACAAGTTGAAGGAGGAGCTCCGCAAGGAGCGGACCTTGGTGGACAGCGTCAACAAGGCATCCGAGCTCTTCCGCCAGACTATCGAGTTATGGACCGAAGACTTGGTTTCTTCTGCGTCTAATATCGACCAGGAGCTTCTGGCGCTGAAGGTCGAACACCTCATCTACTCGCCGGATCCGGATCTCCCGCACAGCGCCAAGCTCAGCCTCTTCTTCAGAGGAATCGCGCCGGCCCTTGCAGGTCTCCGGAACCGCATCCCCGCGCAGCTGGCCGAGGAGTCGCGCCTGCTCTGCGCGGGAACTCTGGAGCGGGTGCTGACGAAGATCGTGTACCGCAACCCGGGAATCAACCTCACGAACGTTCTTCGCAGCTTGCCGGCTGATGCAGACACGGAGGCCCTGAAAGAGCAGGTCGGCCACATTATCGCCAAGGTGGCAAAGCTTGGCAGGAAGGAAGGCGACCGCGTAGACTAGGGCTCCATTATCTTTATCTTTTTATTGCTGCACATTATGTCATGAACTTATTAGTCCATCGCGACAAGTTATCTTTTGTAAGATATTTACTTTATTTTGATCAATCAGTGCAATGTTATCTTCCTTGTCTTAATCCTTGACTTTGTATGTTTTTCACCCTACGCTCCCGGGGAACTTGCCGGCAAGGGGCCCTTGCCGCGAGCGCTGAGTGCTGGACTCTGAGCAGCCTGCTGGCCAAGGTTCTCGCCGGCAAGCAACCTTGCCGCAGCTAGCCGCAACACACTTAGCTTGCTGAGCGTACTCGGAAACGAAGCAAGGGCGCGACACTTGTCGCAGCTCACTTAAATCGTTGAGTGAACTCGAAAACAAGATAAGGGTGCGGCAAGCTACGGGTAGGTTCCTCCGCGCACAGGTTTTCCATACAAAATGTGATTGTTCAAGGAAGACAACTAAAATTTAAAATTTGAACTGGTCAAATTCTAACAACTTATCTTTCATATGCTGCTTGTTTATATCGCTTGCTTTCCGGTAAGACTTCTCTTTCTTGAACAGCACTTGGTTCCTCCTCCACCTCCTTCCCCCCCGGCAAACTTGTGCGCGAGGAACGTTCCTTCTGCTTAAGAGGAGAGAAAAGGGAGAGGAAAACAAGCATATGGCCTCTCGGCGTGCTAATGCTTACCGTATACTTGAGTGTTGCACCAAATGCCAAACAGAACATGCAAATAGCAAAGAGAAGCATGCAAAGGGCAATCGATGCGAAAAACACGAAAACTTTACTGATGCACGGGGTCTGCGCCCGGCTTTGTACAAAGGGTTACATGCAACAGCGGCAAAGCTTGTACAAAAGGTGGTTGCCGGAGCGGATCACGGCAACCGCGCCTTAGGGGTGAAACTTGCGAAGATGCTCTATGTTCCAGGAGTTGCTCACCGGTAAGCCTTCTTCGGTCTCGAGGCGGACAGCGCCGGGCCTCGTAACTTGTCTCACCCGATAAGGGCCTTCCCACTTCGGCGTCAACTTGTTGGAATTCTTGGCGGACTGAACACGCCGAAGAACAAGGTCGCCTTCCTCGAGACTCCTGGCCTTGACTTTGCGGCTATGGTAGCGGCGCAAAGCTTGCTGGTATCGAGCAGCTCGTACAGCAGCCTGGAGACGTCCCTCCTCAAGGAGCAATGCGTCATCTTGCCGCAGTTGCTCTTGCTCGAGCTCATCATAAGCGAGCACTCGAGGAGATCCGTATACGAGTTCCGTGGGGAGAACTGCTTCTGCTCCATAGACTAGAGCAAAAGGTGTCTGCCCGGTGGCTCGACTTGGTGTCGTTCTGATTGACCAAAGAGCCGCCGGGAGCCCCTCTATCCAATTTCTTCCGCACTTACGCAGCCTGTCAAAGGTCCTCGTCTTGAGTCCACGCAGCACTTCAGCATTTGCCCTCTCCGCTTGACCGTTGCTCCTCGGGTGAGCAACAGAAGCGAAACAGACCTTGGCGCCAAGGTCTTGGACGTACTGCATGAAGGTGCGACTAGTGAATTGCGTACCGTTGTCGGTGATGATCCTGTTAGGGATCCCGAAACGGCAAACAATCGACCTGAAGAACCTGACCGCTGACTGTGCTGTCACCTTCCTCACTGGCTCCACTTCTGGCCACTTTGTGAACTTGTCGATTGCAACGTACAAGTACTCAAAGCCCCCGACAGCACGAGGGAAAGGGCCGAGGATATCGAGCCCCCAGACCGAGAAGGGCCATGACAAAGGTATTGTTTGGAGAGCTTGAGCTGGCTGATGGATTTGCTTCGCATGGAACTGGCACGCTTCACACTTGGTTACTAGTGCAGTTGCATCTTGGAGGGCTTCTTGCCAAAAGAACCCTTGCCGGAAAGCTTTCCCGGCAAGCGCCCTTGCGCCAATGTGGTGGCCACATATGCCTCCGTGTATTTCCGCCAACAGCTTCTGTCCATCTTCTCTGGAGATGCACTTCAACCTGACACCATTGAGTCTTCTTCTGTATAGCTCGTTATCCACGAACTGATACATACTTGACTGCCTGGTTATCTTCTCTATCTCTTGAGGGTCGTCGGGAAGTTCTCCAGTTTGAAGGAAGCGGACGATCTGCTGCGCCCATGCCGGGGCCCGAGGCTCGACGGCAAGGACTAAAGGCTCGAGGGCCGCTGCGGGAACCTCAGCTTCTACGGCAAGGACCTCTGGTTCTGCCGGAGCTGATGTTCCCCCGGCAAGCTCGCCGGGGCGAGGCTTGCCGGGAACGCTTGCTTCAACTGTACAAGCCCGAGGACTTGCAGGAGAAAATTGTTCCTCAGCGTTCTGGTTGTTGATCTTGGGGACCTTGGCGGCGGTTTCAGGAAGATCCGCCGGCAAGTAGTCGCAGGAGACCAACTTTCTCTTCTTGGACTGCCCAATTGATGGTGTAACGGTTGGCTGAGTCAGCTTGAGCAAGAAGGTCCCTGGTTCCACAGGTAACTTCATCGCGGCGCACTTTGAAAGGCCATCTGCAATTTCATTTTGAGCTCTCGGGACGTGCTCCATCTGCAAACCTTCAAAGTGTTCTTCAAGCTTTCTCACTTCATCGACATAAGCTTCCATCAAAGGGCTCTGATAGCTCTTGTTAACTTGCCGGACCACCAACTGAGAATCGCCCCGCACAATCAGCTTTCTAATCCCAAGTTCGGCCGCAATCCTGAGGCCGGCAAGCAAGCCTTCATATTCTGCAGTGTTGTTTGTCGCTTGCTCCCTGGGAAAGTGCATCTGGATAACATATTTGAGGTGCTCTCCGGTGGGCGCGATGAGTACCACGCCGGCACCGGCGCCTTGCAGCGAGAAGGCACCGTCAAAATACATTACCCATTCACTTGTCGCTTCTTGTACGGGTGCACTTGTTTCTTGAACCTCTTCATCTGGTGTCGGAGTCCACTCAGCTATGAATTCTGCCAAAGCTCGGCTCTATATGGTTGAAGTACTTTCAAATTTGAGTCCAAAGCTTGACAGTTCCAGTGCCCACTCAACGATCCTGCCTGTTGCTTCTGGGTTGTGCAATATCCTCTTCAACGGAAAGCGAGTGACCACTGTTATCTCATGGGCTTGGAAGTAATGGCGCAGCTTTCTCGAGGCCATGAGGAGGCCGAAAAGCAACTTTTGCACACCAGAGTACCTTGATCTAGCCCCCTGGAGAAGGGAGCTTACAAAATACACTGGGCGCTGCACCATCTTCTTCCGCACCTCTCCTTGCTCCTGCGCAGAGTCATCCTTGTCGGGGCCAGAGCTTGTCGGAGCAGCCCCCTGCTTGTCGCTGGATTCACTTGCCGGTGGTGCTGATTCCTCGTCGGACTCCCTCTCCGCTACTAACGCAGCACTAACCACCTGGTTGGTTGCCGCTAAGTATAGCAACAACTTTTCCTGTGGTTTAGGTGCGACAAGTATAGGAGTGGAGGACAGGTACCGTTTCAAATCCTGCAACGCCGCCTCCGCTTCCGGAGTCCACTTCATGGGACCTGCCTTCTTCAAGATTTTGAAGAAAGGTAGGGCGCGTTCTGCGGATTTTGAAATGAACCTACTGAGGGCAGCAACACAACCTGCAAGCCTTCTGACATCCTTGACGCGCTTCGGGGCCTCTATCTGCTCAATGGCTTTGATCTTGTCGGGGTTGGCTTCAATCCCCCTCTGCGATACAAAGAACCCGAGAAGCTTGCCGGAGGGGACTCCAAAGACGCACTTCTCGGGGTTCAACTTGAGCTGTATCCTGCGCAGGTTCTGAAACGTTTCTTCCAAGTCTTGAATCAGGGTTTCCTTGCTCTTGCTCTTCACCACGATGTCATCCATGTAAGCTTCTACATTTCTGTGGATCTGTGGCTCAAAAGCAGTGTACACTACCCTTGCAAAGGTTGAGCCTGCATTCTTCAATCCAAATGGCATGCGGATAAAGCAATAAGTGCCACACGGAGTGATAAATGCAGTCTTCTCTTCATCTTCCTTGGCCATGAAAATGTGATGATAGCCTGAGTATGCATCAAGAAAACAGAGTAGCTCACATCCGGCAGTGGAGTCAACGATCTGGTCAATGCGCGGCAAAGGGAATGGATCCTTGGGACATGCTTTATTGACATCGGTGAAGTCTATACAGAGTCTCCACTTCCCGTTGGCTTTGCGCACGACGACTGGGTTTGCCAACCACGTCGGATGGATCACACCTCTAACTAGGCCTGCTGCTTCTAGCTTCTTGATTTCCTCGTTGATGAACTCTTGGCGCTCCACGGCTTGCTTCCTCACTTTCTGCTTGATGGGCCGCGCGTGAGGACAGACAGCAAGCTTGTGCTCAATCACCTTCCTGGGAACACCGGGGATGTCAGATGGTTGCCAGGCAAACACATCGACATTCGCCCGCAGGAAGGCAACGAGCGCGCTTTCCTATTTGCTGTCCAGGGTTGCACTGATGGTGAAGGTACCACCAGTGCCATCCTCCCTTGCGGACACTTTCTTGGTTGCCGGCGGAGCAGCCATTCCTTTCTTGCTCTTGCCGGTGGAGCTCGATGGAACGTCCTCGACGGCAGCGCAGCACTCCGAGGAGGTGCGGTTGCCGGAGTGTGTCCCAGAGCACTTGCCGGACTTGGTCTTCGTCTTCTTCCCCCCGGGAGCTTCAGCGGCAAGAGTATCCTTCTCGGCCGCAGCTGCCGCATCCCGGTAGATCTTGTCGGCGCAAATAAGCGCATCCTTCTTGTCGCTATGGACAGTGATGACGCTTATCGGCCCCGGCATCTTCAGCACATTGTAGGCGTAGTGGGAAGCTGCCATGAACTTGGCGAGGGCAGGACGGCCAAGTATTCCATTGTAGGGTAATGCAATATCGGCGACGTCGAAGGTGATGCGCTCAGTCCTGAAGTTGAGCTCCCCGCCAAAGGTCACCGGCAGAGTGATCTTTCCCTTGGGCTTGCTCCTTCCCGGGTTGATTCCTTGGAATGAACCGGTCTCTTCGAGCTCGCCATCTTGAATCTGGAGTTTCTTGATCACAGCAGAGGAGATCAAGTTCAGGCCGGCCCCGCCGTCAACCAACATTTTGGTGACCTTGAGGTTGCGGATGGTGGGAGAAACCAGCATCGGCAAGCACCCGACCGCAGTGGTGCGGTCAGGGTGATCCTCAAGATCAAAAACGATGGGCGTGCTGGACCATTTGAGGAGCCTGCGCGACTCCACGGGCGGCTCCGCTGCGTTTACCTCACGCACCCACTGCTTGAGTTGGCGGTGGGAGGTATGCAGGGAGGCGCCACCGTCGACGCACAGGACCTCCGTGGCCTTCTGGAACTCCTGCTCGCTGTTCTCCTCGTCCTCCATGTCTTCGTCGTCATCTTCCTCGTCGTTGTCGCGGCCCCGGGGAGGTCGATCTCCTTGCCGCTGCTTAGCCTTGCCGCGGCGTCCTCCCCGGCCGTTGAACGGCCGCTTCTTGCTGGGCTCTTCCCCGCCACCTTGGGTCTTCTCCTTGTCGCGCCTCTCGTACTCAGCTTTCTGCTGCTCGACGAGGTACTCGACGCGCTTGCAGTTGGAGAGATCGTGACCCTTGGTGCGGTGGATCTTACAGTATTGCTTGTCGGAGTTACCCGGCTTGTCGGCCGCCG
Organism: Secale cereale; assembly: GCA_902687465.1. Lineage (NCBI taxonomy): Eukaryota > Viridiplantae > Streptophyta > Magnoliopsida > Poales > Poaceae > Secale > Secale cereale. The sequence goes on from LR738714.1 coordinate 628,553,280, forward strand.
CTGCAGGGGCAGGCTCCTTGCCGGAGCTGCCAGCCTGCGCTTGCTTGGCGGGGGCCTCCTTGCCGGACTTCTCGACGGCAAGCACCTCCTTCTTGCCCTTCTTCCTGTTGTTCCACCGCCGGCTCTTCTTTGCCGGGGCGGCGTCGTCGCTGTCGCTTCCTCCTGCGCCAGTATCCTCCCCGGGGAGTCTCCTCCCCTCTTCCGCGCGTGCGCACTTGTCAGCAAGAGCGTAGAGCTCGCTGACATCCCGGATCTTCGTCATCGCCATCTCCTCACGCATGCGGCGGTTACGCACGTTCTGATGGAACGCGCTGATAACCGCGGCAGGGTGAACGTCAGGGATGTTGTGCTGCACCCGGCTGAAGCGTTGGATATACTTGCGCAGGGTCTCGCCTTCCTTCTGGGCCAAGATATGGAGATCGCTCTCCTGGCCATGGGGTTTGTGGCCGCCGGTGAAGGCGCCAACAAACTGGTGGCAAAGGTCGGCCCAAGAAGAGATGGAACCTTCCGGCAAGTGCATGAGCCACGAACGGACGTTCGGCTTTAGCACGAGCGGGAAGTAATTAGCCAAGATCTTCTCGTCACGCCCCCCGGCAGCTTGCACCGCGATGGTGTAGACGCTGAGAAACTCCGAGGGGTGCGTCTTGCCGTCGTACTTCTCCGGTACGTCGGGCTTGAAATTCTTCATGCTGGGCCACTGGACGCGCCGCAGCTCGCGGGTGAACGCAGGGCAGCCTGCCGCGTACGGCAAGTCGCCTGGTTCACCGGGCGCGTGCGCGTCGACAGTGTTCCCAGCTCTCTTGTCGGATTGTCGCCGAGCTTCTCGGCGGCGCTCGATTGTGGTCCGAGCGTCTTCATCTCGCCGGTCGTCGAGGACTTGGCGCTGGTCACGACGAGCCCGCGGGTCCGACGAGGCCGTGGAGCCGTCGTCGGGGTTGTTCCGGCGGGGCGGCGTCTTCTGCTTCTGCGGCGGGGAGTGCACGCTTGTCGCACCCCCGGCAGTCTTGTCGCCGATAGCCTTCGTCTTCTCAGCTTGCCGCGGCCGTGAGGTCGACGGCTGCTGTGGAGAATCGTTGTTGGCGAAGTCTATCAGGCTTCGGATGGTAGCCCTCCATTCTTCGGCCTTGTCGGCCGCTGGGGGAAAGTCGAGGAGCAATTGCGCTCTTGCGAGCGCTTCCGCTGGAGTGGAGGGGAACGCGGGCGAGCGGTGCGAGGAGCGGGATACGCTCGGACTTCTAACAATGTTAGAAGGAGCGGGGTCCCGCGCCGGCGCCTTCGCTTTGCTTGTGCCCGGACGGGGGTCCGGGGCGTCCCGCGAGCCTCCGGTCTGGCCTTGCCCCAGCAAGCGGATACCACCTCCCGTGGTATGGCGCTGCTGGGTCGTCGTGTGCTGGGATGGACGCGGCGCGTCCACGGAGACCGAGGTTCGGTCGTCCGTCCTGTTCTTGGATCTGGTGGCGCCGTGAGTGTCCTCACCGGCGGTCACCCTTCCGACGGCATCTCCCCCGCCCACCGTTGGCTCTGGTGGCGGCGGGTGAGACGCAGACGGGCCTCCGACCTCCGAAGCCTTCTTCTTCGGGGCCATGGAGTTGTCGCTGATGAAGTTGCTGATGAAGCTGGAGAGGTTGATGAAGAATGCGCCCGCGCGAACGCCGGATCAGGTTCGCACAACCTCGACGCCCCCTACCTGGCGCGCCAAAGATGTCGGGGGAAACTGTCCGCCACGAACACCTATGGGACCGGAGCCCCTTGTCTGTGCGGTACGAGGGCGGAGGAAGCACAAAGAGCAGATCGTAGCGAGCACGCGGGCAGTTTTACCCAGGTTCGGGCCGCGGTAGACGCGTAAAACCCTACTCCTGCTTGGTTGTGTATTGAGTTTGAGCGCTCGGGAGCTTGAAGAAGCAGCTACACCAAGCGCGAGAGTGATCTAGGTTCCGAACCCCCTCCACGTTGTGCATGGGCCTCCTTTTATAGTGCAAGGGGTCACCGACAGGTGTCAACGTAAGAGAAAGGGGTAAAAATGTAAAAGAGGTGGTAGTTGTAACAGTGCGGGAACAGTGGAGCTACAGTACAGAACAGTGGTCTATACCTACTTTAACAGTGGGGGACAAGGGCATTTAATGCCCGTCGCCGTCGACCCCAAAAGCTCCCGCCTTAGCGTCTCCGTCCGCCACGGCGACGGATCCATCACCGTGGAGTGCCACCGTGTACCCCAGGCTGCACAGCCATCCGCCACGCGTCCCTGGATAGGCCCCAAGGCGACGCGTGGGCCGATGAGCTGGAGCGCGGGCACACAGCGCAGCCTCCCCGGCAAGCACCTTGCCGGGGCCTTGATCTTGCCGGGCCCGGGAGTTTGTCGCTCCCCGGGCCCCTTGCCGGGGCGCATATAGCGCCGAGGCGTTGTCTTCTAGTCTTCCTGGCAAGCTCCTCTTGCCAGGGTCTTGTGTTAGCGGGACAGTCTTGAGCCTGGTACGGCCTTCCCGGCAAGCTCCTCTTGCTGGGGTCTTGGTCTTCTTCCTTGTACACTTTGTTTTTGAATGGTTTAATAGGGAGCAGGAAAGGTCTCCGGCGAGCACGTGGTAAACCCCGCCGCGGGAAGCTGCAACTGCCCGTGCACAAGTTGGGGTACTGAGGTACCCCCTACCTTAGTACACCGACACGTGGGAAGGAGCGATGCGATGACAGCCCCGGAACCTACACTAATGGAGATAGCAGCCTCGCGAAGATAGGAGTTAACCTGGTCAGTTGTTCCTGTGGGAAATGGAGTCCCATAGTCACCGATGTACCACAAACCGCTTCCGCCATCAGCCACTAGAAACCTTGTGTTGTACTCACAGGCCAGAATGGTCTTGTACTACATATTATGTATTTTGCTTGGAGTTTTCTGTAACAAGTTGGTGCCTCATCAGCTAACAGTGATCCTATGCCTGGTGAGCACAGGGGCCACTTTTGGGAAATTAATATCCCGAAAACCCGGTCCTGACAGGCCGCGGCCCAGGCACGGGCGACGTGGGCGTCCGGATCGGGCCACCGTGGTCGCCGGTTCCCAAGAGGAACGACTGCAGATGGCAGTGCTGGAGGCTCGTGGTGGTGGTGCTGGGACTCCGGCGACGTGTGGAGGCCCGGCGAGGCGTGGAAGGGCAGATCCGTGCAGATGCTCTCCAGATCTGGCCGGAGGAGGGCCGATCTGGCCGGCGGTGAGGTGAAGGCCGAAACAGCGGCGAGCAGTCGAAGGCCTGGTTGCGGGTGAGTCGCGGGCACGATGCTGGGCATCGGTGAGGGTGACGACCGGCGGCGGTGGTACCTGACATTGCGGAGGGAGGCAGCGCAAGGCGGCAGTCGCCAGTGGGAGGAGCTGGCGGCGGGACGTGGGGCTCGAGGACGGCGGCTGCACGAGGTGCGGGGCTCAGCGGCTGCGCGAGCGGGAGGAGCGGGAGGAGTTCGGGCGCGGCGGCGGCGGATGGTTTGGGCCCGCTTCGGCCCGGGGTGGACCGCGGATGGGCCAGACGGTCCGCGGCGGTGGGGAGAGAAGCTGGGGCGACGTGGCGAACAGGGAGAGGCTGAAGCGGTGGCTGGCGGCGGCGCTGGCCTGCGGGGAGGCGGCAAGTGGCTGGGGGGCAGTGGTTTTTGCGCGGATTTCGAGGTGGCGGCGCCGAATCCGAGGAAGGAGGTCTAGCGGTTAGGGTTTAGGCTAGGGATGCCCAAATCTGGCAAGGGAAGGTGTTCAAATAGGGTAGGTAGGCTAGGACTAGGGTTACTAGGGGTTTTCGGACCCCTCGATCATAATCGGACGGCTTCAGACATGAGGAGGGGTAGGATAGGCCTAGGAGGTGCAGGTGAGCTGTGTAGAGGGCCTCGGACTGAGAAGAGATAGAAGAGAGAGATGCCCGGCACATCGTTTCGATGACCGAAACGTCCCACGCATTGTCTGGCGATAGTTCCGCTATAGTTTAACGGTTTGGCTATCAAATGGACCCCGAATGCGACGAAATTTGACAGGCAGTCTACCTACACTATAACAAGACCACACGCCTAGTTTCATCCCATTCCGAGAACATTTTTCGGCCACATACAAAAGGAGGTTTCGGAAGTGCCGCGGGCGCGTGCGAGCGTGTCTTGGCTCAGAACGGACAACGGGAAGAACTGGGAGATCGTGCAACCACGAACGGATGCAAGTTTTAAAAACATACTAATGACAATGCACATGATGACATGGCAAAGTGCAACACGCCAGAAGATGACATGGCAACGGCGACGAATAACTGAGTGACACCTAGCGCATTAGTCTCGGGGCGTCACAACACTCCCCTACTAACAAGAGATCTCGTCCCGAGATCTTAGGAACGAGACGGAAGAGGAAAAGGGAAGAAGAAAGTTCTTAGAGGACAAAAGAGTGAAACGAAAGAAGCTTGAGAGGTTGAGCCACTTCGAAAGAAAGAATATAACGGAGATGAGCGAGATTGAGAATCTCCATTACAAAAGAGGAACAAGGAACATTACGAGAACCTTGGCGGTAGAAAGACAAGAATCAATAGCTTAAATGACAAGAGAGACATTGAAACCACTTCGGTTAAAGAGATAGAAAAGAAATTCGAGCGAAGGAATTTGGGCAACACTCTGGCTGAAAATGAAATGAATAGGACATGATATGATGGAGCGATACTTGATGAGAGGTACAACATAATGCCTCCGGAATAGTTGAAAGAGTTAGACGAAAGAACAGAGAAGAAGATGACAAGTTCCACCACGAATGCATTTGAAAGAGAATCTTCAAGGGAAAGGCTTGAACGGAGTTGTTGAGAAAATCAACAACAAAAGAATTCGCTTGTATTGGTCTTATGGAAAACATCTCAAACTTGAGGTGAATTTCTGCAACTACCAAAAGATTGAATTTGATGAGAGGAACGAAGAGATTGAAAACTCCACATCAAAAGAATACGGAGAGTTATTTGCACTTTGAGAAGCGAGAAGAAAATACTTGAGCTGCTCCACAAGAATTTCCTGAATATATGAGGAATGAATTAAATCATGATGAACCACCCTGAAGAACTCCAATAACAAAAGGATGATGAAGGATGAAAAGAATAAGAATAAAGCCTTGCGATGATTTAGATAGAGGTTCCGACGAGATAGTCGAGAGAACTTTGAACTCCAGAAAGAAAAGATGAAACCACTTGAGATTAGGATTTATTCATCAACAACAAATTCGGAAGGAAGGGATTAATCACCTTCACAAGGAAGAATAAGAATTATGTTATGCTTATCCTCCACCAATAAATTGATGAGTAACAATGGACTTGCATACTACTTATTCACGTTGAAATAGATTAAAGAGGGATATGGCACAAAACTAGAGAAAGTCTTCCTGAACCACCGATAAGATTGGAAAGAACAAATGAATCGATATGATGACAAAGGAAAAGGAATATTGAAGGGACCACCGTAAGAACTGAAACCGAGTGATGGAAAGAACGAACCACCGTAAGGAATTGAAATCGAGTCAATACAAGAGAATTAATCGCCAGGAAGAATAAATAACTTGAGGGAATTAGAATGACGAGAACGAAGAGATCGTGTACTGATTAAAGAATATTTGAACGAAGCACCGGACGAATGTGAGACGAACGAAGAGACATGAATGAAGAATATTTGGACGACAAAATTAAAAACTGAGAACGAAGAAATCTTCTGAAATAATGGCCTTCGGAGGAACACAAAGAAAAGAATTCATGAAATACTCCGGAAGAATGAAAAGAAGAAAGGTTGAACCGATGATGAAAAGAATTTGCAAACGATCTTTGAGAAGGCACATGAAGGATGGAATTCATACTTACGTCACACTTGAAAATAATTTCGGAACACTCCGGGAAATTAGAAGAGTCAGGTAAGATGCTGGGAAAAGACCTGTGGGTTATGAGCCCACAGAAAAGAAACACCGCTGAAAAGGATTGAAAAGGAGATGATGCACCGATATGATTTAAAAGCTTGAATCAGGTGACAACCTCGAATTAATCGGAAGATAGATGAATCTCCCGAGATGTCTTCAGAACTCAGGAACAATTAAATGGCAAGAGATGAACGAGCACGGGAAAAACATTTGAGTGGAGGTAAAAGGATATGACAAACACCGAAACTTGAATTGAATCCACCGGAGAAGAAAAGAGATTAAGAATGTCGAACAAGACGAGAATTCATCAGTTATAATTGAGGAAAGAATCCATGGACTTCGTACGAGTAGGATGGATACTCGATTAAGGACTCCGACCCCGAGAAGAAAAGGATGGGTGGGTGGGAAAATTGAAGACCACATCGGACGGGGGAAACAACGTCGGTTGGAAAGAACTTAGGACTGAACTTGCAAAAGACAAGGAGGATTGAATCAACTTGACGAGAATTGCACCGGATGAAAAGAGATGACATTTCAACGAACGAAAACTAACTGCGTGATCCTAAAAAAATTGAAGTGGAAGAGGAGTAATTCAAAACACCTATGCCAAGATTCCTCACCAGAGCAACGAAGGGGCAGAGGAGTAAAAAGAATTCCTACTATTCGATATAACTAGACTCCGAAAATAGTTTTTTTTTCTAGACTCGACAACGGCCAAGCTACGATCAATCAAGGGGACTCCTATGGTCGGTAGAGACTCTGATACCAACTTGTCACGCCCAAGATGCGATTCTATCCCGATCACGTGATACACTCGTGATTGGGGCACAACCGCATTTCGGGCGCTTAGCAAGATGGATATCATTACAACGTACCATTACATAAATACATGGGGATACATACAATTCATACAAATCACATGAATACAACAACATCTATACAAGACATCCGACTACGGATGCAAACATGAACAACACAATGACATCCATCTGCTATCCCAGGCTGCCGACCAGGAACCTAACCCAAGACTGATGAAGCAGAAGAAGAAAGAACTCCAACAAAAGTGCATCACTCTCACGTCAAGTCATTGGAAACCTGCACCTGCAACTATTGTTGTAGTATCTGTGAGCCACGAGGACTCAGCAATCCCATAACCATGGGTATCAAGACTAGCAAAGCTTTATTGGGTATGGAGAGGTTAAGTGGTGAGGTTGCAGCAGCGGCTAAGCAAAAGTATGGTGGCTAACACTACAAAAAAATACACTTCCGTGATGATACGTGTTTGTCACAGTAGGTCACGTTTTCTGTCATGCATGTACATCCATGATGATTTTTTGACTGAATCAAGATAATCATACATGTGCTGTCATAGAAGTGTTCCATGACATTGCCAAAATTATCATCACGGAAGTGTCCACTTCCATGATGATAAATCGCACGTCACAGAAGTGCTTTCGTCAAGTGTGGCCGGCACGTGGCATCCACCGCAACGGAACGTCGTTAAGCTATCGGTGTCGGGGGAAACTGTCCGCCACGAACACCTATGGGACCGGAGCCCCTTGTCTGTGCGGTACGAGGGCGGAGGGAGCACAAAGAGCAGATCGTGACGAGCACGCGGGCAGTTTTACCCAGGTTCGGGCCACGGTAGACGCGTAAAACCCTACTCCTGCTTGGTTGTGTATTGAGTTTGAGCGCTCGGGAGCTTGAAGAAGCAGCTACACCCAGCGCGAGAGTGATCTAGGTTCCGAACCCCCTCCACGTTGTGCATGGGCCTCCTTTTATAGTGCAAGGGGTCACCGACAGGTGTCAACGTAGGAGAAAGGGGTAAAAATGTAAAAGAGGTGGTAGTTGTAATAGTGCGGGAACAGTGGAGCTACAGTACGGAACAGTGGTCTATACCTACTCTAACAGTGGGGGACAAGGGCATTTAATGCCCGTCGCCGTCGACCCCAAAAGCTCCCGCCTTAGCGTCTCCGTCTGCCACGGCGATGGATCCATCACCGTGGAGTGCCACCGTGTGCCCCAGGCTGCACAGCCATCCGCCACGCGTCTCTGGATAGGCCCCAGGGCGACGCGTGGGCCGATGAGCTGGAGCGCGGGCACACAGCGCAACCTCCCCGGCAAGCACCTTGCCGGGGCCTTGGTCTTGCCGGGCCCGGGAGCTTGTCGCTCCCCGGGCCCCTTGCCGGGGCGCATATAGCGCCGAGGCGTTGTCTTCTAGTCTTCCTGGCAAGCTCCTCTTGCCAGGGTCTTGTGTTAGCGGGACAGTCTTGAACCTGGTACGGCCTTCCCGGCAAGCTCCTCTTGCCGGGGTCTTGGTCTTCTTCCTTGTATACTTTGTTTTTGAATGGTTTAATAGGGAGCAGGAAGGTCTCCGGCGAGCACGCAGTAAACCTTGCCGCGGGAAGCTGCAACTGCCCGTGCACAAGTTGGGGTACTGGGGTACCCCTACCTTAGTACACCGACAGGAGCCCCCGGGCCTGGGCCGCACACGGTGCCGAGCGCTGTTGGGCCAGGCACAAAACAGTGCACGGGCACCCGCGGCCCGCGGCGCGCCGAATCCACTTCCATATCCGCCGCACCCCACGGTAACGGCACGCGTCGATCGCGGCGCCGTGGGATGGGACGTGCCCACGATCTCTTAATGGAAAGGGGGAAACGCCCCCCACTCCCCCATAAAAGCAGAGGAAGCGGGCGCGGTTTCCCTCCTTGCGCTATCATTGCATCATCTTCCTTGTCCAAAAGATTCTCTCTTGTGCTCTGCCTCCACATCTCCGCCGCCGCCAAGCTCTTCGTTCCCCTCCTTCCACCGCGTCCGCCATGGCCCCAAAGACCGACAAGGCGAAGGCGGAGAAGGCCAAGCGGGAGAAATCGGAGCAAGCGGCCAAGCTCATCGCGTATCGGAAGCGGCATGTCGTCTTCCCGCCGAAGCTCGGCGTGCGGGAGCTCTGGAACAAGTACTACTTGTTCTGGTCTAAGGAAACCGACGCGCATCCCCGCACGCGAGCATATCCGGCCGCCGCCAAGGACAGCTATCCCGGCGGGTACCATTTCTTCGCTGCCTTCTTTCATTGTGGTCTCTGTCCTCCTTTCTCAAACTTCTTCTGCGATGTCATGAACACATACGGCCTTCATTTGCTTGACTTCACCCCCAACGCCATTCTCACCATGGCTGTTTTCGCACATATGTGCGAAAACTTCATAGGAGTCCACCCCAATGTAGCCCTCTTTAGACACTTCTTCACTCCTAGAGCCGAGGCCGATGCCCCCCTCTCCGGAGGAATTTCTTGGATCTTTCGTCTGAATAAAAAAGGGGCGTACTTGCCGGGGGAGCTCCGCGGCAAGTGGGAGGAATGGCGAGCGGAGTGGTGCTGGATCGTAGAACACCAGCCGCAAGCCTTCACCGCGCCGCGCACAACGCCCATCGTGCGCGGCAGGGACTGGAGTGAGCTGGACTCGGACGACGTCAAGCTCAACATCGCCCTCGTCCGGATTCTTCGCCTTCGGTTGGCCAATCTGTCAGTTGCTGAGGTGGGCGCAGATTTCCTCCGCCGGCGCATCGCCCCTCTCCAAGACCGGAAGAGGCCGGCCTGGGAGTACGGCGGCCCGGCAGACATCATGAGGCTGCGCCCCGGGCTCAACTTCAACTTCACCACGTTGGAGCTGCGGGGAAAGGTACGGGAACTCTTCAAGTACGACCCGACCCACCCCGAGTGGTTCAGGACTCCCCGGGGAGTGGTGCCGCTCTGCAACAACGCCGTCAGGGATCGGATCCTCGCCATGATGCCCATGTGTGACTCGCACGGCGTGGACCGCACGTGGATCGCCCCGAAGCCCATCGACGTCCTCAACTTCTACGACAACCTCGAAGAGGTGGCGAGGAACAAGGAGGACCTCAAGCTGCACACACGGGACACCACCGAGCAGGAGATCGCCTACATAGCTTCCCGGGATGAAGAGGCCGCCGCAGCCGCGGCGGCAGGAATTTTCGGGTACTCGCCGGAACAGGCGGAGGCTGCGGACGCGTCCACCCAGGCGGAGGAGGCGGAGATCCGCAGGCTGCTGAATCTTCCTCCCGACGCGCTCGCCGGGGTCCCCTCGCTGAGGCACTCCGGGATCCATGGGATCGCGGCGGAGGCCGCGGCGGCAGAGGGCACCGCCGGAGGTAGCAGAGGCGCCGCGAGAGGCGGAGGCGCCAAGGGAAAGAGGGCCGCAGCGCTGGACGCTGGGCCCAGTGAGCCGGCCGGGGCAGAGGAGGAGGAGGAGGAGGCCGAGGACTCCGGCGGATCCACGGAATTGTACGCCGACGACCTCTCCTCGTCGGAGAGCTCCCCGCCCCCGGCAAGCCCGAGGCAGTCCCCGGTGAAGCGCCTCCGCAAGGCGGCGACGGGGGAGAGAGCGCAGGCGCCCCGGCAACAGCCACCTCGCCGGGCAGCTCCCCGGGGGAGCCAAGCCGCGCCAAGGTCGTCCGGCGCACCAGCCGCAGCGGAGGCGGCCCGTACGCGGACCACAACTGAGGCGCCTCGCAGGCCGCCAGTGAGCCGGCAGGGGTCTTCTCGGAGCGGAGCAGCGGCTCCGCCCGCCCCTCGGGCGCCGGCTACCACAGGGGCTGGGTCTTCGCAGCCCCCAGCCCCGGTGAACACCAAGCGCGCGAGGGAGTCTTCGTCTTCCGCTCCTCGCGCCGACGCGCCCACGGTGGAGTATGATTTCTCCGCCCTGAGCGAGGACGACGAGGAGGACCAGGAGTAAGGATCCGGGACCTTACTTCTTCTTGATTTCTGTCTTGGTTTTTTGTTGATGTTGACTCTGTTTATTGTTCTGATTTCAGGACCCTGGCCCATCGCGCGGCGAAGAAGGCCAAGGCGCCCGAGGTCGAGGCCGCGGAAGACTCGGCAACTGCGGCAACAGAGGGTGTGCCGGAGCCGAGCCTGCCGGACCCGAGTGCTGCTCCGAGGAGCAGCCCCCAGCGTAGCCCGCAGCGCAGCCCCCAGCGTAAGTCTGGGGTTTTCTCTTTTCGCTTGTCGGGGTACGCCTGAGGATTTTGTTTTGTCTTCGAGTCTTGACGTTTCTTGTCTTGTTCTGTGCAGAGGTGGAACCACAGCGGGAAGAGCGCCCGGAGAACATTGTCGAGGAGCCGCAGGCCCCGCCGTCCCCGCCAAGGCATGACTCTCCGGCAAGGGAGAGCGCTCCGCCAAGGGCGGGTACTCCGCCAAGGCAGAGTACCCCGCCAAGGGCGAGCAGCCCGGCGAGGGCGGTCACTCCGCCAAGGCCGAGCTCCCCGGCGAGGGAGCCCGCCGCTGAGGACGTCCGCCAAGGTATGTATGGTGACTTGTCTTCTTGGCTTGCTTCTTTTTTTGGATATTTGCTTGAGCCTTGAACTTCTTTTCCTTCTTCTTCTTTTTAGATCTTCCTCTTCCTGAGCCCATGGAGACGGAGGTTATCAACCTCGAGGAAGAGGGCGCGCAGGGCGGCGGCGGCGACGCTCCCGTTGTCGAGGAGATGGCCGAGGCCGCCGAGCCGGCCGCGCAGGAGACTGCCCCAGCTGCGGACGCAGCGGCTGGGGAGGGGGACGGCGACCACACCGCCGGCCCGGAGGCGGCGGGAGCATCAGATGCTGCACCGGCCACCGGCCCCTCCGCCAGCAAGGAGCAGGGGTATTATCTCGAGGCCCCCAACGGCGTCTTCATCCAGATGCCTTGGGGGTCTTCATCGCGAGCTCCTGCGGAGGGCGAGGCGTTCGACGGAGAAGTCCTCGCCTCCGCAGGCCTGAAAATCGTCGAGGCGCCCGGCGGGAGTGAGGGGCCCGAGGAGGAGAGGTTGCTCCACCAGCTCCTGGCCCTTTACCGGGCCAGGCAGGCGAAGCTGGCCTCCCGGGAAGCCCTCGCCGCCAAGGCCGCTAAGGAAATGGAGAAGCGCGCGGCGGAGCTCAGCGCCGCCAACCAGGCGGCCCTCCGCGAGGTGGCGGAGGAGCGTGAGCGTCTCGCCGGCGAGTACCAGGAGTGGGTACTCGAGAAGGCTGAAGCTGAGGAGCAGCAGCGGCTCGCCGGGGTGGAAATGTCCCGGCGAGAGGGAGAGCTCGCGCAGCGGAAGGTCGAGCTCGACTCCCACGAGGAGGACCTTGCCGCTCGCGAGGCAGCCCTTGGCGGGGAGCTGAAGGAGGCGAAAGCCGCCGCGGTTGCCGCGGAAGACGCCAAGAAGGAGCTTGCCGCCAAGGTTGAACAGTTGGAGAAGGCGATGAAGGTGAGCGCCGAGAAGGTTGCCGCGCTCATCTTGGAGCGCGAGAAGGATGCTCACACAAACTCCGAGCTTCAGGTGAGTCTCTCCAAGAGGGGCGACGAGCTGAAGGCCGCCAAGGACTCCATTGAGGACTTGGAGCTGAAGGTCACCACTCTGAAGGAATCGCTCGATGTTGCCCGGGCTCAGGAGACCAAGTTGAAGGATGAGCTCCGCAAGGAGCGGACCTTGGTGGAGAACGTCAACAAGGCGTCCGAGCTCTTCCGGCAGACCATTGAAGTGTGGACCGAAGACCTGGTTTCTTCTGCGTCCAATATTGACCAGGAGTTGCTGGCGTTGAAGGTCGAACATCTCATCTACTCGCCGGATCCGGATCTCCCGCACAGCGCCAGGCTCAGCCTCTTCTTCAGAGGGATCGCGCCGGCCCTTGCAAGTCTCCGGAACCGCATCCCCGCGCAGCTGGCCGAGGAGTCGCGCCTGCTCTGCGCGGGAACTCTGGAGCGGGTGCTGACGAAGATCGTGTACCGCAACCCGGGAATCAACCTCACGAACGTTCTTCGCAGCTTGCCGGCTGATGCAGACACGGAGGCCCTGAAGGAGCAGGTCGGCCACATCATCGCCAAGGTGGCAAAGCTTGGCAGGAAGGAAGGCGACCGCGTAGACTAGGGCTCCATTATCTTTATCTTGTTGCTGCACATTATGTCATGAACTTATTAGTCCATCGCGACAATCTATCCTTTGTAAGATATTCACTTTATTTTGATTAATCGGTGCAATGTTATCTTCCTTGTCTCAATCTTTGACTTTGTATGTTTTTCACCCTACGCTCCCGGGGAGCTTGCCGGCAAGGGGCCTTTGCCGCGAGCGCTGAGTGCTGGACTCTGAGCAGCCTGCTGGCCAAGGTCCTCGCCGGCAAGCAACCTTGCCGCAGCTGGTCGCAGCGCACTTAGCTTGCTGAGCGTACTCGGAAACGAAGCAAGGGCGCGACACTTGTCGCAGCTCACTTAAATCGTTGAGTGGACTCGAAAACAAGATAAGGGTGCGGCAAGCTACGGGTAGGTTCCTCCGCGCACAGGTTTTCCATACAAAATGTGATCGTTCAAGGAAGACAACTTCAAAATTTAAAATTTGCACTGGTCAAATTCTAACAACTTATCTTTCATACGCTGCTTGCTTATATCGCTTGCTTTCCGGTAAGGCTTCTCTTTCTTGAACAGCACTTGGTTCCTCCTCCACCTCCTTCCCCCCCGGCAAACTTGTGCGCGAGGAACGTTCCTTCTGCTTAAGAGGAAAGAAAAGGGAGAGGGAAACAAGTATATGGCCTTTCGGCGTGCTAATGCTTACCGTATGCTTGAGTGTTGCATCAAATGCCAAACAGAACATGCAAACAGCAAAGAGAAGCATGCAAAAGGCAATCGATGCGAAAAACGCGAAAGCTTTACTGATGCACGGGGTCTGCGCCCGGCTTTGTACAAAGGGTTACATGCAACAGCGGCAAAGCTTGTACAAAAGGTGGTTGCCGGAGCGGATCACGGCAACCGCGCCTTAGGGGTGAAACTTGCGAAGATGCTCTATGTTCCAGGAGTTGCTCACCGGTAAGCCTTCTTCGGTCTCGAGGCGGACAGCGCCGGGCCTCGTAACTTGTCTCACCCGATAAGGGCCTTCCCACTTCGGCGTCAACTTGTTGGAATTCTTGGTGGACTGAACACGCCGAAGAACAAGGTCGCCTTCCTCGAGACTCCTGGCCTTGACTTTGCGGCTATGGTAGCGGCGCAAAGCTTGCTGGTATCGAGCAGCTCGTACAGCAGCCTGGAGACGTCCCTCCTCAAGGAGCAATGCGTCATCTTGCCGCAGTTGCTCTTGCTCGAGCTCATCATAAGCGAGCACTCGAGGAGATCCGTATACGAGTTCCGTGGGGAGAACTGCTTCTGCTCCATAGACTAGAGCAAAAGGTGTCTGCCCGGTGGCTCGACTTGGTGTCGTTCTGATTGACCAAAGAGCCGCCAGGAGCTCCTCTATCCAATTCCTTCCGCACTTGCGCAGCCTGTCAAAGGTCCTTGTCTTGAGTCCGCGCAGCACTTCAGCATTTGCCCTCTCCGCCTGACCGTTGCTCCTTGGGTGAGCAACAGAAGCGAAACAGACCTTGGCGCCAAGGTCTTGGACGTACTGCATGAAGGTGCGACTTGTAAATTGCGTACCGTTGTCGGTGATGATCCTGTTAGGGATCCCGAAACGGCAAACAATTGACCTGAAGAACCTGACCGCTGACTGTGCTGTCACCTTCCTCACCGGCTCCACTTCTGGCCACTTTGTGAACTTGTCGATTGCAACGTACAAGTACTCAAAGCCCCCGACAGCACGAGGGAAAGGGCCGAGGATATCGAGCCCCCAGACCGAGAAGGGCCATGACAAAGGGATTGTTTGGAGAGCTTGAGCTGGTTGATGGATTTGCTTCGCATGGAACTGGCACGCTTCACACTTGGTTACTAGTGCAGTTGCATCTTGGAGGGCTTCTTGCCAAAAGAACCCTTGCCGGAAAGCTTTCCCGGCAAGCGCCCTTGCGCCAATGTGGTGGCCGCATATGCCTCCGTGTATTTCCGCCAACAGCTTCTGTCCATCTTCTCTGGAGATGCACTTCAACCTGACACCGTTGAGTCTTCTTCTGTACAGCTCGTCATCCACGAACTGATACATACTTGACTGCCTGGTTATTTTCTCTATCTCTTGAGGGTCGTCGGGAAGTTCTCCAGTTTGCAGAAAACGGACGATCTGCTGCGCCCATGCCGGAGCCCGAGGCTCGACGGCAAGGACTAAAGGCTCGAGGGCCGCTGCGGGAACCTCAGCTTCTACGGCAAGGACCTCTGGTTCTGCCGGAGCTGATGGTCCCCCGGCAAGCTCGCCGGGGCGAGGCTTGCCGGGAACGCTTGCTTCAACTGTACAAGCCCGAGGACTTGCAGGAGCAAACTGTTCCTCAGCGTTCTGGTTGTTGATCTTGGGGACCTTGGCGGCGGTTTCAGGAAGATCCGCCGGCAAGTAGTCGCCGGAGACCAACTTTCTCTTCTTGGGCTGCCCAATTGATGGTGTAACGGATGGCTGAGTCAGCTTGAGCAAGAAGGTCCCTGGTTCCACAGGTAACTTCATCGCGGCGCACTTTGAAAGGCCATCTGCAATTTCATTTTGAGCTCTCGGGACGTGCTCCATCTGCAAACCTTCAAAGTGCTCTTCAAGCTTTCTCACTTCATCAACATAAGCTTCCATCAAAGGGCTCTGATAGCTCTTGTTAACTTGCCGGACCACCAACTGAGAATCGCCCCGCACAATCAGCTTTCTGATCCCAAGTTCGGCCGCAATCCTGAGGCCGGCGAGCAAGCCTTCATATTCTGCAGTGTTGTTTGTCGCTTGCTCCCTGGGAAAGTGCATCTGGATAACATATTTGAGGTGCTCTCCGGTGGGCGCGATGAGTACCACGCCGGCACCGGCGCCTTGCAGCGAGAAGGCACCGTCAAAATACATTACCCATTCACTTGTCGCTTCTTGTACGGGTGCACTTGTTTCTCGAACCTCTTCATCTGGTGTCGGGGTCCACTCAGCTATGAATTCTGCCAAAGCTCGGCTCTGTATGGTTGAAGTACTTTCAAACTTGAGTCCAAAGCTCGACAGCTCCAGTGCCCACTCGACGATCCTGCCTGTTGCTTCTGGATTGTGCAATATCCTCTTCAACGGAAAGCGAGTGACCACTGTTATCTCATGGGCTTGGAAGTAATGGCGCAGCTTTCTCGAGGCCATGAGGAGGCTGAAAAGCAATTTTTGCACACCAGAGGACCTTGATCTAGCCCCCTGGAGAAGGGAACTTACAAAATACACTGGGCGCTGCACCATCCTCTTCCGCACCTCTCCTTGCTCCTGCGCAGAGTCATCTTTGTCGGGGCCAGAGCTTGTCGGGACGGCCCCCTGCTTGTCGCTGGATTCACTTGCCGGTGGTGCTGATTCCTCGTCGGACTCCCTCTCCGCTACTAACGCAGCACTAACCACCTGGTTGGTTGCCGCTAAGTATAGCAACAACTTTTCCTGTGGTCTAGGTGCGACAAGTATAGGAGTGGAGGACAGGTACCGTTTCAAATCCTGCAACGCCGCCTCCGCTTCCGGAGTCCACTTCATGGGACCTGCCTTCTTCAAGATTTTGAAGAAAGGTAGGGCGCGTTCCGCAGACTTTGAAATGAACCTACTGAGGGCAGCAACACAACCTGCAAGCCTCCTGACATCCTTGACGCGCTTTGGGGCCTCTATCTGCTCGATGGCTTTGATCTTGTCGGGGTTGGCTTCAATCCCCCTCTGCGATACAAAGAACCCGAGAAGCTTGCCGGAGGGGACTCCAAAGACGCAGTTCTCGGGGTTCAACTTGAGCTGTATCCTGCGCAGGTTCTGAAACGTTTCTTCCAGGTCTTGAATCAGGGTTTATTTGCTCTTGCTCTTCACCACGATGTCATCCATGTAAGCTTCTACATTTCTATGGATCTGTGGCTCAAAAGCAGTGTACACTACCCTTGCAAAGGTTGAGCCTGCATTCTTCAATCCAAACGGCATGCGGATAAAGCAATAAGTGCCACATGGAGTGATAAATGCAGTCTTCTCCTCATCTTCCTTGGCCATGAAAATCTGATGATAGCCTGAGTATGCATCAAGAAAGCAGAGTAGCTCACATCCGGCAGTGGAGTCAACGATCTGGTCAATGCGCGGCAAAGGGAATGGATCCTTGGGACATGCTTTATTGACATCGGTGAAGTCTATACACAGTCTCCATTTCCCGTTGGCCTTGCGCACGACGACTGGGTTTGCCAACCACGTCGGATGGATCACACCTCTAACTAGGCCTGCTGCTTCTAGCTTCTTGATTTCCTCGTTGATGAACTCTTGGCGCTCCACGGCTTGCTTCCTCACTTTCTGCTTGATGGGCCGCGCATGAGGACAGACAGCAAGCTTGTGCTCAATCACCTTCCTGGGAACACCGGGGATGTCAGATGGTTGCCAGGCAAACACATCGACATTCGCCCGCAGGAAGGCAACGAGCGTGCTTTCCTATTTGCTGTCAAGGGTGGCACTGATGGTGAAGGTACCACCAGTGCCGTCCTCCCTTGCGGACACTTTCTTGGTTGCCGGAGGAGCAGCCATTCCTTTCTTACTCTTGCCGGTGGAGCTCGATGGAACGTCCTCGACGGCAGCGCAGCACTCCGAGGAGGTGCGGTTGCCGGAGTGGGTCCCAGAGCACTTGCCGGACTTGGTCTTCGTCTTCTTCCCCCCGGGAGCTTCAGCGGCAAGAGTATCCTTCTCGGCCGCAGCTGCCGCATCCCGGTAAATCTTGTCGGCGCAAATAAGCGCATCCTTCTTGTCGCTGTGGACAGTGATGACGCTTATCGGCCCCGGCATCTTCAGCACGTTGTAGGCATAGTGGGAAGCTGCCATGAACTTGGCGAGGGCAGGACGGCCAAGTATTCCATTGTAGGGCAATGGAATATCGGCGACGTCAAAGGTGATGCGCTCAGTCCTGAAGTTGAGCTCCCCGCCAAAGGTCACCGGCAGAGTGATCTTTCCCTTGGGCTTGCTCCTTCCCGGGTTGATTCCTTGGAATGAACCGGTCTCTTCGAGCTCGCCATCTTGAATCTGGAGTTTCTTGATCACAGCAGAGGAGATCAAGTTCAGCCCGGCCCCGCCGTCAACCAACATTTTGGTGACCTTGAGGTTGCGGATGGTGGGAGAAACCAGCATCGGCAAGCACCCGACCGCGGTGGTGCGGTCAGGGTGATCCTCAAGGTCAAAAACGATGGGCGTGCTGGACCATTTGAGGAGCATGCGCGACTCCACGGGCGGCTCCGCTGCGTTTACCTCACGCACCCACTGCTTGAGTTGGCGGTGGGAGGTATGCAGGGAGGCGCCACCGTCGACGGACAGGACCTCCGTGGCCTTCTGGAACTCCTGCTCGCTGTTCTCCTCGTCCTCCATGTCTTCGTCGTCGTCTTCATCGTCGTTGTCGCGGCCCCGGGGAGGTCGATCTCCTAGCCGCTGCATAGCCTTGCCGCGGCGTCCTCCCCGGCCGTTGAACGGCCGCTTCTTGCTGGGCTCTTCCCCGCCACCTTGGGCCTTCTCCTTGTCGCGCCTCTCGTACTCAGCTTTCTGCTGCTCGACGAGGTACTCGACGCGCTTGCAGTTGGAGAGATCGTGACCCTTGGTGCGGTGGATTTTACAGTATTGCTTGTCGGAGCTACCCGGCTTGTCGGCCGCCGCTGCAGGGGCAGGCTCCTTGCCGGAGCCGCCAGCCTGCGCTTGCTTGGCGGGGGCCTCCTTGCCGGACTTCTCGACGGCAAGCACCTCCTTCTTGCCCTTCTTTCTGTTGTTCCGCCGCCGGCTCTTCTTTGCCGGGGTGGCGTCGTCGCTGTCGCTTCCTCCCGCGCCAGCATCCTCCCCGGGGAGTTTCCTCCCCTCTTCTGCGCGTGCGCACTTGTCAGCAAGAGCGTAGAGCTCGCTGACGTCCCTAATCTTGGTCATCGCCATTTCCTCACGCATGCGGCGGTTACGCACGTTCTGATGGAACGCGCTGATAACCGCGGCAGGGTGAACGTCAGGGATGTTGTGCTGCACCCGGCTGAAGCGTTGGATATACTTGCGCAGGGATTTGCCTTCCTTCTGGGCCAAGATATGGAGATCGCTCTCCTGGCCATGGGGTTTGTGGCCGCCAGTGAAGGCGCCAACAAACTGATGGCAGAGGTCGGCCCAAGAAGAGATGGAACCTTCCGGCAAGTGCATGAGCCACGAACGGACGTTCGGCTTTAGCACGAGCGGGAAGTAATTCGCCAAGATCTTCTCATCGCGCCCCTCGGCAGCTTGTACTGCGATGGTGTAGACGCTGAGAAACTCCGAGGGGTGCGTCTTGCCGTCGTACTTCTCCGGTACGTCAGGCTTGAAATTCTTCATGCTGGGCCACTGGACGCGCCGCAGCTCGCGGGTGAACGCAGGGCAGCCTGCCGCGTACGGCAAGTCGCCTGGTTCACCGGGCGCGTGCGCGTCGACAGTATTCCCAGCTCTCTTGTCGGATTGTCGCCGAGCTTCTCGGCGGCGCTCGATTGTGGTCCGAGCGTCTTCATCTCGCCGGTCGTCGAGGACTTGGCGCTGGTCCCGACGAGCCCGCGGGTCCGACGAGGCTGAGGAGCCGTCGTCGGGGTTGTTCCGGCGGGGCGGCGTCTTCTGCTTCTGTGGCGGGGAGTGCATGCTTGTCGCACCCCCGGCAGTCTTGTCGCCGATAGCCTTCGTCTTCTCAGCTTGCCGCGGCCGTGAGGTCGACGGCTGCTGTGGAGATTCGTTGTTGGCGAAGTCTATCAGGCTCCGTATAGTGGCCCTCCATTCTTCGGCCTTGTCGGCCGCTGGAGGAAAGTCGAGGAGCAGTTGCGCTCTTGCGAGCGCTTCCGCTGGAGTGGAAGGGAACGCGGGCGAGCGGTGCGAGGAGCGGGATACGCTCGGACTTCTAACAACGTTAGAAGGAGCGGGGTCCCGCGCCGGCGCCTTCGCTTTGCTTGTACCCGGACGGGGGTCCGGTGCGTCCCGCGAGCCTCCGGTTTGGCCTTGCCCCAGCAAGCAGATACCACCTCCTGTGGTATGGCGCTGCTGGGTCGTCGTGTGCTGGGATGGACGCGGCGCGTCCACGGAGACCGAAGTTCGGTCGTCCGTCCTGTTCTTGGATCTGGTGGCGCCGTGAGTGTCCTCACCGGCAACCACCCTTCCGACGGCGTCTCCCCCGCCCACCGTTGGCTCTGGTGGCGGCGGGTGAGACGCAGACGGGCCTCCGACCTCCGAAGCCTTCTTCTTCGGGGCCATGGAGTTGTCGCTGATGAAGTTGCTGATGAAGCTGGAGAGGTTGATGAAGAATGCGCCCGCGCGAACGCCGGATCAGGTTCGCACAACCTCGACGCCCCCTACCTGGCGCGCCAAAGATGTCGGGGGAAACTGTCCGCCACGAACACCTATGGGACCGGAGCCCCTTGTCTGTGCGGTACGAGGGCGGAGGGAGCACAAAGAGCAGATCGTGACGAGCACGCGGGCAGTTTTACCCAGGTTCGGGCCGCGGTAGACGCGTAAAACCCTACTCCTGCTTGGTTGTGTATTGAGTTTGAGCGCTCGGGAGCTTGAAGAAGCAGCTACACCCAGCGCGAGAGTGATCTAGGTTCCGAACCCCCTCCACGTTGTGCATGGGCCTCCTTTTATAGTGCAAGGGGTCACCGACAGGTGTCAACGTAGGAGAAAGGGGTAAAAATGTAAAAGAGGTGGTAGTTGTAATAGTGCGGGAACAGTGGAGCTACAGTACGGAACAGTGGTCTATACCTACTCTAACAGTGGGGGACAAGGGCATTTAATGCCCGTCGCCGTCGACCCCAAAAGCTCCCGCCTTAGCGTCTCCGTCTGCCACGGCGATGGATCCATCACCGTGGAGTGCCACCGTGTGCTCCAGGCTGCACAGCCATCCGCCACGCGTCTCTGGATAGGCCCCAGGGCGACGCGTGGGCCGATGAGCTGGAGCGCGGGCACACAGCGCAACCTCCCCGGCAAGCACCTTGCCGGGGCCTTGGTCTTGCCGGGCCCGGGAGCTTGTCGCTCCCCGGGCCCCTTGCCGGGGCGCATATAGCGCCGAGGCGTTGTCTTCTAGTCTTCCTGGCAAGCTCCTCTTGCCAGGGTCTTGTGTTAGCGGGACAGTCTTGAACCTGGTACGGCCTTCCCGGCAAGCTCCTCTTGCCGGGGTCTTGGTCTTCTTCCTTGTATACTTTGTTTTTGAATGGTTTAATAGGGAGCAGGAAGGTCTCCGCCGAGCACGCAGTAAACCTTGCCGCGGGAAGCTGCAACTGCCCGTGCACAAGTTGGGGTACTGGGGTACCCCTACCTTAGTACACCGACAATCGGGTCCGGTTTTGGATCCGATAACCCATTAACAGCCCCGACCAATGGGGATTTTCCACGTGTAAAATTCTGATTGGCTGACGGAAACAGGTGTCAGCTCCGCGTTGGCACAGGTGTCACTCATCCAATGGGCGAGATGCGCCTATGATATGTTGACACGTGGACCGGCCCAAAAGTGGCCCATAAAGTTTAAATGGGCCGGCCCAACTAGAGGCCCGCAAGATTTTGCAGACCATAATGGTCCGGCCCAACTAAAGGCCCACAAGATTTTGCGAACCATAATGGGCCGGCCCAGCTAAAGGCCCACAAGATTTTGCGGGTCATAATGGGACGGCCCAGGTAAAGGCCCACAAGATTTTTGCGGGCCATAATGGGCCGGCCCAGGTGAAGGCCCACAAAATTTTTGTGTACCATAATGGGCCAGCCCAGCTAAAAGCCCACGAGATTTCGTTGACATTAATGGGCCGGCCCAGCTGTAGGCCCACAAGATTTTGAGGACCCTAGTAGGCCGGCCCATTAACTGGCTACCATATTTTGGGCCAAATGCCGGCCCATATTTGATCCAGTCCATTAATGGCCTGCCACATTCCGGGCCTAATAATGGCCCATATGAGATCCGGCCCGTTAAAAGCTTACCACGTTCTGGGCCAAATTACGGCCCAGATCAGGTCCGGCCCTTTAAGAGGCTTTGGGCTAAATTATGGCACATATCAGATTCGGCCCGTCAACTGGACGCTATGCTTTTGGGCCCACTTGCTAAAGGCTCATTTAGTAATTCGGCCTGATATTAGTTTTGGCCTGTTAAGGGCTAGTTTAACATTTCGGCCCAATATTAATATCGGCATGTTACATATAGTTGGGCCTAACTACGACCCGGTTTGCATCCGGCCTGCTCGCAGCCGATAATCTGATTGGGCCAAACAAGGACCGAGACAATTTTGGCCTGTTATAAGCCCGTGATTTCATTGGCACATTCATGGGTCGGGGTCTATTTCGGCCTGCTGCCGACCCGTGAGCTGTTTGGCACGATTCAGGCCCAACCTACTTTTTAGCCTCCTAAAGGCCCATTGATTTTTCTTGGGAAAATAGGGCTGGTGGTTTACTCGGCCTATTAAAGGCCCGAATCTACTAGTGGGCCCGTTTACATTGAGGCCTGTTAACGTACCAAGATGACGGGGCCCATGATGCGGATCATACATGGTGATTTGCATGACGGCCTGATTATGTACCATAATTTTATGGTTTGGCCGGTTTACTGCGAAGACAGGATATATATACAGTAAAATAACTGCAGCATCGTGAATAAGAAAAAAACCTAGACTATACAATAAATAAATTACGGCATATTACATCCACAGGGCATCAAAGTTTGCCACTATGATAATAAAGCACAAGCAGCCAGCAGATTACTTACACTAGGCATCAAAGATCGCCACCAGTGCAACTAAACATGTCAACTCGACGCCATGCTTTTGGGCCAACTTGCTAAAGGCCCATTTAGTAATTCGGCATGATATTAGTTTTGGCCTGTTAAGGGCTCGTTTAACATTTTGGCCCTATATTAATATCGGCCTGTTACATATAGTTGGGCCTAACTATGACCCGGTTTGCATCCAGCCTGCTCGCAGCCGATAATCTGATTGGGCCAAACAAGGACCGAGACAATTTTGGCCTGTTATAAGCCCGTGATTTCATTGGCACATTCATGGGTCGGGGTCTATTTCGGCCTGCTGCCGACCCGTGAGCTGTTCGGCACGATTCAGGCCCAACCTACTTTTCAGCCTCCTAAAGGCCCATTGAGCTTTCTTGGGAAAATAGGGCTGGTGGTTTACTCGCCCTATTAAAGGCCCGAATCTACTAGTGGGCCCGTTTACATTTAGGCCTGTTAATGGACCAAGATGACGGAGCCCATGATGCGGATCATACATGGTGATTTGCATGACGGCCTGATTATGTACCATAATTTTACGGTTTGGCCGGTTTACTGCGAAGACAGGATATATATACAGTAAAATAACTGCAGCATCGTGAATAAGAAAAAAACCTAGACTATACAATAAAGAAAATATGGCATATTACATCGACAGGGCATCAAAGTTCGCCACTATGATAATAAAGCACAAGCTGACAGCAGATTACATACACTAGGCATCAAAGACCGCCACCAGTGCAACTAAACATGCCAACAAAATAATATACAAAACCGACAGCACTTCAATAGAGTTCAAGAAAGGTTAGCCCTGCTCGGGAGATACAGCGCAAGCAATTGAGCAAGCTAGAGAGACTGCACTTGTTTGACACTTATATCCTCCTCACTCTGAAAGATAAACAAGCAGACAGATGACAGGTTTTGCACATATAAGTATCAGTGCTGATAATTCATCACATTTCTTACTGACGAATAAAGTGACACAGTTTAAAATAGCATTAACACAATATGGTATTGTTCAGGTCAAGACATGGCAGGAAATGACATTATGAAGGAGTTGGCAGCTTCACGACACCACTGGATTACAGATCAAGAACTCATAAGTATCAATGGTTAGTGTGCTGTCAATTTATCCCATTTCAGATTGGCAAAATAAGATCACTTGCTCTGTATAGTTTAATTAACATGGTATGAAGAAGGAACTTAGTTGTATAGCTGAAAACTTAAATTGAGAAGGACAAACTTTTGTTTATGAATTGGAGTACATAATAAACTTTAGACATGCAATTTGATGCAAACACCAAAAATAAACAGTTGTTGCAGTCATGCCTAACCAAATATACACAACAAAGTTTGAAGGCTTGAGAAGGACAAACTTACATTATTGGTGAAGGCGGGCTCTATAAAGCCCCTGTCCATTCTGAGGAGGGGGCAATTCAAGAAGTTTACCACAGAATCTTCTTCATAAGCATTGCCTTTATTCTACATTTTGTTAAGAGTAAATATAGATGTGAAAATATTAGAAACAATGGAGAATATTTAACATAAGATGAAGAGTGATGCTACATAACCAAGTAGCTATAAATGTATGAACAGCAATACAGGCAAAGGGTACAGCCAAGAGCAATGCAGAGCTAAAATTCTTCAGTACCATCAGTGTTATCCAACCTTATGGTAAGAGTAAATATAGATCTTATGTGTAGAAAATGGAGGGCAAAGGAAAATAAGCTACAGAGTGATGGTACATGAACAACTACCTGTCAATATAAGTACGCTGATAAAGGACAGCTGGTACTTATAAGAACAATGCAGAGCTAAAAAAATCCATTGCCATTGGATATATTCTACACTAATGTAACCATTCATACATATCAGATAATTTAGAGCGAACAATTGATAAGCAAGCTATAATGCATACTGCTGTCACATAATGAACCAGGTATGTATGCAAGTACAGTGATACAGGACAACAGGTACTAACAAGAGCAAAGCAGCGGGCAGCATATTTGTGATATCATGTCGTTCTTTTCAAACCGGAATTCTTTTTCGAGTAGATTTCCTGCAAAAAAAGATCTGTAAGGCACATGCGGAAAAGTAGAAGTTCAAATTGTCATGCGATATCATAGACAGTACCTCATCCTCGGAACGAGAGCAGTGCATAACAAGGTTTTTCCATTCAATGTCTTCTAAATTTAGCACAGGAGACTTCACCAGAAATTCGTTTATAGACTTGCCATCAAAGTGTGATTTCCTCGGGTA
The DNA here is from genome assembly GCA_902687465.1 of Secale cereale. NCBI lineage: Eukaryota > Viridiplantae > Streptophyta > Magnoliopsida > Poales > Poaceae > Secale > Secale cereale. The sequence continues at coordinate 628,578,026 of LR738714.1, forward strand.
ACACCAATACTGCTGCAATGCTTCCTTGAAAAGCGCAAGCAAGCTTTGCTCGTCATGACTATCTAGATAGACCCTCGCGTACCTACAACAATGTAATGTAAATCATTGATGTGATCAATCAGCAGAAAACAGGAAAATAATCACCATGAATAATAGCACTTACATGTAAGTGGGACAGGAAGATGTGAAAATGGTGTTTGTCTTCACTATAATTTTCCAATGATGGGAATATATGCACGTAGTCCCTAACAACATTGAAAGCATTGTCTTTTAAACTGGGAATAACTGGAATGGGGTTCCAATCTACATGAATTGGCTCCTCTACAGTTGGGATAGGTCTTCGGCCGGTGGACTTGCTGTACTTTTTGCTGGAGTGGGATTTTTCTATGGTACGGCTGGTGCTATGGCAACTGAAATCAACATACCTTTTGCTGGAGTGCAGGTCCTGTGTGGTGGGGCTAGTGTTGTGTCCAGTGAAGTATGGGAACAGTCTGTAGGAGTCGGTCCTACGTTTTGTGTCACTGGTTGTACAGCCAATATAAGTGGGGTGCTATCTGATTTCTCCGGCACAACCACGTTTTTCAAGGACTTTGCTAGTGCTCCTTCAGGTTCGGCAATCACCCTCTTCCTTTTTGATGTCTGATGCACAAGAACATCATTTGAGTGGAAAAACATGGCATGATGACAGATGGAATATGTATTGATAATGGATGGGCATGGCATCTCGACATATATGATGAGTAAACTAAGCAGATGGCGGTGCAACAAAGTAGAAGAAATGCAAGACAACATATGCAAGATACGCGCAATCAATAAAACCTTGCCAAATTAGAGCATGCACCTTGATGGGTGAACATGACAGGCCATCTGCATTTGACTCCTCGAGGTTAGAATAGTCATTAGGATCATATTCTGAACAAGAATCTACAGGTGGGGAGCGTATGAGTTTCATTGCATCCAGAATGGCACTCAATGCCTTGGTGCCAATTTTGTAAGTCATTGCAGTGTTCCACAATATTCTTCTGATGCGCGGATTCTGATATTCACTGTAATTACGTATAATATCTGAGAACCATGAAAACATAAATAGTTGTGAGATTATCTTTGTAATGCAGAGGATATTCTAATATAGGGGCGCCCCTGTAAACACTTGTGTGCTATCACTGGATTCAGATGAGAGAGCTCATGTGTGCTGTAATATGGTGCGTGCATTTATATAATCTAGCACACGTACACAAAAAATAGGCTCCAGATGTAAGGATAGTTGGCAGATGATAGGTTTAAAATATATTGTATAGAGAGTTTATTGTCAAACCATGATAACAAGAGCACACAACAACTAGGCAGATCATAGTGTACATAAAAGGGGTACACCATAACCACTATATATAAATCGGGAAAGTGGAACTGGCTTGAAAATACGGTGTTGTATTGCCACTAGTAATTGAAAGCCTATCGATCAAGTACATGCCAGCTCTATCAGCTATTGACTGCAGATGTCCCTGCTCCCCTTCCTAACAAGGTACATACTGTACGTACTAAATACTACAGAATAACAAAAGAGGAACATGTTAAAGAACAGAAGAGGAAGCATATTCTTGAGGTTCTTCTTAATTGCATACAATGTTGGTTACCCACTCATGATGAATCACATCGCCCAAAGGAATGCAACTCCATGTTGTCTCTCTATATGTGGCAATTTTGAACAAGAGTCATTAGGATCATATTCTGAACAAGAGTCAACAGGTGGGGAGCGTATGAGTTTCATTGCATCCAGAATGGCGCTCAATGCCTTGGTGCCAATTTTGTAAGTCACTGCTGTGTTTAGCTTCAAGAGTGGACTGCTGCTAGTGCGTCACAAAGCAGCTACACAGATCATATTGTAGATATAACAAGAAAAGCGTAAGCATCAGAGTAAAATCAGCAAAGTGGAACTTGCTGGAATATATGTGCTAGTGTTGTCGATACGGCTAGAAAGGCTTCGGATACTAGCTCTCTTCAACTGAAGGTGTGGTACTGTTAATATCAGTGTAACTCTCTGTGACATCCCTAGTCAGTGCTTGCATTAGGACTAGCTAGAGTGTGCATCATGTTTACTTTCTACAGAAAATTGAAATGGGAATGACAGAAACCCCAGCACCCCTCTTCTAACAACTAGGGTTTAATAAAATCTTTTCCAATGTACCCAAAATGCCCTTCAAAAATGTTCATCATCTTTGCCTTGGTCTTAAACCTCTACCAAAAATGGTGCACAATTTTCTAGGACATCCAAAGGTCTCCGGATTAATTCATATTGTAATTGCATTTGGGCATTTAAATGCTATAAAATAATTTAGGTGCCCAAGTAATCATAAACTAAAATGTTCCATGATGTTCAGATTATATACAGTGGGCATGACTAGTTTTATGATTTATAAAAATGCTCTAGCATTTTTATTAATTCGACAAAGTTGCAAAAGAAAACAAACAGAAATAAAATAGAAAAGAGAGGAGAGAGAAGGACTTACCTGGCGCCCAACTAGCAGGCCCACCTGCCGGCCCAGCCCAGCCACCGCTCCAGCGAGCTGCTTGGCTCGGCCAGGCAGGCAGGCAGGTGCTCGACGCCGGCAGTAGCGCGCGCCACGCAGCTGCCCGCCGCCCTGCCTCCTCCCCTCGCCGTTCTGCTGGCCTGGATCAACCACCCACGTCTCCACCGAGCTCGCAGACACGCCTCCTCCTCCCCAGCTCCTCTCCCTCGCTCCCCCGCACCATGGCCAACGCTGCCGCGCCCGCGCCGTCGTGATAACCGCGTCCGCCGTCGTTCCCGTGCCGCGTCACCGTGTTCGTTCGCCCCGCCGTCGTTGACTACGTCGAGCAGGCCGATCCCCGAGCGCTCGCCCGCTCTGGAGTCGCCCCCGACCCCGTCTTCCCCAAATCCGGCTGTTGAGATTGCCATCGCCGCCCCGCTCAGCTCCGACCTTCCCCGAGCCCGCTTCGACGCTTGCTGCAACCGCCGTGAGCCCAACTACCTCCCCATCCTTTCCGTTAGCTCCCTCCTGCACCGTATGCACCGCACAAAGCTCACCTGCATGCACCACCGCGGAGCTCATCGCCGACGTGCCTCCGGCCACCTAACGGCCCGGCCATCGTGCCCACTAGCTTCACCGTTTCACGTAGATGATGTAGGATCAATCCACGCGCCTCCAGGAGCACCGCACCGACGAGTTCGTCCTCGACCGAACTCCGGCAGCCGCTGGACTCATCGCCGGCATCGTTTCCGGCGACCCCGAGGCCAACCACCACCACCACTCGCTGCGGCTCCTCACCAGCAACACGTAGACGTGCACTCACGTCGATTTGGCCGCCGGAGCACGAATCCCGCACCCCACCACCGCGTCTGGCCTCGTCGGCGGCTAAACGCCGGCGGGTTAACCCAGTTTGACCAGGGGTTTGACTCCCCTGGGTCACTGACATGTGGTCCCTGCCTGTTAGTCAAACCTAGATTAGTGCCTAAACTAATCCTAATTAGTTAGTTAACTAACTGTGACACTGACCAGTGGGTCCCACTGGTCAGGTTTGACCTGGGTCGCCCTGTTGACTTGCTGACGTCAGCATGATGTCATGCTGACGCAGTAATTGCTTTTCTGGGATTAATTGATTTAAAACAATTCAGGAAATTCCAGAAAATGCTTTAAACTGCAAAAAATCATATAAATTCAACAGTAGCTCAGATGGAAAAGATTTATATATGAAAATAGATCAGAAAAATCCAATCTTTCCAATGGCATTGGTTTCATGCATGTTTGAGTAAGTTAACCTTGCTGTTCACATTAAAACATGATAATGCACTTTAATAAATAATAGTTTCGGTTTAAATTTGAATCCTTAATTCAAATGGGCTCAAACCCTTCTGTTAATAGTTGCATTAGCCCAAAACACATTCATCTTGCCATATCATGAGCATGCATCATATTGTTGCATTTGTTTGCTTATTGATTGTATCACCGATGTTCTCCGTGGTAGGTCCTGCTCCCGAGGATACTCTTGCGTATCCAACTGAAGAGCAGTACCCGACAACCACTCTGTCAGGCAAGCAACCCATTGATCATTCCGATACAAACCCATCTTCTCGCTCCTGCTCTCTTTTATTGCATTAAGGCAACAGCGTGTGAACTGCTACTTGCTGCGGTAGTTGAACCCTATTCCCTTGCATGACCTGTCATTGCCACAGTAAATAGTTGAAACCCACTAGCATGTGTAGGAGTTGATTGAGCCATGTGATGTGTGTTCCACCATGCTATTTGTTTATGTTGCCTGCTATGCTTAGAGTTGTGTCAGGTCCGGTTCATCGGGGTGATGGATCAGAGTGAAAGGATCATACTCGATACAGAGAGGGAAGTGTGGAACATGTTTGGTAAAGGTACCGATGAAAGGCCATGTTGGAGTACATGGTGGGTTGTTTCATTGGAACCGTCCATTGGACATGAGATCTCTATGTGTGGTTCAAGTTTCAGCTACTACCACACATTGGGATCCTTAATTGACCCTCTCCACTTATTAACTACCCTTGTCCTCTGTCCAGGAGTTGCAACTAGTTTTTGGTGTTTGTAGTTTACTGGTGGCCGTGCACAGCGCTGACCCTCGGGGTGGGCTGTGATGCGGCAGGTACGTGGCACGGTGTACCGGTCGCCTTGTAAGACTTGCTGAGTACCTTTGTACTCATGTTTGCTTAATAACTGTTGTAGAGGAGAACCCTGCCCCTTCTGATGGGTTTTACATAGACGTTGACGTCGACGAGTAGCTTGCTACCCAGGCGGGGATCCTGAGTAAGGATGGCAATGGGTAGGGTATTGGTGTTGGGTCATGTGACCCATACCCATGTACTTAATGGGTACAAAATTCCACCCATACCCGTAACCATGGGTATGAACCATTACCCGTACCCATATCCGACGGGTACCCATACCCATTGGGTATCCAACAGGTAGATTAAATATTACACAAGCTATTCATAGTTTTATATTCATCGATATCACATTTCACCAAAAATAATTTATCTCAACTCAATAAGAGATAGATGATTACAAGACAATTATCTCAATTCAAATTGACAATTGGTGAAAGCTTTAACATAGGTTCACAAGCTCATGACACACTTGTCGTTTAAGGTCCACATGTGAGCATAAATGGGTAGGGTATGGATATATCAATGGGTACAAGGCTATACCCATGCCCTACCCATGACTTAACGGGTAGGGTATGGGTACTTCCCATGGGTATTAAATGGTACCCATACCCTACCCATGCGGGTACGGTATCCGTGGATACCCGTACCCATGGGTAAAATTGCCATCCTTAATCCTGAGCTTGTGAAGGGCCTTGTAGATAGTCAGGCTACACCAAGCCTGTTTTATTTCGAAGTTGTCTGTACTCAGACATGTTAGCTTCCGCTTGTGCTTGTATGATTGTATGACTTGAGTGTTGGGTCATGTGACCCCTACCTGTATGGATATGTTATGTATGGCTCTTTGGAACCTCTTAAATAAAGTACTTTGAGTCATAGAGTTCTGTTGTGATGCAATGTTGTATTTGCACATATTGAGCATATTGCGTGTATGATGGAAATGCTTGGTATGTGTGGGATCCGACACCTAGTTGTTTACCTTTGGTAGCCTATCTTACAGGGAAATGCCTCCTAGTGCTTGCACTGAGCCTTGGTAGCTTGCTACTGCTCGGAACACGTAGGCTAGCCCGCATGTGTCCTTCGTTCCTGTGTCTGTCCCTTAGGGGAAATGTCACGCGTTGTTCCTTTAAGTCCATGTAGCTTGCTACGACTTGGGTTCATACGTTGATGACCGGCACATTCGTTGCTGGGTCATGGATGCATGTCTCTGTAATTTAGTGCCACTTTTGGTTTATAACTAGCCATGTCGGCCCGGGTTCTCTGTCATATGGATGATAGCGACACTGTCATATACGTGTGGCAAAATGCGCAAATGGTCCCGGGCCAGGTAAGGTGGCACCCGTGGGGATACCGTGCGTGGGGCCGCAAAGTGATATGACATGTTACAAGCTAGATCGGTGTGACTTAGGATCTGGGTCCTGACACTCTCAAAGGCGACACAGCTCCCCACATTTCCTTGCTATTCTTATAGGATTCAAGTGGGCATGCCACTACAAATCCTATTCCCATGTTTACAAAATCCTATGAATCAAAGAGGCCCGGTGAGTTGAAAGTGTCCATACCAACCGACCGTATAGACCTCTACACTACAAATGTCCCTGCTCATCTTCACTACAAGGAACATATTGTACTACTATCATACTCCCCCCGTTCCAAAATATAAGTCTTGGTAGAGATTTCCACTATGGATCACATACAGATGTATCCAGATACATTTTAGAGTGTAGATTCACTCATTTTGCTCCATATGTAGTCCATGGTGGAATCTATACAAAGACTTGTATTTAGGAACGGAGAGAGTACTTATTAAAGAAGAACGGAAGAGGAACATGCTAAAGAAGAGCAAGCAGATTTTGGATAATAAAATGTTCGTTGCGCAGTGCCCACACATGATAAACCAAAGCGCATTAAGAAAGCAACTCCTTGTTGTCTCTCTATATGTGGTGCACGTGCTTTTATGAAAGTAAAGTGGGAACATTAGCTGACCAATTAAATATTATCTGTTTTAGTAATATCAGAATCATATCAGATTCGTACTTGAGCAACAAGTTTGGAATTATGAGTGGCGCATTGTTTAGCTTGATGGATTCAGGATCAGTGCTAAGCAGGTACGATGATGGTACTGAATATAAAGGCATGTTGCATGCAAGTCGCGTGACTTTTGTCATTTGGGTCAGTCGACCATTTCAAGCGGTTCGATGAAGATCCTACGTCTCCTAACCCTTCTTCTTCCTTGTCTCTGATTCTTCCCACACAGAACACCGCACGGGCCGCCGGCCGGACCACCGGCCCCCACCGCATGTGTTCCTCCGCCACCCCCACCACCCACCCCCGCCCCCACCCGCGTCGAGTTTTCTTCG